>OY977942.1:33905603-34393103 GCA_963854355.1 Epinotia brunnichana | reverse complement strand
TTAGACAATTTCATTTAAATATATGATCTATTCTACATTTTGCCAATGCCAATGAACCTTAGAATAATAACGCACAGAAACGCAGTTCACGCGCAACTGTGAGGCCACCAAAAGTAGGACATAAATGGCCCAGTACGCCGATCGGTGGAACAAAATTGGTGCGTTTGTGTGCGTATTGGCGCGTGTGAATACGAGTTGATCACAACTAGATGAATCCATTTTATGCCTCACGCTTGGCGCGTCAGCCGTATGAAACTATCCTTCTAGGCGTTATTATTCTAAGCAATGAACCAAGCCAGGTGCCACTTGTATATTATTCACAAACGTATTGTTATTTTTATACATATACCTACGTATATGTATAAAAATAGGTTGCAATCGAATCATAGCCGCTGAAATCTTTCTGATACTTGTAAGTAACGCACTTACCGGTTCTCATCCAGTGGGAAATTAGCAAAGAATCTACCTCTGTGTCTTTCCCTGACACCGCAAGCTTCACAGATTCTACTTTTACCACCCATATTGATAAAATACACATACAGAATAGGAGTCTTTACCTCAAAACACCGAGTCCTATCTCTTCACAGTTCACACAATAAATACGAGTCCTATCTCTTACACAAATCACAAAATAAACACGAGTCCCATCTCTTCACAGTTCACATAACTAAAGACCAAAATAATCAAGACACGAGAAGTGAATAACACCATAAGCGAATTTTCAAAAAGTAATGTTGAAGTTTGCTTGAAGTAAACGACCGACGCCATGACACATGACACAAAATATTTGGGGTGGCCACACTTTTTCAAATTCCTACCATATTATAAATGGCTCTATAATATACGACATAAACCTTGTTCTTTTGACCACTCACAATTCAAATATTATTATTTTGTAAAAGTTTATATCGTTTTATTTAATATTAAAAGAGATAATCTTTTATTTTTATGTCATACCTGTTTTATGAAATTATACTCCGTGAACCACTTGTTTTAACCATAGCAACATAATTTTTCCGCTTCTTTACGTTGGCAAACAAGACACGGTCTTCTAGTACACATTTTTTTTTCTATTAAGTTTCAAGAGACTGGCTCAGACTAATTAAACATCTACTCAAAGTGTTGCTGCGATTTGTTTCTGTTTTGGTTATATTTTTTACGAAAATACTTTGAAATTAAGAAAGTATGCTGTCACCGTCGACACCGTCAGAATCCTACACTTGCGATCTGGACCCAGACACAAGCAGTACACTGAAATTATACCTTTTTAAAAACGTTCAGAATGTTGAAGAAATCAGAAATAACATCATCAAAGGAGCGTGGAACTGCGCCGTAATCAAGCCAAGCTTAATACTGGATCCTTTTCAAGTGGTGGCCGCTGCGAACAGGGCCGCGGTGTCGGCTAAGCTCGGTTCTATGGTGACTAGAACTGTATATGCCGAGATTCTATACAATTTATCTCTTACCAAGAATATTTCACAGAGCTTAAGCAAGTTCGGCATTGAGAAAGACACGAATTTACTCGTCTGTTTTATCACGACGGCAGACAGGGATGAGAGCAGCAATATCATACCTCTTATAAAGGGTGACTTGTGCCCGGTGACTGGTATCTCACAGTACACTAATTTGAAAGACTTGAAAAGTGCTTATAAGTTAAATAAAGTTGATTATAAGAGTAATGAGGATTTGTTAGACATTGTTGTGAGCAGGATGGTCACCAAAAACTTTATTTCTCATTAAATTTGTCTAAAATATCCAGTGTTTCTATTGGTATATCGCATGAACAAATAAGTATGATTGTAACCTTTTCAACACCTAGGATGCGTAACTATGTCGTGAGCTGTTGCACGCAGTGCCAAGGACAACAGTAGGTGTTGTCTACGTGCCCCACTGCCCGGTGAAGCAGGGGACGAACCCGCACCGCACCACATATAAGCGCCCGCGCCGAGGCATCGGTCTCTTTTCCGCCGACCTACACCGCGCTCGCACCTCGCCATTAGGCTATCCAAAATCGTACTCACCATTGTACTTTATAATTAAACCTATGTAACAGTTTATCTTTTTACTTATAAATTCCCGAAGGCTCCAACAATTGTTGTGCCATCATACAATGCCCAAGTTATCTTCATGGTTTTCAGTAGAGTCCACTTTTAGAGCAATATGTAGGTGTGAGTTGTTCATGTTGAGTGGCTTATTATTGGAATATTTTCACAAGAAAATCTAGTCACACTAAAAGGAAAGATAAACAGTCTAAAGGGCAGACAGTGGATGCAATATACGTCAAAGTCATGTCAAGCGATATACTTAATATGGATATGACTACAATTGGTTTAAAGAAGAATACATTTGCCATAGTTATTTTAAATATAAATATTAAAGGAAACGCATAAACTCGCAAGTGAAAACGTCAATGTAATTGACAAGTCTAAGACGTAATAGATATAAACACTTAATAGTCTCAAGAGGAGATAATTTACAAGTGGCCAGTAATTTCTTAATAATCACATTTTGTTTAATGGAGGATAAAGATATTTTGTAATTTCTGATATATTTTTAATAAAAATGTATAGATAAATATTGCTCAAAATTTAATAAAAGTCTTATCCATCTTATGCTTTTGTCACCCGATTGCATCCGCTGTCCGTCCATTAATAAACACATATATAGGTGCAGGTTATATTAAAACAAAACACATTTTATGTACCATGTTTTATTTCAACAACAACAATTTTAAATTGTATAATGTACAATAAAATTACACAATTTGTAAAAGCCACAAATCAAATCAATTTTACAAATGCGATGCATATCCTTGGACAACTGGCTCTTTCACTTTGTTCGCAGGTGCCCGTCCCTAGTCTACTAAACTAATATGATGTTGTATGGCCACAAATTTCATTTATTCTGGTATGTTAATATGTTCTACATTTTGTTCAATCAACTGAATGTAGCCAGAGAGTAGTTATGTTATAGTAAAGTTCTAATGTCAAATAATAACTCCCATGAAAATAGCAGTTTCACTAGAAGGCATTAATCATATTGAGGCACATCCTCACTGAGCAGCCTCGCGCGGCATATGCTCGCCCATCATTTAGTGGGATGGCTATTATTAGGCACAATTATTTTTTGGCTAGCACTTTATTATAACTTATGTAGCTAATCATAAATTTATCAATATCATTAAATGCTCATCTTATAACTTAAACCTAGCGGCCAGAACTCTGTACAAACTTAAAAAATACTTTAAAAAATAAATCTTTGAAAATACATGCACATAATTTCGCTCATTCCCAAAATACCATGTATTTTCAAATACCAGAATTGTGATTTTATATTACCAACAAGAATTACGAAATTCAAAACCGATTTAATTTCTGAATTCTTGAAACTTGGTATATGGAGAATTTAAAACGTGGTATTTTAGACATAAGCACATAAGTAGTTTGTTATACGATTCATTATTATGCTTACACACATCAGTACAATGTATAACTAAATTATAAATAAGAACACATTATCCGTTAGCTGCTTACATAGTGAACAAAAACTTAAGAGTAAAAATGGCATCTAGTAATTATTAAGTCTTAGGAACTTTCTGTCAATCACTAATCACAAAATTCATTTGAAACACTAATTGCTTGGTTTTATACAAAACTTATATTAGTCATTGGGATATTTCCTCTAGTTCACAACCTTTTGTTCACACTATGACCTTGTGGGCTTTTACCCAGTGTCTGCACTGGGAACAGGCGAGCGACTCTAGTGAGTACCAGTTAGTAGAAAGCATGGTTAGCACAAGACGGCGTGCGAGCTGTGACGATACTAACGATAGTCTATCACTACACGTCTCTTTTTAATTAGAACACTTAGAAAGAGAAGGATAGTCTAACTCGCCGCGAGACAGCTCGCGCGCCGTCGTGAGCTAACCGTCCAGGTGTGGATAAATACCCAGCTGTAAACAAAAGGGTGCAGATGACCGGGAATTACCTGTCATATTGTTATGGTACTAGTATGTGAGTAGATTCTCAAACTGTTGCTATTTTGCCTTAACCCTTTACAGCCATTCGTCACGTACAAAACTTGTACACACTCTATTTGCTAGAAGAGTGAATAACCCTTAAGGTGCCCATTCACGATACGTCCGCAATCCAAATGGAGTGGTCGTCTTCCAAAATCCTTTCGTGAATGTGAAAAACGTGAGCCAATTTAATGGAAGTCGTCTAGCTTTGGATTTCCGAACGGATTGAAATCCATGCATCCAGTCCAAATGGATGTCATCCGCGGCCGACTGTCAATGTCAAAAATGTGTGCCACGCCATTTGGAAGACGTCTAAGTTGTCAATGAATGTGCAAAACCGCTTCCATTTTTTTGAGATTTTCGTCTCAGTTCAAGCTTAGCTTTCGGCGTTTGAACATAATTTTGTGCTCGATCATAATATATATATTATTTCATATATATATGAAACGTGAACGTGAGATTGAGTTATATGTGATTATGACTACGTCTACGCGTGACTTTGTACTGGAAGTGATTGATAAATATAAAGCTCATTTTATTGCAATACAGCATGCAGTTGCCAACATTAAAAAAAACCATTATTATAGGTATAAATTAAACGCTCATTAGCGACCTGTCCAGCTTGGCGTTCACAGTCAAGATACGGTGAGTCTACGTCCAAATGGTAGTGTAGTCAATTGTGTCTTCAATTTGGAATACTTCCATTAAGAAGTCTTCCAAACAGACGTATCGTCAGTGGCTACCTTTACATGAAAACATGTAGGTTGACGACTAGTTATTGGCGTTAAAAGAATTAATGCCATAAAACAACCCCAAATGTCACAGTTCAGCAGTAGTACTAATATAGTGTCGCGGTGCCGAGTCAAAATGCATCAATAGTCAAGGCTTATTGCAGTTGAGCATTTTATAGAAAAGTGTGAGTACCTTTTAATTCAGAACTAGGGAATTTTGCGTTTCACTGATCAATAATCTAGTGATAGGCTAATATTTTTGTTCAATTTTGCATATAGTTTTCCAAGCTTCCGCAGTATATAATTAAAAATTGCCCAATTAAAATGAAAACTGAGGCACTACTTATTTCTCAAAATTATAATTTAGTAACTACCCATGACTCTAAAACTCTCAATTCGAAAAGCGCAGATAAATGTTCAAAATGCGAGTTATTTTTGTATATAAACGCGTTTATAATTGTAGTGGTTTCAATCGTATGGATTGTACAGTCAAGGAATTTAATTTCCAACCCACCTAAGGTTCAATATCGTATAGCAAACCGTCACCATAAGAGCTCTAGCTAGAGTACGGCGGCGTTACTTTGACATATCGCATGTATTGTGTTTTGTTAGTTAGTAGGCAACAGATTAATTACGTTGACATGGTGAACTGTGGTGAACTGAACTTTTGAACGTGTTATCTCATGAATCCCTATTCTTTCCTGGTGTAACTCCACTATTTGAGCTCTTAATAGTTTGCGGTTAGCGGAAAGCATTTTATTTTTCAAATGAATAACGTGAAATTTATTTTACAATTGTCTCGATTGACACTGACACATGACAAATGTAGAAAAAAAGCTAATGTGAACTTTTCGCAAAGAGGTTATCTGTAATGTGAAGTGACAAATAATACGTATTGACATTTCAATACTATTACAAAATATAAATTTCGACCTTATTGCATTGCGAATGTCTAACGACATTTTAAAGAAATGGGTAGGGAATTAAGTTCCTTGACTGTACTAGCTCTATTGCTCTCTAGGCACGACAGCTTGCTCAAGTTGGAGTATAGTCACGATTTTTTCAAGTTTATCTAGATAACCGGTCCAATTTTATGCATAAATTTGTGATACATCAAAACTTTCAAAGATAAGTAAAAAAATGTCATAGTTCATAAATAGAAAATAGAGACAGAACTTGAGTCACGCGTGCTTCAATACATACAGTTTGTCGCTGGGTTCTATAACAATTTAAACGTGAAAACATCCAAGTAAATAATTATAAAAAAATCCACAAAAAAGGGCTATCCATGCAATTCAAACTCGTAATTCACTGAAGGTCATGTTGATTTAAAAGATATTAGTTAATTATAAATACTACCTACTAATGTAAGTAGTTTCAGTAGATGGCACTGTGTAAGGGCGTACCATACAAAACATAGAACTACCCCCTATTCCATATAACATTAGAAAAATGGTGCGTGAATAGCCGTGTCCACACCGGACGCATGCAGGCCGCGCGGCTCGCCCGAGCCAGTCCCCATGCGGTCGTATGGCTCGGCAGCGTGTCTCAGGCAAACGCGCGTGGCAAGTCCGAGCCAAATTGGCTGGTCCGAATTTACCTAAATGCAATTGAGTTGAGCTCGCGATTGCCATGAATAATGCTTTCGTATATCCAGCTGTCCCCTCTATAGGTCGCATCTCTCAACCGATTCTTGCTTTCGTATGTCACCGCTTGGCGAGGCGTGCGGCCGAACAAAAAATCCGTCCACGTAGGCCGCGGCCCCGTTTGATCTCGGCCAATAAGCCGACAACCCTCGGTCACGAGCCATGTCTACACTGAGCGCGCACGCTCGGGCGAGCCGTGCGTCCCGTGTGGACACAGCTAACCCTCATGCGATTTCCAGGAAAACCATTTGAACAGCTAAAATATTCTTATTACGCTTGAAAAGCACTTAATGATCAAAATAAGTAAAACGAGTACAATATTTCCCTTCGATGCCCTAGAATTATTAGATAAACGAAGAAACTTAGCCGATTTTTTTCCGTTAAAAATATAATGTTATATGCAATGAGGTGTAGAATGGAACGGCGACTCCGCTTATACAACGCCATCTTGATAATCGGTTGAAATTGCGATTTTATAATGACTATTCTCTCTTGATTTTGAAGCTAACAAAACCTTAAATTATCTGTTTTTCTTCGGTGCCTTAGCTTAGTGCTGATATATTAATATGTTACATTAAGGCATTTCGGTTTGAGGATATATTTGGCTAGCCGGTAATGAACACCTTGTAAAAATGACATCTAATACTCAATTATGTCTGGAGTTAAGGCTGGGCGCAAACGTTCGGTTTCCGGATTCGGTTGTCGACTTAAAGCCCTCTAGAGCGATAATGATTGTTGTGTAAACGCCTGCGAGCGCTATAAATCGAATACCAAATCCGGAAACCGAACGTTTGCGCCCAGCCTAAAGTTGTGGCATTGCACCTTTCATCTTTCTGGGCACAAGCAACATTTCAAAATCGGAACTTTATTGCTTATAACATAAAGTTGATATTTCAATGACATTTTTATAAATATTGAATATTTTCGCTTAACTACTTTTACATCAGCGGAGCTAGCACTCGGTGTCGCCTGGACAAGCCATCCGTCTCTTTTTAGCATATTTGTGAGTGAGAGAGGGACGCATTTATATCAGCGATGCTAGCTTGACTATATAGAGCGTACTTTAAGCTTACCTTATTGCCGTGATCGGAATAAGTTGTGCTAATTTATCCAAACAACGCAATCTCGATAAAAAAACTTGTATATAACGTTATACCATTTTCGTCAACAAACTCTTGAAAATATATGTCAATTTATTAACATTGAATTATTTATTTTATTTATTTATTTAAACATAATTGCACAACACAAAAAAAAAAAATATACAAATGACGAGTTTAATGCCAAATGGCATTATTTGGAATTATACGATAACTTAAACAAATAAATTAATATATATATATATATATATTCAACAACATAATTTACGTAGCCATTTTCAGACATCGTGACGAGCGGTCCGTTTCGCGAAACTACAATTTTACAAGTGTACACTGGCAACATTGGCCTCAAATGGTCAAAAGCCTCAGTGTTGCCAGTTTAGACTGACACACCTGGAGTTACAAGCGTCCATAGGTCATGGACTTTAGGTAAATTAGCACCTTGTTCCGATGACAGCATATCGCGCACAGTGCGGTTATCGTGTATAACGTAGCACCAGATATTCGTAGTAACTAGGACTCCGTCCACAAGTTGGCTCTCATTTTTATCACTAAAACCCCCGATTAAAAATGGGGGGTTATATGATTAACATGTGTATCTGTGGCATCGTAGCACCCAAACGGATAAACTGAATGCAATCGTAAGTCGTATAGGAGTCGATTTATAGTAAGCAAATTTTGAAGGGCGCATTATTGAAACCAAAGCGTAGCGAAGGACTCTAAACCACTAAAACTAAAGTTCCCGCTTTAGTTAGGGGTTTAACCGGCCAACGACAACGGGTTTCAATGAGTACAGGTCCCCAGACTTGTGGACGCGGTCACAGTTAAGACATTTTGAACGCAATCCTACATTAAATGTGTATTAGCAGTCGCCTCGCGATGCCTCCACGTCGGCTGCCGCTCGCGTCGACAAGTTGCTACTTGTTGCTACCTAGCGCTGCATCGCGTCCCACGTGGCGCGGCGCCCTGGAATACATCAATAAATATTGGAGGACAATCTTATGGTCGCAACCAATGATGTAATATAAAATATACGTAGATATGTTATAAGCGATCCAAAAGTGGCACACTGAAACTTGGTCAAGTCGCACAGCTTGCCATAGTTTTGCGTCGTCAATGGAAACGAATGCTGTCAGAATTTGGTGGCCATTTTTAAACACGGAATTTCGTAAAGACAACATATCTACCTAATTTTTATATTACATCATTGGTCGCAACACACTTGGCGGTGTTTGCCCAAATATTCGTGTTGCATATTTTTCCTTCCTACGGCAAATTAAAGAGAGTCAACGACGCAACGCGAACACGAACCCCCAAGTGTAGTGCGACCATTACACAAGTCGACCTAGTCCCAAACTAAGCAAAGTTTGTACTGTGGGTACTACACGATGATATACATACTTATATAGATAAATAAATACTTAAATACATAGAAAACATCCATAACTCAGGAACAAAAATTTGCATGATCATCACACAAATAAATGCCCTTACCGGGTTTCGAACCCGGGACCTCAGCGCTCCGGCTTCGTAGGCAGTCACTACCAACTAGGCTACAGAGGTCGTCAAATATCAGAATAACAACTTTGTTAAACATTACCAGACATTCATCTATCCAGGGCGCAACATTTTATGATAGGTAGGGTGTTTTAATATCGATAAACTCGATTATCGATGCTTGTTCTACACTAGTGATCACTCCAGGTTTTGTTTGTAAACATATGTTTTTATTAAAAGTATAAAAATGAACCTAGATAATAACGTCATATTCTTTATCTTTTTCTTAACACGATTTTTGAAACTTTACTCGTCATAATTTTTATCTTCATTACATTACTGTCCCATCTAAGTACTATTGTTAAAATAAACAATCAGTATTTGTTCCAAATTTTCGTGCGTTAAACGTATCCGTCTTGGCTGATAAATCCATTTCAAGTGGCTAAATGTCTTTTTTATATCTGTTTAAATAATAGGGGCATAACAAAATTGCGTGAAGTGATTTACTGAACAATGAAAATGCACAATGCTGGAGGCATATGTGAGAAAAACATAAAAAATTGAGTTTATCGATATAGGAATTCCTTCATCATCATCATACCAGCCAAAGACGTCCACTGCTGGACATAGGCCTCCCTCAAAGAGTGCCAAAGTGACCGGTCCTGCGCCACCCGCATCCAGCGGACTCCCGCGACCTTTACCAGGCCATCAGTCCACCTTGTGAGGGGCCTACCCAAGACGAGCATATGAATTCCCTATCTGTCATAAAATTGAGCCCCCTGGATTCCTATATTTGAACATAAGTAATGCTTTTAGGGTGTTTTTGAGACTTCCGTGTTCCTGCAGCGCCTCGTCGCGGGAGTAGCAACAGCATCAAAGCATGATAACTAACAAGCTAGATTGTGTTCTGTTGTGGCTAATGGGTCACAGGACTTCTAATGTTAGTTAGATTAAGTAAATACTAACAGTGTTTGGACCGTTAGACAACAGTCTCTATAGAAATAATAATAATTACAATCAAGAACTAACAGGGCAATTGTAACCTGTAAAGGGTACGTCTGTTCTATGTAAGTACCATCGGCCAAAGCCAGAGTCGACCAGATTCAAAACCAAAATGCGCCTTTAAGGTGGCCGACTCTGGCTTTGGCCGATAATACATGTTATTTCGTTGTCTCAATTATGTCATTAGTTTGTTAAACATCATAAAAACGCACGGATGTTCACTTCAAAATGACGCATACTTTCCTAATACTGACAGCTACTACGCCTATTAACAAATATACTTTAATGGGACCTCGGTAGGTTTAGTTAACAAGAATATAAAATAAGTTAATGTACCTACCGGGCAAAGTGAGTACTCAAATGAGGTAATTTAAAAATGCGGGAGGCCTTGCTAGAATTTAAACAAATTGTGATTAGCTCTAAACTTGACAGTCCACATTTTAAAATGTTTGATTGTAACGAAACTTTGCAATCAAGTATATCTAGGTCTGTAGTTAGTTTTATATGACTCCAGTTTAAAAAACAAACGAAATACAGCAAAAACAAGTTTTGTATGAAAAACTAAAATACGCTGTATTTTTTTTAATTTGTATCTGAAGCTACATAAACTAATTACAGACCTGGATATACCTTAACTTATTCTAAGTACAAAGTTTCAGAACAACTAACCAGTCGTTTTAAAATGAGAGCCAGTCGTTTTAAAATGTTTGTGTGGAGAAACGAGCTTGTCGGGGACTCTTAAGTCCGCTTTTTGTGGTTTTTTGTAGTGTGCAATAAGTTGAAATGAAACATGTATTACCTGTGTGTCACCTGCGCTCGGCGCCCGCGCCCGCGCCCACGTACACCGACACCACAGAGTCCTTCGAGCCCACGCCCAGCGCGCATCTATACACACCACACAATATATATTATTTTTAAATTTATTTAGTACACAAATAGTCGCATAAACAAAAATATAAAGGGTACACAAAGATAAATAAATATTACGGGACAATCTTACACAAATCAACCTAGGCCACGATATATATAATAGATACTTATATACATACATATCATCCATAACTCAGGAGCAAATATTCGTGATAAACACACAAATAAATGCCCAGACCGGGATTCGAACCCGGGACCTCCAGCTTCGTAGGCAGAGTCACTACCAATTGGGCTACGGAGGCCGTTAGAAAGAGTACCAATAGACACAAATCTAAAGACCTGGAGGTTTGTTAACATAACAAAATTATCATAAAGAAACAAAGCTGAAAAGATTTATAAATATTAGGGGACTATCTTAAACAACTCCAACATCCCCCGTAGTAAACTCAATACGGTTTGTGTTATGGGTACTAGACGACTATACAGGATGTTTGGTACATCATTTGTCAAATTAAAACGGCAGGTAGCCTGGGTCATTTGCTATCATTTCCGGCATTCATTTTTTTTATTAAATTTTGTAAAATTCTAAGGGTCTACTCGTTTCAACTTGAATTTGAAAGAAAAGGAAGTGGTAGCGCCACATTTTTTTTTAAATTGTTATACGTCTCTATCAAAGTCAAAATTATTTGCAAGTAAAGTCTACTTATTTCTTTATTGACCTTCAAAAAAATTTCAAGATGCAAAACTTTTGTTTTGGGTAATATTGATTGTGCAATTTAAAAAAACTGAAAAAGATCATGTACTTAAAATTCTTTAAAACAGTTTTCTAGTCTATCCTCTTTTTAATTATGTACAATAATGCCAAAAAAACCTTTAAGGAATTTTTTCTACTCCTGTACCGTTATCTGTCATTTATATAGGCTGTAGCTCAAATACAATGACACCACTAATAAGTCGTAGAAAAACTCTACGCTCTATGGCCCAAAAACGCATTGTTTAGCGTACTTTTTTGGTTCATACATTTTTCATAAAAGCACTGTTAAACTTTTTTTAATCGGCCGCTATATTGCAGTGGTGCCAACTTCATAAACAAATATTTCGAAATAAAAGTATTTATTTACGATTAAACATTTGTATATTATAAATTATTTACTACAATAATAATAAATCATCATCTATTGTGTATTAAATTACATATTTTATAAATTCTTGGTATTATTTATGAAAATAAACAGTTCGAATTCGGTCCGGGTCCGGATTCTGTTTGGTTCGGATGGCAAGTGCAAACAAATTAAAAACAAAACAAACCATAAGCAAGAGGTGTCACATTTCCGATTTCCCACCAAAATACAGTTCAAAATGAAAGGACGAAAGATGATAAACTATTAGTCCTAAACTATTAAGATTTTATTCGTGTTTGTGAAGATTAAAGTGTACGTTCCTTTTAAAATGGTCGAAGAAATTAATAACTCCACCTACTGAAGTAATTGCGCGAGTAGGTAGCAAAAGTACGAATAGAAAACTTGCCGCCTGAAAAGTTTAACTATTCTGTAGTCTGCTATTTATTTTAAACTTGTCGTAGAAAAAGTATTGTATGCAACTGTGTATAACTGGTCTAAAAACGCTCGTGGCGTCTTTAATTGCGATGCTCGCCAAGGCTCGCATCGCAACCCACGCCACTCGCGTTTTAAGACCCTTCTTATAGAACAGTTGCATAAAATACTATTATTAATTTGCCAATTTTGCGCACTAGGCTAGATCGTAATCGGCATGCGATAAAAAAACATATTCTAAGTACGCGAAGCAGGCAAACAAGACTTGCAGATTGCCTACAACAATTGACAACATTTCATAATTCTAAGTCCATGATTTGACTAGCTCCTTGTATTCTACTCGAAAAGATGAACACGCTGGTAGTTTGATATTTCCAGTAATATTTATGTTCAATTTTTAACGAATTTTTAAAAATGCACTCATAGCAAATACAATTCTACTGCAGAAGGGCACCTTGTTTTAGTCTTGTTTACACATACCAAATTAAAAAAAAACATTGTCAACATGGCGTCAAAGTAACCATATGGTAACCCACCCGAAAATGACATTTAAACTTTTTATTTCGTCGAAACGGGACTAAAGCAAGGTGCCTATTCGCAGTAGAATAGGGAATATTCATGATATTTTTTTTAATTATTCTATAAGTAATTATATATCCGGAAAAAAATATAACACTCGCACAATTTTATTAAATAAACAAAAAAAAATTCAATTAAAACTACTATCATTTTCGGACGATTAAAACGCCACCATTTTGGCGCGCTCATTTAGTGACGTCACCGTGCACTAAGAATAAATTAACAACGAAGTGTTAGATTCACAGTTTTAATAAAAGTGGGTGATTATAAAGCTTATAAGATCAACTTATTATAATGGAAGAGCACACAAAAGCTTATTATAAATATTGTACTGTCCCTATGTGTGAAAATAACATTAAAACTGCACCTGACAAGATATATTTTCATATGCCCAAAGATGCAAATATAAGGAAAAAGTGGTGTAAGGCGATGAAGAGAGATGATGTATCGTGCTTGAGTAGTTTATACTGTTGTGAAGATCATTTTGACGTGAGTATATAGCTATGTATATACCTAAAATCTTTTTTATTAGTACTCGCGAACAATATAAACAATAACCTAACCTAAAAAATTAATTACATACCTATTCATAAAACTGTTCAGATTCTCAATTTTTTTTGTTACTATTGTTACAAATATTATGATTTTTGTTGATCAACAGCTGACTATACGAGTGTTGATTTCGATCACCAAACGTTTTAGCTGAGTTTCTTTGTTCTCACTGTGTTGATAAGTTCTATTCTATTAAATTTAAGTAATTATTTTTACTGAGTAACGTACCTACATAAATTTATTTTATTTATAAGCCTTGACAAAAAGTTGTTCTCAACATTTGACATTCCTAAATAATAACATAACTTTGATTATATAATATATATATGTACTAGTTTTTTATTATATTTAAGGAAGACACCTATTTGAAGTAGTTTAAAAGTCTACCTATTTTGACTAAATAATATTATTTCTTCTTTTCAGATTGAAAAATATACAGAAAATTATATTAAATACAAAATAACGGATATCAAAATTTATCAAATATCTAACTTATTTACCTTGCAGCTTTTACTCCTCTTAGTTCAGCGGACGTAAAGTCACAATTATTTGCGAAGTACGTCGTCATCATGAACACAATGTAATTTTAGGCAGATTATCCGACTGTGCCTTGACAAAACCGCTTTCAGTCATTGTGGCGACTTGGCGAGTCTTCTTTAACAAGGAGTCTAAGTGATTTCAGTTAGTAATTCCCAAAAAACACTAATAAACAGCGGCAAAACAATTCAATATTTATACAAGCGACCTGTCAGCAGTAGACACCGAGTGAACGGTGACGTCACATTTCGCTCCGCCAATAGCGTTGCGTTTTGGAAATGCGCGAGGGAATTTGAAAAATACTACTTTTAAATAATTAAATTGATCAATAGAAACATGATACTTTGTTAAAATAATCATGTGTGTATGTGTATATTTCATAAGCAATAAAGATTACACATATTTTTTTTTGTCCATATCTAAATCACATGCATATTCCCTATTGGGTTTACTATGAATGCATTTTTAAAAAATCGTAAAAATTGAACATAAATAATACTGGAAATATAAAACTAACAGCGTGTCGAGTAGAATACAATGAGCTAATCAAATCAAATCAAATCAAATCATTTATTGCACTCATGTTAGTATACATTTCTTAAATTATATATTACAGTTCTACATGAACCCTGTAAGGGCACAGCAATGAAATAAACAATAATTAAAATAATAATAATAATAACCGTCACATAATTTTCACACCTCTTACGCGAACGAAATATAAAAAAATTGCGACAAAATATTAAAGATATTAAACAATACTATTAAAAGTTAATATTTCACATCATATAAATTAAATTAAAAAATAAAAATTTAAATTTAAGTTAAGAATGTCACAATAATCAATTAATAATAATTCATAATATCAATCCGTTACAATGACCTACAATTTAGTCCACTCCTCAAACTAATCGAAATAAAGGCTAAAAATTATAAAATGTTGTCAATTACGTAATAGCATCTGGTAGGGATGTAAAATAATAATCGATTATTATTATCACAAAAATAAATCGATTATTTTTCATGGATTATTTTTCTCGGAATAAAAATCGATTAAAAATAATCGACTTTGTTAAATAATAATATAAAAGCCCTGCGGGCAGCTTGTGGCGACCTGTTGGGGAGTAACGACCCCACGGACCCGAGTGCTCCCGACAGTCGGTCAGGGCCTCCGTCTCCGGCGTGTCTTCGTAGGTCGGAGTGGAACCCCAAAGGGGGCCCGCAGGACTCTCAGCTCTGGCTTGCCTGCATTGGCCGTCCAGAGAGGTGTCGTCAGAGCTATATGCTCCTGGGGTGGAAGTGTTAAAGGGCATAACGCCGCCAGTAACTTCGGAGATAGCGCAGCGAGCAACCACCTCTCGACACCCCTGAGCCGCTCACATCGGTGTTGCTCCTGGTCGTCTTTACGACGGCATTTTCAGGGGCCCATCTAATGAGCGGTAGCCGATGCGCGCGCCCATGCCCATGAAGCCCTCGTGCGATTTGATGGTGTTGAGCGCGCCGCCGCTCAAGTCATACAGACTTATTGCCTGGTTCAGAGCCGTTTGTCTGTTTGTTTGTCACTGACCTGAGCGGGTGGAAGGCGAGGCAGCAGACGGGCCCGATGCGCGCGCCCATGCCCATGAAGCCCTCGTGCGATTTGATGGTGTTGAGCGCGCCGCCGCTCAAGTCGTACAGACTTATTGCCTGGTTCAGAGCCGTTTGTCTGTTTGTTTGTCACTGACCTGAGCGGGTGGAAGGCGAGGCAGCAGACGGGCCCGATGCGCGCGCCCATGCCCATGAAGCCCTCGTGCGATTTGATGGTGTTGAGCGCGCCGCCGCTCAAGTCATACAGACTTATTGCCTGGTTCAGAGCCGTTTGTCTGTTTGTTTGTCACTGACCTGAGCGGGTGGAAGGCGAGGCAGCAGACGGGCCCGATGCGCGCGCCCATGCCCATGAAGCCCTCGTGCGATTTGATGGTGTTGAGCGCGCCGCCGCTCAAGTCGTACAGACTTATTGCCTGGTTCAGAGCCGTTTGTCTGTTTGTTTGTCACTGACCTGAGCGGGTGGAAGGCGAGGCAGCAGACGGGCCCGATGCGCGCGCCCATGCCCATGAAGCCCTCGTGCGATTTGATGGTGTTGAGCGCGCCGCCGCTCAAGTCATACAGACTTATTGCCTGGTTCAGAGCCGTTTGTCTGTTTGTTTGTCACTGACCTGAGCGGGTGGAAGGCGAGGCAGCAGACGGGCCCGATGCGCGCGCCCATGCCCATGAAGCCCTCGTGCGATTTGATGGTGTTGAGCGCGCCGCCGCTCAAGTCGTACAGACTTATTGCCTGGTTCAGAGCCGTTTGTCTGTTTGTTTGTCACTGACCTGAGCGGGTGGAAGGCGAGGCAGCAGACGGGTCCGATGCGCGCGCCCATGCCCATGAAGCCCTCGTGCGATTTGATGGTGTTGAGCGCGCCGCCGCTCAAGTCGTACAGACTTATTGCCTGGTTCAGAGCCGTTTGTCTGTTTGTTTGTCACTGACCTGAGCGGGTGGAAGGCGAGGCAGCAGACGGGCCCGATGCGCGCGCCCATGCCCATGAAGCCCTCGTGCGATTTGATGGTGTTGAGCGCGCCGCCGCTCAAGTCGTACAGACTTATTGCCTGGTTCAGAGCCGTTTGTCTGTTTGTTTGTCACTGACCTGAGCGGGTGGAAGGCGAGGCAGCAGACGGGCCCGATGCGCGCGCCCATGCCCATGAAGCCCTCGTGCGATTTGATGGTGTTGAGCGCGCCGCCGCTCAAGTCGTACAGACTTATTGCCTGGTTCAGAGCCGTTTGTCTGTTTGTTTGTCACTGACCTGAGCGGGTGGAAGGCGAGGCAGCAGACGGGCCCGATGCGCGCGCCCATGCCCATGAAGCCCTCGTGCGATTTGATGGTGTTGAGCGCGCCGCCGCTCAAGTTGTACATACTTATTGACTGGTTCACAGAACCGCTGTAAAATAACATAATGTTTGAAAGACCATTGCAGATTTTTACTTTTCATCTGTTCCACATAAAAATCAATTTCTTGAGAATATAATTTTCAAATCTATCTTTACACTGGCGCCCGAAATGCAATTAATAGATATTTTTATGAAAAAAACTAAGACATCGGAGCATATTCTGAAATCTTGTAGATTGTTTAGACAATCGAATCAAAAGTGGCATAATAAAATTATTATATAAAACAATTCTCACCTAGGGCGGTAATACACAGAAAGTCACAGGAGTTTAACGTCCAAGCAAGGACGAAAAATCTAATTTCTTTGACATATTATCCATTATAATTATATTTTTGACATGTCAAATTTTATATTTGTCTATTACCAGGCAATGAGGTCTCGAGCGTCTCCATCTTGCGCGTGTCGTAGATGCGTATCTCGCCCGTCATGCTTTATGGTCAGGTTAGGTGTGACGTAGTAGTATATACAGAGTGTCTCACCAGGCAATGAGGTCTCGAGCGTCTCCATCTTGCGCGTGTCGTAGATGCGGATCCCGCCCGTCATGCTTTATGGTCAGGTCAGGTGTGACGTAGTAGTATATAAAGAGTGTCTCACCAGGCAATGAGGTCTCGAGCGTCTCCATCTTGCGCGTGTCGTAGATGCGGATCCCGCCCGTCATGCTTTATGGTCAGGTCAGGTGTGACGTAGTAGTATATACAGAGTGTCTCACCAGGCAATGAGGTCTCGAGCGTCTCCATCTTGCGCGTGTCGTAGATGCGTATCTCGCCCGTCATGCTTTATGGTCAGGTTAGGTGTGACGTAGTAGTATATACAGAGTGTCTCACCAGGCAATGAGGTCTCGAGCGTCTCCATCTTGCGCGTGTCGTAGATGCGGATCCCGCCCGTCATGCTTTATGGTCAGGTCAGGTGTGACGTAGTAGTATATAAAGAGTGTCTCACCAGGCAATGAGGTCTCGAGCGTCTCCATCTTGCGCGTGTCGTAGATGCGGATCCCGCCCGTCATGCTTTATGGTCAGGTCAGGTGTGACGTAGTAGTATATAAAGAGTGTCTCACCAGGCAATGAGGTCTCGAGCGTCTCCATCTTGCGCGTGTCGTAGATGCGGATCCCGCCCGTCATGCTTTATGGTCAGGTCAGGTGTGACGTAGTAGTATATAAAGAGTGTCTCACCAGGCAATGAGGTCTCGAGCGTCTCCATCTTGCGCGTGTCGTAGATGCGGATCCCGCCCGTCATGCTTTATGGTCAGGTCAGGTGTGACGTAGTAGTATATACAGAGTGTCTCACCAGGCAATGAGGTCCAGCAGCGGGTGCACGTCGACGGCGGCGAGCGGGCCGGGCGCGCGCAGGGTCTCGAGCGTCTCCATCTTGCGCGTGTCGTAGATGCGGATCTCGTCATGCTTTATGGTCAGGTCAGGTGTGACGTAGTAGTATATACAGAGTGTCTCACCAGGCAATGAGGTCCAGCAGCGGGTGCACGTCGACGGCGGCGAGCGGGCCGGGCGCGCGCAGGGTCTCGAGCGTCTCCATCTTGCGCGTGTCGTAGATGCGGATCTCGTCATGCTTTATGGTCAGGTCAGGTGTGACGTAGTAGTATATACAGAGTGTCTCACCAGGCAATGAGGTCCAGCAGCGGGTGCACGTCGACGGCGGCGAGCGGGCCGGGCGCGCGCAGGGTCTCGAGCGTCTCCATCTTGCGCGTGTCGTAGATGCGGATCTCGTCATGCTTTATGGTCAGGTCAGGTGTGACGTAGTAGTATATACAGAGTGTCTCACCAGGCAATGAGGTCCAGCAGCGGGTGCACGTCGACGGCGGCGAGCGGGCCGGGCGCGCGCACGGTCTCGAGCGTCTACATCTTGCGCGTGTCGTAGATGCGGATCTCGTCATGCTTTATGGTCAGGTCAGGTGTGACGTAGTAGTATATACAGAGTGTCTCACCAGGCAATGAGGTCCAGCAGCGGGTGCACGTCGACGGCGGCGAGCGGGCCGGGCGCGCGCAGGGTCTCGAGCGTCTCCATCTTGCGCGTGTCGTAGATGCGGATCTCGTCATGCTTTATGGTCAGGTCAGGTGTGACGTAGTAGTATATACAGAGTGTCTCACCAGGCAATGAGGTCCAGCAGCGGGTGCACGTCGACGGCGGCGAGCGGGCCGGGCGCGCGCACGGTCTCGAGCGTCTCCATCTTGCGCGTGTCGTAGATGCGGATCTCGTCATGCTTTATGGTCAGGTCAGGTGTGACGTAGTAGTATATACAGAGTGTCTCACCAGGCAATGAGGTCCAGCAGCGGGTGCACGTCGACGGCGGCGAGCGGGCCGGGCGCGCGCAGGGTCTCGAGCGTCTCCATCTTGCGCGTGTCGTAGATGCGGATCTCGTCATGCTTTATGGTCAGGTCAGGTGTGACGTAGTAGTATATACAGAGTGTCTCACCAGGCAATGAGGTCCAGCAGCGGGTGCACGTCGACGGCGGCGAGCGGGCCGGGCGCGCGCACGGTCTCGAGCGTCTCCATCTTGCGCGTGTCGTAGATGCGGATCTCGTCATGCTTTATGGTCAGGTCAGGTGTGACGTAGTAGTATATACAGAGTGTCTCACCAGGCAATGAGGTCCAGCAGCGGGTGCACGTCGACGGCGGCGAGCGGGCCGGGCGCGCGCAGGGTCTCGAGCGTCTCCATCTTGCGCGTGTCGTAGATGCGGATCTCGTCATGCTTTATGGTCAGGTCAGGTGTGACGTAGTAGTATATACAGAGTGTCTCACCAGGCAATGAGGTCCAGCAGCGGGTGCACGTCGACGGCGGCGAGCGGGCCGGGCGCGCGCAGGGTCTCGAGCGTCTCCATCTTGCGCGTGTCGTAGATGCGGATCTCGTCATGCTTTATGGTCAGGTCAGGTGTGACGTAGTAGTATATACAGAGTGTCTCACCAGGCAATGAGGTCCAGCAGCGGGTGCACGTCGACGGCGGCGAGCGGGCCGGGCGCGCGCACGGTCTCGAGCGTCTCCATCTTGCGCGTGTCGTAGATGCGGATCTCGTCATGCTTTATGGTCAGGTCAGGTGTGACGTAGTAGTATATACAGAGTGTCTCACCAGGCAATGAGGTCCAGCAGCGGGTGCACGTCGACGGCGGCGAGCGGGCCGGGCGCGCGCAGGGTCTCGAGCGTCTCCATCTTGCGCGTGTCGTAGATGCGGATCTCGCCCGTCATACTGCGGGGAATGGAATGTTAATGCAATCGGACTAGTATGCGGATACTTCAAAATGGCGGATATTTTTTTATGTGCTTTTGGAAACTAGCCTTCAATTAAAAATTTGTTTAAATACGCAAAACTCATTGTTAGAATAGGATCGGTACTGTACATATATAGAAAGTTATTATTCTTGTCATGTATTCGAATTTGAACACCACTTGAAAATGTCGACTTTGCTTCGACATTCATTATAACATCCTGAGACCTCATAAATAAAAACGCAATGGAATTTGAGCCAAGCGATTTTGATAACAGTTAAGAATTTAGATTTGTTCTTCCAAAACAATCTAAGATTCGTGGGGCTAGTTTATGACGGGATATACTGACCAGCCCGTGACCAGCTTGTGCTGGGCCGCCCTGGGCACGGCGCACAGCACGGGCGCGCGGTGGCACTGCACGGTGACCGTGGGCCGCGCGGCGCGCGTGTCCCACGCCCGCACGGAGCCGTCCGCGAAGCCCGCCACCAGCGACCACGTCTCCGTCGAGTCCCGCCAGAGGGACGTGGCTGCGCTGTCGCATTCTGAAACAACTTTCACATTACGAAAACCAAGATCATTGCCCAAAGAAGAGATAGTTTCCTTGTTTAAGGTCGGCAAAGCTCACTGTTTGAAAGTGAGGGGCCTACATTTGTTTTTTGTCAACACAACAAATCCAAACCCATCATAAATTGCTGGTTGTAGGAGGGTGCTGTAATTACCGGTGGAGATGTCGGCCTCCAGCAGCTCGGTGGAGGCGTCCCAGAGCCGCACGGTGGAGGCGAGGCCGGCGAGCGCGAGCGAGCGGCGCCGCGCGCACCAGCGGAGCAGCACGGGCTGTAGGAGGGTGCTGTAGTTACCGGTGGATATGTCGGCCTCCAGCAGCTCGGTGGAGGCGTCCCAGAGCCGCACGGTGGAGGCGAGGCCGGCGAGCGCGAGCGAGCGGCGCCGCGCGCACCAGCGGAGCAGCACGGGCTGTAGGAGGGTGCTGTAGTTACCGGTGGATATGTCGGCCTCCAGCAGCTCGGTGGAGGCGTCCCAGAGCCGCACGGTGGAGGCGAGGCCGGCGAGCGCGAGCGAGCGGCGCCGCGCGCACCAGCGGAGCAGCACGGGCTGTAGGAGGGTGCTGTAGTTACCGGTGGAGATGTCGGCCTCCAGCAGCTCGGTGGAGGCGTCCCAGAGCCGCACGGTGGAGGCGAGGCCGGCGAGCGCGAGCGAGCGGCGCCGCGCGCACCAGCGGAGCAGCACGGGCTGTAGGAGGGTGCTGTAGTTACCGGTGGAGATGTCGGCCTCCAGCAGCTCGGTGGAGGCGTCCCAGAGCCGCACGGTGGAGGCCAGGCCGGCGAGCGCGAGCGAGCGGCGCCGCGCGCACCAGCGGAGCAGCACGGGCTGTAGGAGGGTGCTGTAGTTACCGGTGGAGATGTCGGCCTCCAGCAGCTCGGTGGAGGCGTCCCAGAGCCGCACGGTGGAGGCCAGGCCGGCGAGCGCGAGCGAGCGGCGCCGCGCGCACCAGCGGAGCAGCACGGGCTGTAGGAGGGTGCTGTAGTTACCGGTGGAGATGTCGGCCTCCAGCAGCTCGGTGGAGGCGTCCCAGAGCCGCACGGTGGAGGCCAGGCCGGCGAGCGCGAGCGAGCGGCGCCGCGCGCACCAGCGGAGCAGCACGGGCTGTAGGAGGGTGCTGTAGTTACCGGTGGAGATGTCGGCCTCCAGCAGCTCGGTGGAGGCGTCCCAGAGCCGCACGGTGGAGGCCAGGCCGGCGAGCGCGAGCGAGCGGCGCCGCGCGCACCAGCGGAGCAGCACGGGCTGTAGGAGGGTGCTGTAGTTACCGGTGGAGATGTCGGCCTCCAGCAGCTCGGTGGAGGCGTCCCAGAGCCGCACGGTGGAGGCGAGGCCGGCGAGCGCGAGCGAGCGGCGCCGCGCGCACCAGCGGAGCAGCACGGGCTGTAGGAGGGTGCTGTAGTTACCGGTGGAGATGTCGGCCTCCAGCAGCTCGGTGGAGGCGTCCCAGAGCCGCACGGTGGAGGCGAGGCCGGCGAGCGCGAGCGAGCGGCGCCGCGCGCACCAGCGGAGCAGCACGGGCTGTAGGAGGGTGCTGTAGTTACCGGTGGAGATGTCGGCCTCCAGCAGCTCGGTGGAGGCGTCCCAGAGCCGCACGGTGGAGGCGAGGCCGGCGAGCGCGAGCGAGCGGCGCCGCGCGCACCAGCGGAGCAGCACGGGCTGTAGGAGGGTGCTGTAGTTACCGGTGGAGATGTCGGCCTCCAGCAGCTCGGTGGAGGCGTCCCAGAGCCGCACGGTGGAGGCGAGGCCGGCGAGCGCGAGCGAGCGGCGCCGCGCGCACCAGCGGAGCAGCACGGGCTGTAGGAGGGTGCTGTAGTTACCGGTGGAGATGTCGGCCTCCAGCAGCTCGGTGGAGGCGTCCCAGAGCCGCACGGTGGAGGCGAGGCCGGCGAGCGCGAGCGAGCGGCGCCGCGCGCACCAGCGGAGCAGCACGGGCTGTAGGAGGGTGCTGTAGTTACCGGTGGAGATGTCGGCCTCCAGCAGCTCGGTGGAGGCGTCCCAGAGCCGCACGGTGGAGGCGAGGCCGGCGAGCGCGAGCGAGCGGCGCCGCGCGCACCAGCGGAGCAGCACGGGCTGTAGGAGGGTGCTGTAGTTACCGGTGGAGATGTCGGCCTCCAGCAGCTCGGTGGAGGCGTCCCAGAGCCGCACGGTGGAGGCGAGGCCGGCGAGCGCGAGCGAGCGGCGCCGCGCGCACCAGCGGAGCAGCACGGGCTGTAGGAGGGTGCTGTAGTTACCGGTGGAGATGTCGGCCTCCAGCAGCTCGGTGGAGGCGTCCCAGAGCCGCACGGTGGAGGCGAGGCCGGCGAGCGCGAGCGAGCGGCGCCGCGCGCACCAGCGGAGCAGCACGGGCTGTAGGAGGGTGCTGTAGTTACCGGTGGAGATGTCGGCCTCCAGCAGCTCGGTGGAGGCGTCCCAGAGCCGCACGGTGGAGGCGAGGCCGGCGAGCGCGAGCGAGCGGCGCCGCGCGCACCAGCGGAGCAGCACGGGCTGTAGGAGGGTGCTGTAGTTACCGGTGGAGATGTCGGCCTCCAGCAGCTCGGTGGAGGCGTCCCAGAGCCGCACGGTGGAGGCGAGGCCGGCGAGCGCGAGCGAGCGGCGCCGCGCGCACCAGCGGAGCAGCACGGGCTGTAGGAGGGTGCTGTAGTTACCGGTGGAGATGTCGGCCTCCAGCAGCTCGGTGGAGGCGTCCCAGAGCCGCACGGTGGAGGCGAGGCCGGCGAGCGCGAGCGAGCGGCGCCGCGCGCACCAGCGGAGCAGCACGGGCTGTAGGAGGGTGCTGTAGTTACCGGTGGAGATGTCGGCCTCCAGCAGCTCGGTGGAGGCGTCCCAGAGCCGCACGGTGGAGGCGAGGCCGGCGAGCGCGAGCGAGCGGCGCCGCGCGCACCAGCGGAGCAGCACGGGCTGTAGGAGGGTGCTGTAGTTACCGGTGGAGATGTCGGCCTCCAGCAGCTCGGTGGAGGCGTCCCAGAGCCGCACGGTGGAGGCGAGGCCGGCGAGCGCGAGCGAGCGGCGCCGCGCGCACCAGCGGAGCAGCACGGGCGGCGGCGGCGGACTGTAGGCCGGCGCGCCCGGGACACCGGTAGAGCCTAGGCTGTCTGCAACATCAAACAAATCCAAGTTACACAACGGTAGAATTACACCAAATATCAACATCATATCTAGCACTAGTGGAGCAATGTGTGAGGTTGCACGTTCCAGAAGTCCCACTCTGGCTCTTAGACCTCGGACGCGCCCGCTGTTGGCAGTGCCTCCGGCTCGCACTGTGTCGCACGGGACCTCGCCGCACCTCCGTGCGCTGACGCTGCTGAATGCCCTGTTGGTGTCCACACCCGAGCGTGATCTGCTTGTGTGGCGATGGACGGCTGTGTGTAGGGAGTGCCTAAAGTTTTGCGAGATGAAGAATGATAGGCTTTCTAGTATTCGCAGTAGACTATTTTTATTGTATTGTTTAGTTCCTTTAATTTTATATTACGTTTGACAGTGTATTAGATTTAAGTAAAACTGTAATGTTGTTTAAAAATAAAAAAAATATATATATCAGCCGAGGTCCACCGCTGGACTTATGCCTTCACCAAAGACTGCCACAATTACCGGTTCTGCGCCACCGCATCCAGCGGGTAGAGGCACAGTTACGTGGCGAAGCCTATACGTAAAACTGGCTCGCCAAGCTTTGCACAGTGAAGGGTTTTCAGAATGCATCATATCAACAGCTGGAAGCAGTGTAGCGAGAAGTCTAGGTGACAAAATCTACCAAGCTAATAATAGTAATAATCAATCTATTAGTCTGATGAGATCCACCTGTCTGAATTCATTATTTGTTAGGGCCCGACCTCACCTTATCGTGCCAATTAGTTCGCGATATGTCAGGCGTTGTGTAGGTGCCTAGTCGTGCCAGTCGGATAGCCCTTAGCTGTCAGTTTGACGTGTCGAACATTTTGCAGTTGAGTCTGTGGCAGATTACTTGTCACTTGAACACCGCGTTAGCTGGTACGATGTTGGAAGTATCGAAAAGATACCAAAATTGTTCTCTTTCGTGTTGATGTTAATTGTGCGTGCGAGTGCCAGACTTTGCGAATTTGGAGCCACGGGTGGCCATAATTGTGTGATTTGACGCGTGGTTTTTGATGTCGTTTTGTGATGAACTTTGAGCGCTGGTGTGAGGCTATCCGGAGCGCATCAAGTTCCCGAGGCCGTTTCGACGGCGGGAGCCTACGCCGAAGCCAGAAAAGAAGATAGAAAACGTCGAGGCTGTGAGTTGAGTACGCGAAGCGCGTGATTACTTCAGAGGTTGGCACGGGGCGAATTCTGAACATTATTAGATAGCCACGTTAGCATCATGAGTTTGCGTCTACGATGAGCAAAATAGGTTGTATATTTATAAGACCACACTAACGCTTTGCAGCTTTCAGTTTAAGGCGGCTTGTCGACCGTTCTATTGCTATAATGTTGAACCCGTGTTAACATTAACATTTTTTTTTATTTACATTGACATAGCACTTATATCATTACAAGCGACCCATCCCGGCTTCGCACGGGTATGTATTATACATACGAATATAAACATTCGTCTTGAATCACTCTATCTATTAAAAATAACCGCATCAAAATCCGTTGCGTAGTTTTAAAGATCTAAGCATACATAGGAACAGACCGCGGGAAGCGACTTTGTTTTATACTATATAGTGATAGAACATAGGAACAGACCGCGGGAAGCGACTTTGTTTTATACTATGTAGTGATACAACATAGGAACAGACCGCGGGAAGCGACTTTGTTTTATACTATGTAGTGATACAACATAGGAACAGACCGCGGGAAGCGACTTTGTTTTATACTATGTAGTGATACAACATATGAACAGACCGCGGGAAGCGACTTTGTTTTATACTATGTAGTGATACAACATAGGAACAGACCGCGGGAAGCGACTTTGTTTTATACTATGTAGTGATACAACATAGGAACAGACCGCGGGAAGCGACTTTGTTTTATACTATGTAGTGATACAACATAGGAACAGACCGCGGGAAGCGACTTTGTTTTATACTATGTAGTGATACAACATTCTAGGCTGAGACGATTGACGGCTCCAAGTTTGAAATGCATCGTTGTTGTTTTAAGCAAAATAAACGTTCAGTCAAATTATTTGAATGAGAAATAGCAGTTTTCTTAAAACCCCATAAAATCCTTAAAGACATCCAAGGTAAAAGCGAATGACTTGAAAAGAATAATGATTATGAAATATAATGTAAATGAAATGCAGGTTAATTAAATTCGGTGTGTTGTAACCATGATAAGTAAGTGAATGTAGGACTGTGTAGGTTACAAATCGACCATTAGTAAACCTTATTCCAGTGCAATAATGTTCCTACACACGCCTCCCTAAGGCGTTGTAAGAAGGAACTGATTGAAATATTTAGTGGCCGAGACAGATTGTTCCGATAGCTCAGTTGGTTAGTAGCGACGGGCCGTATGCCTGTGGTCGCCGGTTCGAATCCGGCTCGGAGCCTAAATTTTTAATTTTTCCTTTATTTTGAAATAGATAACGGTCCTCTCTGTATGGTGGATGGTAATGTTAGAACTCACTTTCCTGCGGCGGCGGCGCGGCGCGCTCGTCGGCCGACAGGAACTGCTCGGACACCAGCTGCGCCAGACCTGCGCACACGCACCCGTCAGCCCCGCGTCCACACACACATGACAACCCACAAACTCACCCAAGCAGCATTCGATCATGCACCACACGACCACGAACCAATATTTTAGAGCAAGGATGAGTATGAGATACAGCACTGCGATAGGGTCATTTCGCCGGTTAGCGACCATCTAGTTTCATGTGCCGGTTAGCGACCACTTTGCTGAGTTGGTGAACTGAAAGGATATTTTTTTGTAGATTCCTATTTTATAACTACAAAAACAAAAAAAAACGGCAACCGTTTCAGTAGGGTCTGAAGGATTGATGTTATCTTCAATTGAAAAACCTTGTCTTTCAGGTGGTGGCTAACCGACGGTGGTCGCGTAACCGGCATAATGTGACCCTACCAGGTTTATTTTAATAAAGAATAACTGCCTTAGGGTTACTTTAGTTGACTCTTAGAGCGGTCACACGGGGACTTACAAACGCGATACAGGTGATTTTACCAGATGATCTACGGCAAGAATCGCGCGACACTCGCGCAATCATGAAACGCGCATTTAAATCGCTGCAACAAGTCGCCGTGTGTAGCCACTCTTAGACTGGTAGACACAACGTCAAAGATATTTATTTATTTTTATTTATTTCTATTTGTGGAATACTAACAGCTGCAAAAACATTATATAAGTCTTACATAGTAATACAAAGCCAATTAAAGGAACACAGATAAAAATTACATAGAAAAAAAATGTTTGACACACTTAACACAGTTGTCTACTTATATGTTTACTTTTTACCACCATATAATAAAATAAAATAAAAAGTAAACTGGATATGTAAATTAACTAAACAAAATATAAGTTATTATTACTAAAATAAAGCTAGGAATGTATCGGCGTTTTATGCTATATGTATGCGATAGAAGAAAATTGATGTATGTGTAGTGGTGATGAGAACCCCTTTACAGGGTGAAGGCCTCCTCCAAGCTTTTCCATAGCTCTCTGTCGGCGGCTATAGAGATCCATTTCGCCCATAAGCTGAAAAGTCTGCAACTTTTTTCGGGTGCTAAGGAAGGTTATTCCTATCACCGAAAAAATAATCAGGCACTTCTAAAATTTTCATCCATTCCCCATTTTAACGCAGTAAGAGCACCCGCACATGCGCACATGCACATGCCACTCCCGCAGCTGCGGCTCGGACGCGCCCACTAAACGCGCGGTGTGCGTCGATGTTGTACAACATGTAAGAGGTCGTCTGCAGCTAGTGGCTCAATGCAGCGGCTCTAAGGGCAGCTTCTTTTCGCGGAGCAGCAAGGGATCTAGGACACGGCTCAGAAACAATGGCATACGGACCGGAGCCAAGCTTACCCCTGCCACAAAACTACATACACACTCGTAGTCAACTGGAGCAATACACTAAAGAAATACACCAAAGATACTGGGAGGAGACATACACATGCAGACAGACCAAAGAGATGTTGTCGAGACGCGACTACAAACTCACAACCACGCTACTAAGGACATATAGGAACCAACTGCGCAAGATAGTGGGAATAATAACAGGATACCACATCTTGAACAGACACCTCTATAACTTAGGTCACAGATAGCCCCATGTGCAGAGCGTGTATGGAGGCAGAAGAAACGACTAAACATATTCCACTGGACTGTAAGCAGGTAGAAGCATACAGAATAAAGCACCTAGATTCTTCAGACACTTTTATCAGCAACACCCAGGCACTCACTAACTTTCTAGACGACCTGGGGTAGTAAGAGTAGCGCCACGCCGTTTCACGCAAAAAAGGCATATAGGATGTCGATTTGCGGAAAATGCCCAGTATTACTATAGGATCCAGGAGCTATTTATGGCTACTTGTACTCTTCGGGTGCAGCGCGGGTCCTGAAACACCTTGGGACGGGAATAGCACCTTTATAATAGGTGTGATAAGGGATCGTACTCACTGTAGATCGGCTGCGCGGGCGGCGGGCGGTAGTCGGCGGCGGGCCGCACGTCCAGCGCGCGCCACGCCGACACCAGCGCCGGCTCCATGCTGCTGCCCGAGGGCCTGCGGACGGGGAGACATACAACACACGTTACTCAGGTGTGGCTCAGGCTCCTTCCACATCCCACCAGGAACCAGGGCAAGAGTCCGAGGAGCGTCAATAAAGACAAGTAACCTAGTGCGGAGCGTCGCGAGTAATCGCGCAAGTACAGCAGTGTGTGGCCAGAGAGGGGAACATCGTGGCAGAGCGAGGACCACAGTGGCTGAGGTATATGACTAAAACCCAAAAAAACAGGGAGCGGTGGGCATGACGAACAGCAAGACGAGCGGCATGGCGAGCAACGTTGCCATACCAGGTCCCTGCCTCCTTCCCTCGCTATTTCCCACAACACCCGCCCCCAGGTCTTCCGCCACGCGCCAACACAGAGCTTGGCTGCTGTACCCCAGTCCCAGATGACTGACCTGTAAATAGCGACGTGTCCCTGGTGGCTGGCGACGGCCAGTAATGCCCGCTCGTGCGCGTTGAGGTAGGCGAGCGCGGTCACCCGCCCCCAGGTCTTCCGCCACGCGCCAACACAGAGCTTGGCTGCTGTACCCCAGTCCCAGATCCTACAGACAGACAAACATACTGTCACGAGGCTTGCACAATAGGGGTGTAGACTAAAAATTTATTGTTACTCCAAAAGACAGAAGGCAAAAAAACATGCCTAGTGACGAAAAATCCATTCACATAACTCAAAAAATTACGAAGCTACAACCGTTTTAATATTGCTTGTTAGAGAGAAAACACTAGGGCGTCGTGACGTCACGATTCCCAAGCGTCATGGTAAATGACAATCGTTTCATGTTCGCAGCGCCATCCCACCATCGCTGTAACTACAGACAGCACTACTGACCCGAAGTTGTCCTTGAAGGCGAGCGCGATGTGCTGCTCGTACGGGTGGAAGAGTATGACGGCGGGTGGCAGTTGGCAGCGCGAGTGGAACGCCTGCGTCTCCAGTCGCGGCACTGTCGCTCCCACCATCGCTGTAACTACAGACAGCACTACTGACCCGAAGTTGTCCTTGAAGGCGAGCGCGATGTGCTGCTCGTACGGGTGGAAGAGTATGACGGCGGGTGGCAGTTGGCAGCGCGAGTGGAACGCCTGCGTCTCCAGTCGCGGCACTGTCGCTCCCACCATCGCTGTAACTACAGACAGCACTACTGACCCGAAGTTGTCCTTGAAGGCGAGCGCGATGTGCTGCTCGTACGGGTGGAAGAGTATGACGGCGGGTGGCAGTTGGCAGCGCGAGTGGAACGCCTGCGTCTCCAGTCGCGGCACTGTCGCTCCCACCATTGCTGTAACTACAGACAGCACTACTGACCCGAAGTTGTCCTTGAAGGCGAGCGCGATGTGCTGCTCGTACGGGTGGAAGAGTATGACGGCGGGTGGCAGTTGGCAGCGCGAGTGGAACGCCTGCGTCTCCAGTCGCGGCACTGTCGCTCCCACCATCGCTGTAACTACAGACAGCACTACTGACCCGAAGTTGTCCTTGAAGGCGAGCGCGATGTGCTGCTCGTACGGGTGGAAGAGTATGACGGCGGGTGGCAGTTGGCAGCGCGAGTGGAACGCCTGCGTCTCCAGTCGCGGCACTGTCGCTCCCACCATCGCTGTAACTACAGACAGCACTACTGACCCGAAGTTGTCCTTGAAGGCGAGCGCGAAGTGCTGCTCGTACGGATGGAAGAGTATGACGGCGGGTGGCAGTTGGCAGCGCGAGTGGAACGCCTGCGTCTCCAGTCGCGGCACTGTCGCTCCCACCATCGCTGTAACTACAGACAGCACTACTGACCCGAAGTTGTCCTTGAAGGCGAGCGCGATGTGCTGCTCGTACGGATGGAAGAGTATGACGGCGGGTGGCAGTTGGCAGCGCGAGTGGAACGCCTGCGTCTCCAGTCGCGGCACTGTCGCTCCCACCATCGCTGTAACTACAGACAGCACTACTGACCCGAAGTTGTCCTTGAAGGCGAGCGCGATGTGCTGCTCGTACGGGTGGAAGAGTATGACGGCGGGTGGCAGTTGGCAGCGCGAGTGGAACGCCTGCGTCTCCAGTCGCGGCACTGTCGCTCCCACCATCGCTGTAACTACAGACAGCACTACTGACCCGAAGTTGTCCTTGAAGGCGAGCGCGATGTGCTGCTCGTACGGGTGGAAGAGTATGACGGCGGGTGGCAGTTGGCAGCGCGAGTGGAACGCCTGCGTCTCCAGTCGCGGCACTGTCGCTCCCACCATCGCTGTAACTACAGACAGCACTACTGACCCGAAGTTGTCCTTGAAGGCGAGCGCGATGTGCTGCTCGTACGGGTGGAAGAGTATGACGGCGGGTGGCAGTTGGCAGCGCGAGTGGAACGCCTGCGTCTCCAGTCGCGGCACTGTCGCTCCCACCATTGCTGTAACTACAGACAGCACTACTGACCCGAAGTTGTCCTTGAAGGCGAGCGCGATGTGCTGCTCGTACGGGTGGAAGAGTATGACGGCGGGTGGCAGTTGGCAGCGCGAGTGGAACGCCTGCGTCTCCAGTCGCGGCACTGTCGCTCCCACCATCGCTGTAACTACAGACAGCACTACTGACCCGAAGTTGTCCTTGAAGGCGAGCGCGATGTGCTGCTCGTACGGATGGAAGAGTATGACGGCGGGTGGCAGTTGGCAGCGCGAGTGGAACGCCTGCGTCTCCAGTCGCGGCACTGTCGCTCCCACCATCGCTGTAACTACAGACAGCACTACTGACCCGAAGTTGTCCTTGAAGGCGAGCGCGATGTGCTGCTCGTACGGGTGGAAGAGTATGACGGCGGGTGGCAGTTGGCAGCGCGAGTGGAACGCCTGCGTCTCCAGTCGCGGCACTGTCGCTCCCACCATCGCTGTAACTACAGACAGCACTACTGACCCGAAGTTGTCCTTGAAGGCGAGCGCGATGTGCTGCTCGTACGGGTGGAAGAGTATGACGGCGGGTGGCAGTTGGCAGCGCGAGTGGAACGCCTGCGTCTCCAGTCGCGGCACTGTCGCTCCCACCATTGCTGTAACTACAGACAGCACTACTGACCCGAAGTTGTCCTTGAAGGCGAGCGCGATGTGCTGCTCGTACGGGTGGAAGAGTATGACGGCGGGTGGCAGTTGGCAGCGCGAGTGGAACGCCTGCGTCTCCAGTCGCGGCACTGTCGCTCCCACCATCGCTGTAACTACAGACAGCACTACTGACCCGAAGTTGTCCTTGAAGGCGAGCGCGATGTGCTGCTCGTACGGATGGAAGAGTATGACGGCGGGTGGCAGTTGGCAGCGCGAGTGGAACGCCTGCGTCTCCAGTCGCGGCACTGTCGCTCCCACCATCGCTGTAACTACAGACAGCACTACTGACCCGAAGTTGTCCTTGAAGGCGAGCGCGATGTGCTGCTCGTACGGGTGGAAGAGTATGACGGCGGGTGGCAGTTGGCAGCGCGAGTGGAACGCCTGCGTCTCCAGTCGCGGCACTGTCGCTCCCACCATCGCTGTAACTACAGACAGCACTACTGACCCGAAGTTGTCCTTGAAGGCGAGCGCGATGTGCTGCTCGTACGGGTGGAAGAGTATGACGGCGGGTGGCAGTTGGCAGCGCGAGTGGAACGCCTGCGTCTCCAGTCGCGGCACTGTCGCTCCCACCATTGCTGTAACTACAGACAGCACTATTGACCCGAAGTTGTCCTTGAAGGCGAGCGCGATGTGCTGCTCGTACGGGTGGAAGAGTATGACGGCGGGTGGCAGTTGGCAGCGCGAGTGGAACGCCTGCGTCTCCAGTCGCGGCACTGTCGCTCCCACCATCGCTGTAACTACAGACAGCACTACTGACCCGAAGTTGTCCTTGAAGGCGAGCGCGATGTGCTGCTCGTACGGATGGAAGAGTATGACGGCGGGTGGCAGTTGGCAGCGCGAGTGGAACGCCTGCGTCTCCAGTCGCGGCACTGTCGCTCCCACCATCGCTGTAACTACAGACAGCACTACTGACCCGAAGTTGTCCTTGAAGGCGAGCGCGATGTGCTGCTCGTACGGGTGGAAGAGTATGACGGCGGGTGGCAGTTGGCAGCGCGAGTGGAACGCCTGCGTCTCCAGTCGCGGCACTGTCGCTCCCACCATCGCTGTAACTACAGACAGCACTACTGACCCGAAGTTGTCCTTGAAGGCGAGCGCGATGTGCTGCTCGTACGGGTGGAAGAGTATGACGGCGGGTGGCAGTTGGCAGCGCGAGTGGAACGCCTGCGTCTCCAGTCGCGGCACTGTCGCTCCCACCATCGCTGTAACTACAGACAGCACTACTGACCCGAAGTTGTCCTTGAAGGCGAGCGCGATGTGCTGCTCGTACGGGTGGAAGAGTATGACGGCGGGTGGCAGTTGGCAGCGCGAGTGGAACGCCTGCGTCTCCAGTCGCGGCACTGTCGCTCCCACCATTGCTGTAACTACAGACAGCACTACTGACCCGAAGTTGTCCTTGAAGGCGAGCGCGATGTGCTGCTCGTACGGGTGGAAGAGTATGACGGCGGGTGGCAGTTGGCAGCGCGAGTGGAACGCCTGCGTCTCCAGTCGCGGCACTGTCGCTCCCACCATCGCTGTAACTACAGACAGCACTACTGACCCGAAGTTGTCCTTGAAGGCGAGCGCGAAGTGCTGCTCGTACGGATGGAAGAGTATGACGGCGGGTGGCAGTTGGCAGCGCGAGTGGAACGCCTGCGTCTCCAGTCGCGGCACTGTCGCTCCCACCATCGCTGTAACTACAGACAGCACTACTGACCCGAAGTTGTCCTTGAAGGCGAGCGCGATGTGCTGCTCGTACGGATGGAAGAGTATGACGGCGGGTGGCAGTTGGCAGCGCGAGTGGAACGCCTGCGTCTCCAGTCGCGGCACTGTCGCTCCCACCATCGCTGTAACTACAGACAGCACTACTGACCCGAAGTTGTCCTTGAAGGCGAGCGCGATGTGCTGCTCGTACGGGTGGAAGAGTATGACGGCGGGTGGCAGTTGGCAGCGCGAGTGGAACGCCTGCGTCTCCAGTCGCGGCACTGTCGCTCCCACCATTGCTGTAACTACAGACAGCACTACTGACCCGAAGTTGTCCTTGAAGGCGAGCGCGATGTGCTGCTCGTACGGGTGGAAGAGTATGACGGCGGGTGGCAGTTGGCAGCGCGAGTGGAACGCCTGCGTCTCCAGTCGCGGCACTGTCGCTCCCACCATCGCTGTAACTACAGACAGCACTACTGACCCGAAGTTGTCCTTGAAGGCGAGCGCGAAGTGCTGCTCGTACGGATGGAAGAGTATGACGGCGGGTGGCAGTTGGCAGCGCGAGTGGAACGCCTGCGTCTCCAGTCGCGGCACTGTCGCTCCCACCATCGCTGTAACTACAGACAGCACTACTGACCCGAAGTTGTCCTTGAAGGCGAGCGCGATGTGCTGCTCGTACGGATGGAAGAGTATGACGGCGGGTGGCAGTTGGCAGCGCGAGTGGAACGCCTGCGTCTCCAGTCGCGGCACTGTCGCTCCCACCATCGCTGTAACTACAGACAGCACTACTGACCCGAAGTTGTCCTTGAAGGCGAGCGCGATGTGCTGCTCGTACGGGTGGAAGAGTATGACGGCGGGTGGCAGTTGGCAGCGCGAGTGGAACGCCTGCGTCTCCAGTCGCGGCACTGTCGCTCCCACCATCGCTGTAACTACAGACAGCACTACTGACCCGAAGTTGTCCTTGAAGGCGAGCGCGAAGTGCTGCTCGTACGGGTGGAAGAGTATGACGGCGGGTGGCAGTTGGCAGCGCGAGTGGAACGCCTGCGTCTCCAGTCGCGGCACTGTCGCTCCCACCATCGCTGTAACTACAGACAGCACTACTGACCCGAAGTTGTCCTTGAAGGCGAGCGCGATGTGCTGCTCGTACGGATGGAAGAGTATGACGGCGGGTGGCAGTTGGCAGCGCGAGTGGAACGCCTGCGTCTCCAGTCGCGGCACTGTCGCCCCCACCATCGCTGTAACTACAGACAGCACTACTGACCCGAAGTTGTCCTTGAAGGCGAGCGCGATGTGCTGCTCGTACGGATGGAAGAGTATGACGGCGGGTGGCAGTTGGCAGCGCGAGTGGAACGCCTGCGTCTCCAGTCGCGGCACTGTCGCTCCCACCATCGCTGTAACTACAGACAGCACTACTGACCCGAAGTTGTCCTTGAAGGCGAGCGCGATGTGCTGCTCGTACGGATGGAAGAGTATGACGGCGGGTGGCAGTTGGCAGCGCGAGTGGAACGCCTGCGTCTCCAGTCGCGGCACTTTTGCTCCCACCATTGCTGTAAAGGTCATGAAATTAAAGTAAATGAAGTGAGAGGATTGAAAAGTTCTTAGCTGGTGGAAATCAGTGATCAGTGGATATCCTTACAGGAGACATATGTACGTTTGTTGTTCACTTTTGGTAGACGATGACGGTTTGGACGAGGTAGAGCTACACCAGGTAGTTTCAGTGTGGCCTGGCCCTAATGAAATGTTCATCACAATGAACAGAAGTCTGTCTGACCTTTGGCCTCGTTCCTGAGCCTGCGGTTGCGCTGGTACCGCCACACGCGCGAGTGGTGCGCGCGCGACTCGACGTCGTGCTCCGCGCCCGCCTCCGCGTCCGCTCGTGCGAACAGCGCGTGCGAGAAGTCTGTCTGACCTTTGGCCTCGTTCCTGAGCCTGCGGTTGTGCTGGTACCGCCACACGCGCGAGTGGTGCGCGCGCGACTCGACGTCGTGCTCCGCGCCCGCCTCCGCGTCCGCTCGTGCGAACAGCGCGTGCGAGAAGTCTGTCTGACCTTTGGCCTCGTTCCTGAGCCTGCGGTTGCGCTGGTACCGCCACACGCGCGAGTGGTGCGCGCGCGACTCGACGTCGTGCTCCGCGCCCGCCTCCGCGTCCGCTCGTGCGAACAGCGCGTGCGAGAAGTCTGTCTGACCTTTGGCCTCGTTCCTGAGCCTGCGGTTGCGCTGGTACCGCCACACGCGCGAGTGGTGCGCGCGCGACTCGACGTCGTGCTCCGCGCCCGCCTCCGCGTCCGCTCGTGCGAACAGCGCGTGCGAGAAGTCTGTCTGACCTTTGGCCTCGTTCCTGAGCCTGCGGTTGTGCTGGTACCGCCACACGCGCGAGTGGTGCGCGCGCGACTCGACGTCGTGCTCCGCGCCCGCCTCCGCGTCCGCTCGTGCGAACAGCGCGTGCGAGAAGTCTGTCTGACCTTTGGCCTCGTTCCTGAGCCTGCGGTTGCGCTGGTACCGCCACACGCGCGAGTGGTGCGCGCGCGACTCGACGTCGTGCTCCGCGCCCGCCTCCGCGTCCGCTCGTGCGAACAGCGCGTGCGCCCACTCCACGAACTGGGTTGACACTATTGGCTTCTTTGATTGCTGACCTGTGAATACAAAATAAGATTACGCGTCCGGGAAATAGACCGTGTTACGCTTTTGGGCCTATGCAGACTGCATTTTAAACAGGCTTTGTGTCCAATCACGTGTAACGCACGTCGGCGCTTCGAAAACGCTGTCTGCATAGCCTTTACGATGAATATCCACCAGAGATTTACCACCCATTGAGGCCACACGGGGAGGTAATCCATCAATCTATTTATTTATTTATTCACACAATAATACAATGCAAGCTTACAGTTTACACCAAATCGCTTACACGCTAAAATAAACAAAAAAGATAAACATGCACAAGTAAAAATGTCAAGAATCATAATTATAATGTCATTATGGTGTTATAAATAAATTCCATTAATTAAGTGCCAATTCAAAAATATCCTAGCAATGTGGCACAAGTATGTCAAACGATCAGCGAACATGTCAGCGTCTTCGTGCTGAGCTCACATTAGATGCAGCCATATCGGCGCACGTGCGGTAGGCGCGTGGCTCGCTAGGCGCGTGGGTCGCGGACGGCCGCTGCAGCAGGCGCGGCCGGCGGCGCGGCGCCACCGCGTCGGCCGCGTCACTGGGTATCCGCGTTGGAACTATCAACCCGATCTGAGCCAACACCGAGGCACTATCCACTCGGTGATGGACAACTGATAGATAGTGGACTAGCAGCAATAACCTTCTTCTCAGTGCCAGCGTATCTAGTCCGACCATGCCCGAGACAAAGATGGAGGGATAGAGGTACGGGTAGTAACCGTAAGCTTTTTTATACAGCCAGCGAGCAAATTTGCGCTGTAACTTCTACCTGTTACTGGCCGCTCAGCAGACCAAAGGGAAACGAAAAAAAAACAACATACATGTCAAATATACATGTGAATATGAACAGCTTCTGTCGCGACATCTGGCAGTTGATATCGATCAGACTTTAACTCGTGGTCGGACCGTGTAGTGACGCCTTAAGAAATTATTTGCACTGGCAAGGTTATGATATAGTTGTGACTCTGGGTAGACTAAAGTGGGAGTTTTGGGGCATTTAATCGTTTGTTTGGTTGAAGAAGCCTCATTTTATAACCAACCGTTGGCGAGTGTCGAAGTAGTCTAAGGTGGTCTCGCCAAGGAGCTGGTCTCTGAAAGCTAAGTGCCTTAGTTTCTTGGTACTATTTGTTCTATTCTGACTTGTTCTGCTATAATTGTGTTCTACAATCTACATGTTCTAGATGTTTTATACTAGTAGTATTTCTTGAATCCTGAGTATAACGTAATGACAATTAACCATCGTGATAACATGCTACCAGTAGCCTGAGAACATAGTTACTTCTGAGAGTTCTGAGAGATCGTATGCCCAAGTCATGATAACAGTATAGAGAGGAGGTACCTCCACAGTTGCTCGGTCGAAGGGCGAGAACTTGAGACAGTAATATACAGTGTACACACCTTATGTGGCTAAAACCCCCCTAGTGCAAGGAACGACGATTAGTATGTTTACAAGAAGTAATACAACTCCAGTTGTTTAGTAGGTGGAACTTGTATGTGCTAAGTTCTAAGGCCTAAGTGACAGTGGTTTCATGGTTATGTTTAGAACGACGGGTGGTAACATGCGAGCATCATCGTGTCGGAGAGCAAAGCAGATACCCGTGGACTGCGTTGGATGATGAACCGTTTATTTAATGTTGTATGACACAGTATACACATTTTTTGATGTGCTTTTTGTATTTTTTTTATGCACATTTTTTTTTGCTCTTCAAGGCGGAAACGAGGCTTGAACTCACGATTTTTTTTTAATTTGCCAAATAAAGGGTTAAAGTAGGATTCGAATTATATGATCATATTTGAACCTTTCGCGGCACCCTCTAATTTTGCGCAGTCTAACTGTATTTGTACCAAAGTATATCACAAACTATAATATCGCATATTGTTTAAAATATTTTGCGGACAATCTTACACAAATCGCCCTAGTCCCAAACTAAGCAAAGCTTGTACTATGGGTACTAGACGAAGATAAACATACTTATATAGATAAATAAATACTTAAATACATAGAAAACATCCATGACTCAGGAACAAATATTCGTGCTCATCACACAAATAAATGCCCTTACCGGGATTCGAACCCAGGACCTCTTGCTTCGTAGGCAGCGTCACTACCAACTAGGCTAAAGCGGTCGTCAAATGAATAAGAATAAGAATATTTTTATTTGTAGAAAATGGGTGTACATAAAAGATCTTAAAACTTGTTTTGGCGTCTCCATCTTCAGCCTGATTCACAGACATACAAATCTATAGTATCTTACAGCTAATTACCTACTTAATATTAAACTTTAAACATTATAGATCCCGGGGTCTTACAAAGTGCTCCGAATTGCCATAATACATTTTGTCAAGACACCAGGCATATAATTTACTTTTAAACTGGGGCAAGTCTAGTTCCTTCAGCTCTTTTGGAAGGTAGTTGTAAATTTTGATGCACATGAATATAATGTTTTTGCTGACAAGGGCAGATGTTATTCTCGGATAATTTAAGTTTGACCCATGTCGAGTATTGTACCTTGAGGTGGAAGCAACACTAGAAAATGAACTTAAATTGGTTTTTACAAATAGGCTCACTTCGTAAATGTACAGAGAATGTAGCGTTAATATTTTTAATTGTTTAAAAATCGGTCGACATGAGTCTGTTTGTTTAGCGCCATAGAGTGCGCGTAAACATTTTTTTTGAAGTCGAAATACTTTGGTGACGTTTGTGCTGTTACCCCATAAAATTATACCATATCTAAGATTCGACATGACACAGCCATGGAATGCCAGAAGGGCTGTTTTTTGAGATGTGATTGCTTTAAGCCGTCTGAGAGCAAAAACAAACCTGCTAAGCTTATCAATGAGATTATCTGTGTGTTCTTTCCAATTATTGTGACAATCGACGGTTACTCCTAAGAAACGAATAGAAGAGACTCGTTCTATATGGTGATTACAGAAGTTAAGATTACAAAATAGCTGTACACACTTAGGCTTACCTTGGGGTGCATAAAATTCTACAAATTTTGTTTTTGATACGTTTATCTTAAGGTTGTTGTCCTCCAGCCATGTAATGATATTGTTAAGCGCCACGTTTGCTTCTGACTCATAGGATAAAGGGTCATCGCCTCTTACAACCAAAGAACAGTCGTCAGCAAAAAGTACAATTTTATGTTTGGTGACGTCAGGTAAATCATTTATGTAAACTAGGAAAAGTAGGGGTCCTAAAATACTCCCCTGTGGTACACCATATCTAACATTGCTGAAATCAGATCTATGGGTCTGAACTGTTTTTGTTTTAGGACAGAAACTAGTTATTTCAGTGCACTGCAATCTATTCAGTAGATAAGATTTGTACCATTCATAGGCATTACCTCTTACCCCTAAACTGTATAATTTAGAAAGTAGTAACTTGTGTGTAACTCTATCGAACGCTTTTGACATGTCCATGAAAATTGTCAAAACTGGGATACTTTTATCCCTACAGTCCATGATAATTTTTAATACGTCGTAGATTGCCATAATAGTAGTTTTATTTTTACTAAAGCCAAACTGGCTTTTTGATAATATATTATATTTATTTAAAAAAGATATTGTTCTGTTATATATTACCTTTTCGAATACTTTAGCTAGGATTGGTATCAGTGCTATCGGTCTATATTGATCAGAATCTTGTCGATCACCCTTTTTGAAAATTGGTTTTGTTATTGTGACCTTTAACTGCTCTGGAAAAATACCTTGCTCCATTGACTGGTTTATGATATAACTTAAAGGTGGTGCCAAAGCAGTACAATTATCTTTAAGTATACTTGTTGGCAATTCGTCATATCCGGTTGAGCTTGTATTCTTTAATGACATAATTATTTTACTTAATGCAATGCGTTATGTCGTGTAATGCGTTACATTCCTATATATTTCGTTCGCGACATGGTGGAAATGCTGGGATAATTTGAATCCTACCTCCTTAAGGCGATGTAGGCTCACGGTCTTCTCTTCCTGTCACTGAGCATAAGCGTGAGCGAGATGGAAGTGCGTGTTCGGAAGCGCGGATAATATGTTTTTTGATTTGAACTTTTTGTGCGTTTAAATAAATAAAAAGTAATAGCTAATTTCCCTCAAACATGATATTGCCGATTTTTAGAACCAATTTTAATATGTTTAGCTTTTGTGCATAATTTGTTACGAATATTTTAAGTGTATTTTAGACCTATGTTCGTGATTTTTTTCTATCGAGCGAAAGTCAAAAACTCAGGATTCGAATAACTATAGTCCCTCGAGAAAGGCCTCAAGATTGCAAATTCAATTTGGGACAGCCGTATTGTGATCCAAACAAGCACTACAACTTTTTAAAAACCCGTTTTCTGAGCCTACGTCGCTTTAATCATGGTAGATATATCATAATATTTGTGACTGTGGGTAGACTAAAGTGGTAGTCAACGAAACTAACGCTTAAATGCTCCAAAGACTACCACATTAGTCTACCCACAGTCACAAATATATCATTAACTTGCCAGTGCAAATAATCTCTTAAGGCGTCACTACACGGTCCAACCACGAGTTAAAATAAATATCATTATTTCGGAATACAAAAGACTCCATAGTTGTTAGAGTAACATAAAAAAAACACAAAAAATATATTAAAACTGTGTTAAAGTCTTCGCGATATCAACTGCCAGATGTCGCGACACGCCCCACACGAAAAGAAGTGAAGTCATCACGAAACGCTTGGTCACGACCTCAGAGCATAGAATACTAGAGAGAGGACAAGCCGCCGGCGGCTGTGTCGCAGCTGTATGCTCAATGGGCATACACTGCCATACTGTGCACGCGTGCTGATCGCAGAGAATATTACGTTTTTTCCCAAAATGCCTGATATGATGCGCGTTTATTGTCAAATAAGCGTGTAGGTATACAAGAGTGTGTGTTTTAGATGTGTGCGTGCTTTGTCTTGTCAATTACTTGGGCGTTGTGTGGGTTAATGTACTTGCGACAGGCTCACTCTATACAAATCGGCCGCCATGTCCGATCTCCTTATATTCATACATCTGTGGTCACGACAGTTATCAAGATACTATCAACCGCCATTATTCGCGACAGCGATAGACATATCTGGTGGACATTGGACATTCACCTTACGGTCTCTTCTCGAAACAAAAAACCGGCCAAGTGCGAGTTGGACTCGCGCACGAAGGGTTCCGTAACATTATCTATAAAAACGGCAAATAAATCACGTTTGTTGTATGGGAGCCCCCTTAAAAAATTTTTTTTTTTTGTTTTTAGTATTTGTTGTTATAGCGGCAACAGAAATACATAATCTGTGAAAATTTCAACTCTCTAGCTATCACGGTTCTTGAGATACAGCCTGGTGACAGACAGACGGACGGACAGCGAAGTCTCAGTAATAGGGTCCCGTTTTAATCTTTGAGTACGGAACCCTAAAAATCAAGTTCGCCACGTTAAGTTAAGTTTACTTTGACAAAGCATCATTTGCGTCCCATAAAATTATTTGTTACTTTTCAGGCCCATTTATTCTGTTCGAGGTATTTTTGCACAAGAAATAATTTACTCAGTGGTTAGTGCTCGAGTGAAAGACTTACTAATAAACAAGACTTAATATAGTTTAAACGAATTTTTTAATATGAAATTGTATTTCTTAATTTAAATTTGATACTGTTATAGTATACATTTTTGGTTTGACTAGTCACACTTGCTGTAATATAATTGTTGTTGTATAAATAAATAAATAAAATTGATTTATTTCAGGCAAAGACCCATATTTTTACATAAGGAAACAAAAGTAATAATAATAATAAAACGATTGACACAAACACTTACTTTTATATGCAACACTTGAATTATTTGCAACACTGGGCAAAGATCATTACCTTATTTGGCCAGTGATGATCTTTACCCAGTGTTTTGTCATCGGGCAGTCCAGGCGCTCAGCAAACATATTATATATAACTTGCATAACAATGTATACCTTGAGTGATGAATAAAATATTATCCATCTATCTACTCGCGAGAAATGAATGGAAACTCGCAAACTGCCATTACGAGTTGCACCTTCTTGTTTAGACTATAAGGTCCATAGTAGACCGTTACAAATGTCAAATATACTCGTACTATAATACTCACTAGAAGTAGAGGACACGGAGTCCCGCTCGCGGCTCGCCATGGAGTCCTCGGAGATGGTGTTGGGGAGTCCGCTGCGGCCTCGGCGGTTCCCTAGTGTTAATCACACATTAGAACACACACGCACACGCACGCACACACACACACACATAAAGATAGTGAGAAAAGGTTCTCCTGTCCAACTATTTATGACATTGTCATAAGATTGACTTTCACTTGGCTTGTGGATATAGTTATTTGTGTCACAAGGGAGCAAAATGGTATATTTACGGCGAGGGCAGTGTATTGAATCCTGAACGTAGCAAGGGATCCTACAATATAATCCTGAGCGTATAGTGAGGGAGTCTAACGTAGAATACTGAGCGTAGTGAGGGATTCAAGTGTTAACGCCCAAGACGAAGATAGTTTTGCTCCTGAGTGACACATGCAACTTTTCACACCGACTATGAGGAAAAACAAAAAAAAAAAATAAAAAAAACGAAAAAAAAATTTGTAGTTTTTGGTCGATTACGATGAACTTACAATCGATTGATCTGTGTTCAATTGGCACATTGCGTAAATGCTACATGCCAATGAATAAATTAAAAAAAGTAGCTTGAACAGAAAAGTAGCATTTTGCTCCCTCTCGTCTGGGACCAAAACTTACTTTTCTCGGGGAACAAAATACAATACTTTATATTTTGAATCTAGATTTAGAAAAACGTAAACGTGTCTTAATTATATTAATGTTTGCAAAATAAAAATAAATACCTCTATTCTATCAAGTTTATTTTATTTTTCGACATTTAGATTTAAGTACTTGAAAGCATTTTTCGTAATAAAGAACTGTCTTATTGTTTCTTGTCTATGCCATCAAGTTGATGTTCCGTCTTCGAAAGTGAAAATTTTAGCAAAACTGTTAAATGTGGTTTTTTATTGGCTTTATGTTGTGAATATACCAAAAAATACTTATACCTACTTTAAATAGTTAAAATGAGTGATACTGAGAGTGACGAGTGTACTCCTGAATTTAATTTTGTCCGATATACTTAAGTTTTATTTAATTTACACTCAAGAACAATAACAGTGGTTCACTTTGTTTTGTTTTATGCTGTCTACAAAATTCTTCATACAAATTGACCCATTTCCATTGCTCTCGAGTGTGCTATGCCTATGTATTTGCTGCTGTCATAGAAAAAGTTATATATGCAACAGCTCATAATTGGTTCTTAAAATTCTCGGGTCTTTTATTACAAAACTCGACTACGTTTCGTTTTGTAACTTTGACCCTTGAATATACGACCCTTATTATAGCACTGTTGCATACACTACTATTATGTGACCACCAGAAGAAGCGTTCATAGCCTAGCGGCGCCCGCGAATCGGAAACGATAACGCAGGTTAAGCAAAGGTGGCGGCGATCAGTTTTTGGATGGGTGATCGCCTGTATGAGTGGTTACTATAAATAAACGCTTCCGTGCTTTGGAAGGCATGCTAAGCAGGTGATCCCGGCTGCTGTCAACGACAGTAGTCGTTAAGCCGAGTTAGAGGCCTTCGGGCGGCTTGAGAACCTCTAACAGTCGAGTTGCCCGCTCACTTGACAAAGGGGGGACAACTGTCACTTGTGTCCGCAGGAGCTACCTACCACAACACTGCACGTGTCCCCTGGGTGGTACTAAAGAGTGACAAACTCAAAGGCTAAGTAATGTACCTATGTCAACCTCAACAGTGATATCCACGACTACAACACCAGAAGTAAACACAAGATCGCAGTGCAGTACAGTCGTCTTCGCAAGGTTAGCACGTCGTTCGTGGGGAACTGTATACGTTTTTACAATAAAATACCTACCGAAATTGTTAATTTGCCGTTGAGTAAATTTAAGTCTCATATAAAAAAATATTTGCTAAGCAAGGCGTATTATAATGTCAACGATTTCATAAACGACAAAAATGCCTTTAAGCCAGTAGCAGTCAAATTCTATTAGAATTAATATACCTTCGAGTATGATTGTCTTGGCGTATTACCTTTGTAATTATTATAAGTACCGGAAATAGCTGTTCCGTTTTATGTAACATGAGAGCACGTAATGCTTTTTCTCGCCGAACAAGTCGCTTTAATCTTTGCTATTATCAATGTCCAGTGTGGCTTGAATATTGACATATTGCTCGCTTAAAGGGCTTTGCTTACGGTGGCGTCGTTGATCGGGTCGCCACCTTCCCTAACATATGGTTGAGGGAGGCGATGGCTGAGATATGCGTCATACTCGTGATCGGGTGCTGTTTGTGGAGTCCGGTCTGTTCATGCTTGCAAGGGCATAGATACTAACTACCTAAATACTAGTGTTATTATCATTATTTTGACGAGAGACATCATTCTGTTCTTGACACGTTTTATTGTTATTGACCCTGTACATCTCTGACAATATTACATTAATGATCCTTTTTTTCTGTTTTAACGCTTAGAGACAGTATACATCTCTATAAGAACATTAGAATAATTATTAATTGTATTTGGATGCTCAGAGACATTATACATCTCTGGGGTACTAAATTAATATCATACTCTTATTGTTAATTCTGATACAGACCTTATATCGAATGTATTTGATAATATTTTACAATTTTGGATTTTTTTAGTTTTCATTTAGTGACATTTAGTTTGTTAACCATTTAGGTACTAATTGGTTAAAATCTGCAATTTTAAAATGATTATTGTGTAAGATTATTAATATTATATTGTAGAATACCATTTGACATGTAAAAGTGCCCTTGTGGCCTATTTGCAGAATAAATAATTGATTTTTATTTTGATTGATTTTATGCCATACGATTAAATAAATGTGACCACCATACCACCAGACAAGGTTTCATCGATAATCAATGTTATTATGATTTTTCATACATTATAATAACACTGGCACAGATAAAACGCTGATGTTATGTTACTGGTTGCAATATTGGTGGTCATTATATATGGTTTCCGAACACATTCTAGAGGATTTATGATATGGGTGTAGATAAACTACTAGGTATTATTTCATGACTATATAAGACCATATTACAATAATTTATAACTTTAAAAATGCAGAAGAGCTTCTGAATAATTCGGGGATGACAGCTATCCATCCATATCCAAGCAGTTTCGGACGCATATCCACTAGTTCCAAAAGTACTCCGGCCAACTAACGTCGTGTTTGTACGCTTCTTATTTATAAAGCGATCGCAGCGATCTCAAGTCAGCGGCTTACTGGTCTCTCCAGTGTTTCGGCTACCGCACTAGTCGCATGCGGTGGACTAAACAACGCAACCGCTTGTACTCACAGTGCTGGTGCGGCAGCGTGCGGTGGTCGCGCGGGCTGAGCTGCGCGGCGCGCAGGTTGGGCGACGGCGGCAGCGACGACGAACCTCCCGAGCCGTGCGGCGCCGCGCCCGCCCCGCTCGTGCCGCCGCTAAACAACGCAACCGCTTGTACTCACAGTGCTGGTGCGGCAGCGTGCGGTGGTCGCGCGGGCTGAGCTGCGCGGCGCGCAGGTTGGGCGACGGCGGCAGCGACGACGAACCTCCCGAGCCGTGCGGCGCCGCGCCCGCCCCGCTCGTGCCGCCGCTAAACAACGCAACCGCTTGTACTCACAGTGCTGGTGCGGCAGCGTGCGGTGGTCGCGCGGGCTGAGCTGCGCGGCGCGCAGGTTGGGCGACGGCGGCAGCGACGACGAACCTCCCGAGCCGTGCGGCGCCGCGCCCGCCCCGCTCGTGCCGCCGCTAAACAACGCAACCGCTTGTACTCACAGTGCTGGTGCGGCAGCGTGCGGTGGTCGCGCGGGCTGAGCTGCGCGGCGCGCAGGTTGGGCGACGGCGGCAGCGACGACGAACCTCCCGAGCCGTGCGGCGCCGCGCCCGCCCCGCTCGTGCCGCCGCTAAACAACGCAACCGCTTGTACTCACAGTGCTGGTGCGGCAGCGTGCGGTGGTCGCGCGGGCTGAGCTGCGCGGCGCGCAGGTTGGGCGACGGCGGCAGCGACGACGAACCTCCCGAGCCGTGCGGCGCCGCGCCCGCCCCGCTCGTGCCGCCGCTAAACAACGCAACCGCTTGTACTCACAGTGCTGGTGCGGCAGCGTGCGGTGGTCGCGCGGGCTGAGCTGCGCGGCGCGCAGGTTGGGCGACGGCGGCAGCGACGACGAACCTCCCGAGCCGTGCGGCGCCGCGCCCGCCCCGCTCGTGCCGCCGCTAAACAACGCAACCGCTTGTACTCACAGTGCTGGTGCGGCAGCGTGCGGTGGTCGCGCGGGCTGAGCTGCGCGGCGCGCAGGTTGGGCGACGGCGGCAGCGACGACGAACCTCCCGAGCCGTGCGGCGCCGCGCCCGCCCCGCTCGTGCCGCCGCTAAACAACGCAACCGCTTGTACTCACAGTGCTGGTGCGGCAGCGTGCGGTGGTCGCGCGGGCTGAGCTGCGCGGCGCGCAGGTTGGGCGACGGCGGCAGCGACGACGAACCTCCCGAGCCGTGCGGCGCCGCGCCCGCCCCGCTCGTGCCGCCGCTAAACAACGCAACCGCTTGTACTCACAGTGCTGGTGCGGCAGCGTGCGGTGGTCGCGCGGGCTGAGCTGCGCGGCGCGCAGGTTGGGCGACGGCGGCAGCGACGACGAACCTCCCGAGCCGTGCGGCGCCGCGCCCGCCCCGCTCGTGCCGCCGCTAAACAACGCAACCGCTTGTACTCACAGTGCTGGTGCGGCAGCGTGCGGTGGTCGCGCGGGCTGAGCTGCGCGGCGCGCAGGTTGGGCGACGGCGGCAGCGACGACGAACCTCCCGAGCCGTGCGGCGCCGCGCCCGCCCCGCTCGTGCCGCCGCTAAACAACGCAACCGCTTGTACTCACAGTGCTGGTGCGGCAGCGTGCGGTGGTCGCGCGGGCTGAGCTGCGCGGCGCGCAGGTTGGGCGACGGCGGCAGCGACGACGAACCTCCCGAGCCGTGCGGCGCCGCGCCCGCCCCGCTCGTGCCGCCGCTAAACAACGCAACCGCTTGTACTCACAGTGCTGGTGCGGCAGCGTGCGGTGGTCGCGCGGGCTGAGCTGCGCGGCGCGCAGGTTGGGCGACGGCGGCAGCGACGACGAACCTCCCGAGCCGTGCGGCGCCGCGCCCGCCCCGCTCGTGCCGCCGCTAAACAACGCAACCGCTTGTACTCACAGTGCTGGTGCGGCAGCGTGCGGTGGTCGCGCGGGCTGAGCTGCGCGGCGCGCAGGTTGGGCGACGGCGGCAGCGACGACGAACCTCCCGAGCCGTGCGGCGCCGCGCCCGCCCCGCTCGTGCCGCCGCTAAACAACGCAACCGCTTGTACTCACAGTGCTGGTGCGGCAGCGTGCGGTGGTCGCGCGGGCTGAGCTGCGCGGCGCGCAGGTTGGGCGACGGCGGCAGCGACGACGAACCTCCCGAGCCGTGCGGCGCCGCGCCCGCCCCGCTCGTGCCGCCGCTAAACAACGCAACCGCTTGTACTCACAGTGCTGGTGCGGCAGCGTGCGGTGGTCGCGCGGGCTGAGCTGCGCGGCGCGCAGGTTGGGCGACGGCGGCAGCGACGACGAACCTCCCGAGCCGTGCGGCGCCGCGCCCGCCCCGCTCGTGCCGCCGCTAAACAACGCAACCGCTTGTACTCACAGTGCTGGTGCGGCAGCGTGCGGTGGTCGCGCGGGCTGAGCTGCGCGGCGCGCAGGTTGGGCGACGGCGGCAGCGACGACGAACCTCCCGAGCCGTGCGGCGCCGCGCCCGCCCCGCTCGTGCCGCCGCTAAACAACGCAACCGCTTGTACTCACAGTGCTGGTGCGGCAGCGTGCGGTGGTCGCGCGGGCTGAGCTGCGCGGCGCGCAGGTTGGGCGACGGCGGCAGCGACGACGAACCTCCCGAGCCGTGCGGCGCCGCGCCCGCCCCGCTCGTGCCGCCGCTAAACAACGCAACCGCTTGTACTCACAGTGCTGGTGCGGCAGCGTGCGGTGGTCGCGCGGGCTGAGCTGCGCGGCGCGCAGGTTGGGCGACGGCGGCAGCGACGACGAACCTCCCGAGCCGTGCGGCGCCGCGCCCGCCCCGCTCGTGCCGCCGCTAAACAACGCAACCGCTTGTACTCACAGTGCTGGTGCGGCAGCGTGCGGTGGTCGCGCGGGCTGAGCTGCGCGGCGCGCAGGTTGGGCGACGGCGGCAGCGACGACGAACCTCCCGAGCCGTGCGGCGCCGCGCCCGCCCCGCTCGTGCCGCCGCTAAACAACGCAACCGCTTGTACTCACAGTGCTGGTGCGGCAGCGTGCGGTGGTCGCGCGGGCTGAGCTGCGCGGCGCGCAGGTTGGGCGACGGCGGCAGCGACGACGAACCTCCCGAGCCGTGCGGCGCCGCGCCCGCCCCGCTCGTGCCGCCGCTAAACAACGCAACCGCTTGTACTCACAGTGCTGGTGCGGCAGCGTGCGGTGGTCGCGCGGGCTGAGCTGCGCGGCGCGCAGGTTGGGCGACGGCGGCAGCGACGACGAACCTCCCGAGCCGTGCGGCGCCGCGCCCGCCCCGCTCGTGCCGCCGCTAAACAACGCAACCGCTTGTACTCACAGTGCTGGTGCGGCAGCGTGCGGTGGTCGCGCGGGCTGAGCTGCGCGGCGCGCAGGTTGGGCGACGGCGGCAGCGACGACGAACCTCCCGAGCCGTGCGGCGCCGCGCCCGCCCCGCTCGTGCCGCCGCTAAACAACGCAACCGCTTGTACTCACAGTGCTGGTGCGGCAGCGTGCGGTGGTCGCGCGGGCTGAGCTGCGCGGCGCGCAGGTTGGGCGACGGCGGCAGCGACGACGAACCTCCCGAGCCGTGCGGCGCCGCGCCCGCCCCGCTCGTGCCGCCGCTAAACAACGCAACCGCTTGTACTCACAGTGCTGGTGCGGCAGCGTGCGGTGGTCGCGCGGGCTGAGCTGCGCGGCGCGCAGGTTGGGCGACGGCGGCAGCGACGACGAACCTCCCGAGCCGTGCGGCGCCGCGCCCGCCCCGCTCGTGCCGCCGCTAAACAACGCAACCGCTTGTACTCACAGTGCTGGTGCGGCAGCGTGCGGTGGTCGCGCGGGCTGAGCTGCGCGGCGCGCAGGTTGGGCGACGGCGGCAGCGACGACGAACCTCCCGAGCCGTGCGGCGCCGCGCCCGCCCCGCTCGTGCCGCCGCTCCCGCTCGTGCTGCCGCCGCTCAGCCCGCGCGTATCAATGTCGCGCGACACGTTGTCCAGCTGCAGGCACAGGGGGCGGTATACCACAGATATCAACAAAACATTTAGATTACCTATGTAGGCGTGGTGTGGTGGATACAATACAAATACTCTTTACAGTACACATGGTGCACGTGTGCGGAAAAGAGCGCTTTCCGTGCATATGTCGAAACTTTAAAGAGCCATTTGTACTGTAAAACGTTGTACGATACACGTGCGAATAGGTCATTCGCAACTCGTGTCGATTTAAAACACTCCCTTCGGTCGTGTTTTAAATTATCACCACTCGTTGCGAATTTCCTATTCTCTGCACTTGTATCGTAAATAACTATTATTGTACACCGTACATAAATAAAGCAGGTATAATAGTTAGTACATTACTTACTTAGGGCGGTAAAACAAAGAACTTACGAGGGTACAACGACATACTTGAATAACCTTACTGCAACGAGATAAAGTTTACAATAAGGTGTCGGCGGGTACGGGTACCTGGTTGGAGATGTAGTTGATGATGTCGCCGGCCATCTGCGCGACCTGCGGGTGCGGCTCCCGCGACATCGAGGTCAGCGTGCTCCACAGCTTCATGTACACCGACCCGAACCCTGGGAGGGACAAACCAACATACATACAAACATGGCTTTCTAATAACAAAAGTAAAATAAACACTTTCAGTACAAGGACCAATGAGCTTTTGTACCCGACTGCCGAAGGAGACAGGGTTATTTGTTGCTCGTAGCTGTGGTGGTTACATACTCGTATTATGACTTATGACGCATTGAGAATTTATGAGTTATGTTAAAATTCAGTTTAGGGTATTCGCATCTAACAAAATTAAATTAACAAAGTATTTTTCATCTCTCCTGTTCTGAAAGTTGACTTTTCATGGGCATATAGCCGGGTGGAAAATTGCGTTTTCTTCCCTAGGGTGGAAAGTATTTTTTTTTTATTGTTACGGTCAGCCACGGAGTCGAGGATTATTGAGTTACTTCATATTACTAAAATAAAAGATATATGTAAATATCTAAACTCAGCTATAGGTACATTAAGCGACGGGTTAATTACGACGATGTTGATAAAATCATTTTACAGTTGGTATTTTTGTTCCTAATTACATAAAATCAACATTTAAAATTATTTCTGTAAATTTCGGTTTCGGCTGCCCGCCATAATGCCATGACACTTTATTTTTTCACGTTTCGGCATGGGCATGGCCCTCGATTATAATTTAGTAGGCCGTGGTAAGTGGCCAGTGCAAAGAGGTTGGAGGTTGGATATAGTTTTAATTATTTTATTTAGGTATATATAATATCGAATAATTTATTTATTTCATATTATACATATAATTCTGTACATTTATTTATAGAATTATACAAATACAAAAAATAACATTAAAACTATTAGATCAGATACATTTTTTAAACTTTTCTAAAGTTGGCTGCATGTGTATTTTAAATTTTAACCGATTTTTTAAAATATACGTGTAGTATTTTACTTTCCTCACAGTCGAAATGAAAAGTAGAGCGTTTAACTCGGGTGAAATTACCCATTCCACCCTCGAACGAAGAAATATCTCGGGTGTAATGGGTCACTTTTCAACCCTTGGTTAACAATCTACTATTGTTTATTTAATTTTTACCATAAGAAATACGTATATAACACTTTTTTGTTATAAAAACATAAGATTAATTTTTAATTTGAACATTACGTTTAGTGGCCGCAATGTGCGGCAGAGTGGCCGCGTTTAGTGGCCGTAATGTGCGGAAGAGTGGCCGCGTTCAGTGGCCGTAATGTGCGGCAAAGTGGCCGCGTTTAGTGGCCGCAATGTGCGGCAGAGTGACCGCGTTCAGTGGCCGTAATGTGTGGCAAAGTGGCCGCGTTTAGTGGCCGTAATGTGCGGCAGTGGCCGCGTTTAGTGGCCGTAATGTGCGGCAGTGGCCACGTTTAGTGGCCGCAATGTGCGGCAGTGGCCGCGTTTAGTGGCCGCAATTTGCGGCAGTGGACGCGTTTAGTGGTCGTAATGTGCGGCAGAGTGGCCGCGTTTAGTGGCCGCAATGTGCGGCAGTGGCCGCGTTTAGTGGCCGCAATGTGCGGCAGTGGCCGCGTTTAGTGGTCGTAATGTGCGGCAGAGTGGCCGCGTTTAGTGGCCGTAATGTGCGGCTACACAACCGGGCCGCAGCCCCCGACACAGTACTCACCGATGGTGGGTAGAGCCTGCGCCTGCGGCTTGCGCACGGCGGGCTCCAGGCCGCGCCCGCCCGCCACCAGCGCGTCCTGCCCGCGGTCCACCGGGCCGCAGCCCCCGACACAGTACTCACCGATGGTGGGTAGAGCCTGCGCCTGCGGCTTGCGCACGGCGGGCTCCAGGCCGCGCCCGCCCGCCACCAGCGCGTCCTGCCCGCGGTCCACCGGGCCGCAGCCCCCGACACAGTACTCACCGATGGTGGGTAGAGCCTGCGCCTGCGGCTTGCGCACGGCGGGCTCCAGGCCGCGCCCGCCCGCCACCAGCGCGTCCTGCCCGCGGTCCACCGGGCCGCAGCCCCCGACACAGTACTCACCGATGGTGGGTAGAGCCTGCGCCTGCGGCTTGCGCACGGCGGGCTCCAGGCCGCGCCCGCCCGCCACCAGCGCGTCCTGCCCGCGGTCCACCGGGCCGCAGCCGCCCGACGAAGCCCTAAAGACAGTCACAGGTGCAATAAAAAGAGAGCGAAATAATATATTTACGGCGAGAGCGGTATACCGAATCCTGAGTGAAGCAAATTATTCTAAAGGAGAATCAATCAAGACCAAAATAATGTTGGTGCTAATTGCTGTTTTTCAAACCTTCTATGAGAAAAAAATAATATACCGAGAAGAAAAGTACAACTTTAATCCCCTCGTTTGAGGGCAACACTCTTTTCTGAATAGCAGGTGTAAAAAAAATATCGCAATCGAACAAGAGAGTCAGACTCAAAAATGTTTTAATTGGCAAACAACTCTGAAACATATAATTTTGATTGGAACAGCGCTCCAGCGAAAACTTCACTAAGTATCTATATAAAATATAAAACCTCACCGATCACTTTTCCGCATCCTCTCCTGTATGTAGACCGCGATGAAGTGTTGCTCGAAGATCAGCACCAGCCACTGGAGCGCTGGAGAATGATCATAATGTGTTATTGACACAACCACAGTCATTTGTAAACATAGCTATTGAATCGCTGACTTTTTTTTCGAAACCCTTAAAGGCGTCGCTGGGCTCGGTGCGCGCATGAACCCCCCACTTACCGTGTAGTGTCTCGGCGCGCACGAGCGGCGAGGCGTCGCTGGGCAGCGCGCGAGCCAGCTCGGCGCCGACCTGCTGGTCGAGCGCGTTGGCGTGCTCGGTGCGCGGCCAGCAGCCGCCCGCGGCCACGAACGTGCCCAGAGCGAACGCGCATGAACCCCCCACTTACCGTGTAGTGTCTCGGCGCGCACGAGCGGCGAGGCGTCGCTGGGCAGCGCGCGAGCCAGCTCGGCGCCGACCTGCTGGTCGAGCGCGTTGGCGTGCTCGGTGCGCGGCCAGCAGCCGCCCGCGGCCACGAACGTGCCCAGAGCGAACGCGCATGAACCCCCCACTTACCGTGTAGTGTCTCGGCGCGCACGAGCGGCGAGGCGTCGCTGGGCAGCGCGCGAGCCAGCTCGGCGCCGACCTGCTGGTCGAGCGCGTTGGCGTGCTCGGTGCGCGGCCAGCAGCCGCCCGCGGCCACGAACGTGCCCAGAGCGAACGCGCATGAACCCCCCACTTACCGTGTAGTGTCTCGGCGCGCACGAGCGGCGAGGCGTCGCTGGGCAGCGCGCGAGCCAGCTCGGCGCCGACCTGCTGGTCGAGCGCGTTGGCGTGCTCGGTGCGCGGCCAGCAGCCGCCCGCGGCCACGAACGTGCCCAGAGCGAACGCGCATGAACCCCCCACTTACCGTGTAGTGTCTCGGCGCGCACGAGCGGCGAGGCGTCGCTGGGCAGCGCGCGAGCCAGCTCGGCGCCGACCTGCTGGTCGAGCGCGTTGGCGTGCTCGGTGCGCGGCCAGCAGCCGCCCGCGGCCACGAACGTGCCCAGAGCGAACGCGCATGAACCCCCCACTTACCGTGTAGTGTCTCGGCGCGCACGAGCGGCGAGGCGTCGCTGGGCAGCGCGCGAGCCAGCTCGGCGCCGACCTGCTGGTCGAGCGCGTTGGCGTGCTCGGTGCGCGGCCAGCAGCCGCCCGCGGCCACGAACGTGCCCAGAGCGAACGCGCATGCCGCGCGCACCTAGAGCGGACAACGGGTTTAAGTCAGTGGCGCCCGTGCGCGATGAATTGCGAAGGCCGCTGTGCCGTTACAGCGGCTTTCGCAATTCATTAAGTACTAACGTAGTTTATTTGTATTGTGAACTTTTTTACAGACATGTGGTCTACCTCAGAATGTGGCTTCCATGACGACCTACGCAGATGTTGTCAGCCCAGCAGCGATATAGTAAGTGTAATAACATGAAAGTAAGAATTCAGTTTCATATACGTCTGTAAGATAAATGGTGGACCATGAGGGGGCATAACTGCGAGCTGCACGGGTATCACAAGACGGCCGCGACATACTCTCGAGCTTTCTCGCGCTATCCATCTCTATCTTATTAGACCACTTAGAAAGAGACTGCGAGAGAGCTCGAGAGTATGTCGCGGCCGTCTTGTGATAGCCGTGCTGCCTCGCTGATGCGGCGCGTGCGAGCCAACCCCAACACTATCCTAGCGGTGATTGCGGAGATGACGGACTGTCCCTACATTAGGCACTGCTGTGAGCTACATAAGCCCAGCAGCAGTGAAACACATGTATTTAGTTCAATTCATTTACTAACATATTTGTTTTAAGTTTAAATTGTAACTAACATTTAATGAGCCCTGAGCTTGAAATAAACGATAATTTAATTTAATTTAATAACGTCCACTGACGCAGTTGCAGGGCAACAGCTGCATTAAATTAAATTAAATTAAAAATCATTTATTTCGGACTAATTCATCCATAATTTGTTAGTAACAATATATTAACTTAAAAAAAAACTTAAAAACTTAAAAATTTGAACCTGCATTGAACCTGACACAAAAACTACCTTAGGATGGGGAGCCGTGTCGCAGCCTTCCAATCTATCTATCTATATTATTATTAAGAGAGGCCGATTTTTGTACATGCCATCAAATCTACAGTAGTCCGATTTTGATAAATGATATAATAATAATAATATAAGCCTTTTATTCAGACACTTAAGTTTACATTTACATTTTTAACAATAACATTAAAATTCGACAACATCGGTTCGGTCTGTTTGCCGTTTGGCAAAGGCCTCCTCCATCCCTTTCCATCTAACTTTGTCTCTCGCCAGCCTTGTCCATTGTTTTCCCGCAATTTTTATTATTTCGTCATCCCATCTTATTTTTTGTCTACCTCTTTTCCTCTTTTTGTCTCTAGGGTACCACCATATAATTATTTTGCTCCACTTTTCCTTATTCCTCATTGTGTGTCCTGTCCATCTCCATTTGAGTCTTTTCACCTTAACAGCTACATCTTCCACCCCGGTTTTGCTTCTTATTGTTTCGTTTCTGATTCTATTTTTCAATTTCACACCTATCATGCTTCTTTCCATTGACCTTTCGCATACTTGCAGTTTGTTCAGGTTGCTACTGGTTAGTGCCCAAGTTTGACTGCCGTAGGTTAACACAGGCAATACGCACGCATTGAATAACTTCCTCTTCGTGGATAGTCGCATTTCTTTGTTCTTCATGACTTCCTTCAATGACCAGTACCTTTTCCAAGCGTTGGTTGTTCTTCTGTCAATCTCTTTTTCCATCTGGTTGTTCATGGATATTGTTTGCCCTAAGTAAACATACTCGTCTACATACTCAATGATTCCTGGTTGACTTTTATCTGTGTTCTCGTGGAGTTGGTCATTGTTTTAGTTTTATCTAAATTCATGCGCAAGCCCATTACCTCGCTTTCGTTGACCAGTTCCCTTAGCATATTTTGTAGATCATCGGCTGTGTTTGAAATTAAAGCCAGGTCATCTGCGAAACGTAGATGTGACAATATGGTACCATTTATTTTAAACCTATATTTTGGGTTGCTTTCCCAGTTTAGGTTCCTAAATATTGCCTCGAGTACTGCAGAGAAGATCTTCGGTGAAAGTGGGTCGCCTTGTCTTACTCCTTTGTTTATTTTGATCGCTTCCCCTTTGCTTTCCAGCTGTATTCTTGCAGTGCTGACTTCGTATATATTTTTTATGATTCTGATATACTTCTGCCTTACCCCCTGCTCTTTTAAGGCTTCCCAGATTTTAGTATGTATCAGTGAGTCGAACGCTTTACAGTTACTATCAGTTGCCTTAAGGTGAAGATGTGGTCTAACACTGAGAAGTCACGTCTGAATCCGGCCCGTTCTTCCGGTTGATTCTCATCAAGTATGTTTGTTAGTCTGTGCAGTAATGTTTTTGCAAATATTTTATAGACGTTTGACATGAGGCTGATTGGTCTATAGTTGTTTATGTCATATTGGTTACCTTTTTTGAACAGTAGTATAATATTGGAAGTCGTCCATTGGGTAGGAATTTCTTCTTTGGAAATTACTTCATTAAAAAGTGATGTGAGTGATGGGATTATGGATCTTTTGTTGCAATCATGAGCTCATTGGTTATGCCGTCTGGTCCAGGGGACTTCTCCTTCTTTTGGCTCTTTCAACTTCAGCTTCTAACACGGTTGGTACATCTTCGTCGTCATTCAATTCCAAGTTTGTGGCAGTCTGATGCTCCTGATGTTCATATAGCTCTCTGTAAAATTTGGTGGCTACATCCAGTATGTTCGGTCTTCTTGTTTCATTATCTCCTGTGAGATTATGGTTAATTTTGATGATCCAGTTTTTTTTCCCTCTAGAGTTTTACAAGCTTTCTTTATACCTCCAGTTTTGCCCACCTTTTCTTCTATGACCAAATCCCTGTATGCTTTCCTGTCCTTTCTTAAGCATGTTTTTATTCGTTTACTGAGTGCTGTTATGTGTTTTCTAGTTGATCTACTCTTGTTGCGTTCCTTTATGAGGTTTGCTCTTCTTTCCATTATTTTCCTTGTGTATTCTGATATTCCCTTTTCTATTCTGTTACTTGCAATTGGTTTGCTGATTTCTTGTGTTATCGACTTAATATTTCTTTCCCAGAGGTCATATTTTTCTTGGAGACTTTGGTGTTTCGTTTCCGTGGTAAAATTCCTTAGTGAATCTTTGCTGATTTCTGCAATATCTTCTTGAATATCGTAGCAAAATTTCGGCAGTCTAGGATTGGTTTTAGGTCTGGGTTTCTTTAAAGGTTTCCCTTTCAGGTTGGCCCTCACCATCCTGTGGTTGGTGTTGAAATTTATGTTGTTGATGGTGCCGGTATCTTCAAAGTGTTTAGGCTCGTTAGATAAGATGTAATCTATCTCATTCTTGATAGTTCCGTCTGGAGATACCCAGGTCCATTTCCTCGATCTTCTTTTCTTATAACAACTATTTAGGATAGTTAAGCCATGTTTAAAGGCGAAATTTATGAGCTTTTGGCCATTTCTGCTCCTTTTTCCTTCTGTGAATTTTCCTAGAACTTTTTCTTCTCCTTCTTTCCGTGGTCCCACTTGTGCGTTAAAATCACCCATGACTACTATATGATTAGTTGCATGTTTGAGCATATCGTAAAATTTGTCTATATCCGCCTCTTTTGATCTCTCAGTAGGTAGGTAGGTACACTTGGACAATTGTCCATTCTTTGGGATAGTCTGGTAGTTTTATGTTGAGAACTGCTATTCGTTCTGAGACTCCGATTATCTCCTTTATACAGTTTTTTAAGCATTTTTTTATTATAAATCCAACTCCATACTGTCCAGGGGTTTCTCCTATATGGTGCATAATAAAATCTTCGTGTTCTTCTATAGTTTCCCCTTGTCTCCGAACTTCGCTCAGTCCGACAATGTCCCATTTAATAGCTCTTAGGGCTAATGTAAGCTCCGTAAGTCTCTCTGTTGTTCTCAAAGTTAACACATTAAGAGTTGATATATTATTATGTGTGATTGTGGCCCCTGCTTTGCTGACTATTTCTTGGGATAGGAATTGGGTAGGAGGGTTGTGGTCGAGTTTTTCCTCCACGGTGACCAACCGGCTCGGAGGTATAGTGAAGTTATTTTTGTTCGTTATGTTATTTTCTTTGTTGTTGTTCCGGTTGCCGATGCTGTCTGCGTTTCCCTATGCGTGTTCTTCTCTCCAAGGTGATGATCTCGCCTTCTGCTGTTCTGATGAGTCCCCTTTATGTATTTTTGCTGGTCCTCGTTGACTCGATGTAGAAGGCCCCTTTTCTTGCTGTGGTGAGTCTGAGAGGGCCCTTTTTTTGCTGTCGTTCTTCCCTTTTACTATCGATTTGTTGTACTTTATAAAAGCTATGTTCCCTTTTTTCTTTTCTTCTAATACTTGCTCTTTCAATTTCTTTCTCTCCTCCAATCCTGATAAATGATACGTCATTCGATTCGTCTCATGCTGCAGATGTGCAATAAGGTCTTCGTTATTTACATTTTTTATTGGTAAGGCTAAGGTATGTAAATTTAAAAAAAAAACCACTGTGCGCTAACCACGTGAGTTTGGCTGCGTGACGTCACGTGACGTAACTCCTGTTTTGACTCGAGATGACAATGTAAAATTATAAACAAGAATTGAACTCAGACCTATACTAAGTTTAAGTACTAAGTAATGATACTTTTTTTTTCCGTTTCCTTTTTTTTTTTGAAAACTAAGTTCCACTATGAATGCATGGAGGGCGGTAATGATATATTCACTTAAGGTAACTATGGTGGCCCATGAGGGGGTAGTTTTAAACTAAACTATGACGACCTAGGCATATGCACGCCCATTGAGTCCGATAGCTGCTCTGAACCTTATTACAAGGATATACGGTCTATTTTATTTATTTATCGTATGGCGTTTACACACTGGTACATATATGTATTCGTATCGATGTTGCAGATAGAGTTCCAGTGTGCGCTGCGAGGTTCAGAAGGAACAGTGCAGCTGCCGAGTTTGTTGTTCTTTTAGCACCACCCGGAGGTCACGTGTTGGGTTTCTAGGGTTACGGTCTATCTGTACTCTAGATTAAATTACCTCAGGATTGGTCTCCCTCAGAAGCGGATACAGTTTCTCATGCGCCAAGTCTCGTACTCCGGCCCAGCGCGCCGCGTCACAGCCTCGCCATAACCGACCTAGGCATATGCACGCCCATTGCCGGAGCAGCCAGGACGGGTCCGACAGCTGTTCTAGGCAGATCGAGATCATGGAACCCTGGGGGTAAACAATCATGCTGAATTAGTCATCTGAAGTCCCACTACACTGTAAACTTGTTTGACCAACAGCGACAGAGACTTCATCATCGTCATCATATCAGATGAAAAACTGACTGCTAGCACCTATGTCCTCTTTGGGCCTATGCCCCAAAGAGAGCCACAATTACCGTTGCAGCACCACCCGCATCCAGCGCATTACGAGTTTGCTTTGTGGGGGGCTCTACCCACGCTGTAGGAACTTTATACTGTTGGCGATGAAATAGCCGGTTCTCGCATCGGCTCATTACTGTTTTTATCGTAACTCGTGCAAGTATCAGCTGTCATTTCAGTACAATTTATAACATCCAAACTTAAAATCGTACAAACGCCATGTCATGAGCTGGATTCGTGGATTATCGTTGGAAGGAAACAATTGGCAAAGTTGGTGACAATACTATAATATAAAATCGTAAAATAAAGCGGACACAAAAATAACATTTAACTCAATAGAATAAAGGTGAGCCAGAATGCCCAACAAAATAACAACAATCAATGCAAGGCAAAATAATTAAAAAGAGGTTAAAGGGAATTTAAAACCAAATAAAAACAGTAAACAATTTTAAAGAAAGCGCTTAACAGAAACAAACAATTAAAGTGTCAACAAAATAAAAGCACGAAATTAATTAAACCGTACAAAGTCGGACAACATAAAACCCGATAAGCATAATCGTCTGCGTACAATAAAACCAGCAAAACTAAATAAAAGTAAACAAACAGAAGATAAAAAAAAAGGTCGTGGATGAGCCGGGGTTTGAACTCAGAGACCGCACCTTGCAGCCGACCGTCTAAGCCGCTAGGCCAAACGCCCACACAGCGACGTGACGAAAAATGCCATACGTATCGCTAGGCAGACTTAGTCCGTCAGTTTCTTTATTTATGCAGTGCCGCCGTGTACATACCCAAACTATTTAGCTGTACGCTCGCTCAATGTCCGAAAAACCAATAAATAATGACCGTAAACGATTTCAACTTCACCAGCGGTGAATTATCACGTCCCTCGCAATCTCCCACTGTCACCGCGCACAATCACCTCCGGTCGGCGCATATTTTACCGCCACCCTCAAATTTATGATAAAAAATGTTAAAACGTTTAGAGGTGTGACTGTGTTCTACGAGTATAAACATTTTATCTGAAACAGTCTCTGCATTACAGCCAACACAGTTAACTGACCATTCTGTATTTACATTGAACCTTATTACAATGTACATAAAGTGCACGGATGGTCAGTCAACTGTGTTGGCGATGGTACTGAACTAAAAGCTGTCACACATCAAGCTACAATTAAACGGCGTCGTGTCATTGTTTCCGTGGAATGTACGGTTCACAAGGACCACTTTTGAACCAAGTCGCTTTATCGTCATGTTTAAAAAGACATAAAAAAATGTCAAACAACGGCTGAAAGTGAAAAAGTATCCAGGTTTTCAGCTAGTTATGAATGCGACTACATATATATGTTTGGTTCACCTGCTGCGCTGCTTCTTGGCCAGCGGGGTAGTTATCCACGATGCCAGCAAGCACGTACGCCGCCAACGTCCGGTGTTCACTCTGCAATATTAACACATTTCGGTTATTGTGTACTTTTTATATGCTAAACATAATCTTGGTGGCCCATGAGGGGGCAACATAATGAGGGGGCAACATAATGAGGATGGGTCGACGGCAGATTATATTAAAATGAAGTACAATGACAGGAGATTTAGGAAAGATGAACTACTCACGTCGACCGTAGAGTCGGCTAGGATCGACAGGAAGTATTTGTGCCCTTTCGCGTTTACCAAGTCCACTTGGCAAGTCTGAAACAAATTGAAATATTATTCCCTCTGCTTGCCGCGTATAACTGGGTTTCAATGGAGCTCAGGTCCTAAGCCGTAAGGGATACATTGAGTGTGACCCGGAGGACCCTGGCTTCCCTGTGTAAAGACTCGCCTACTCACCGGATCCACAGCGATAATCTTCGCCCAGATGTAGACCATGGAGGCCCTGAGGTCGTGCGCGGAGGCCTGCAGCAGCTTGAGCATGTACGGGAAGATGCCCACGTGCAGCACGGCGCGCACGGCCGACGCGCCCAGCGCCAGGAACCGGCACAGGATCTGCAGCGCGCGCACGCGGTGCAGCGTGCTCAGCAGCACTTGCAGCACTTGCGGCAGCTGGTCGGGCGGCGGCCGCGCCCACTGCCCGCTGCTCAGCGAGGTGGCTGTGGACAACCAGGGCTACAGTAGAGAATAACAGTCGCGTCAACATAGCAGGGCGAGGCTAGGACGACTTACACTTGCCCAGGTCCAGCCACACCTAGTGGTGGTACACGCGCGGCGACGGGCCCAGCATGGCGGGCAGCTGCGCCAGCGCCAGGTCCAGCGTCTGGTCCCACGCGGCCCACAGCGGGCGAGGCTAGGACGACTTACACTTGCCCAGGTCCAGCCACACCTAGTGGTGGTACACGCGCGGCGACGGGCCCAGCATGGCGGGCAGCTGCGCCAGCGCCAGGTCCAGCGTCTGGTCCCACGCGGCCCACAGCGGGCGAGGCTAGGACGACTTACACTTGCCCAGGTCCAGCCACACCTAGTGGTGGTACACGCGCGGCGACGGGCCCAGCATGGCGGGCAGCTGCGCCAGCGCCAGGTCCAGCGTCTGGTCCCACGCGGCCCACAGCGGGCGAGGCTAGGACGACTTACACTTGCCCAGGTCCAGCCACACCTAGTGGTGGTACACGCGCGGCGACGGGCCCAGCATGGCGGGCAGCTGCGCCAGCGCCAGGTCCAGCGTCTGGTCCCACGCGGCCCACAGCGGGCGAGGCTAGGACGACTTACACTTGCCCAGGTCCAGCCACACCTAGTGGTGGTACACGCGCGGCGACGGGCCCAGCATGGCGGGCAGCTGCGCCAGCGCCAGGTCCAGCGTCTGGTCCCACGCGGCCCACAGCGGGCGAGGCTAGGACGACTTACACTTGCCCAGGTCCAGCCACACCTAGTGGTGGTACACGCGCGGCGACGGGCCCAGCATGGCGGGCAGCTGCGCCAGCGCCAGGTCCAGCGTCTGGTCCCACGCGGCCCACAGCGGGCGAGGCTAGGACGACTTACACTTGCCCAGGTCCAGCCACACCTAGTGGTGGTACACGCGCGGCGACGGGCCCAGCATGGCGGGCAGCTGCGCCAGCGCCAGGTCCAGCGTCTGGTCCCACGCGGCCCACAGCGGGCGAGGCTAGGACGACTTACACTTGCCCAGGTCCAGCCACACCTAGTGGTGGTACACGCGCGGCGACGGGCCCAGCATGGCGGGCAGCTGCGCCAGCGCCAGGTCCAGCGTCTGGTCCCACGCGGCCCACAGCGGGCGAGGCTAGGACGACTTACACTTGCCCAGGTCCAGCCACACCTAGTGGTGGTACACGCGCGGCGACGGGCCCAGCATGGCGGGCAGCTGCGCCAGCGCCAGGGCCAGCGTCTGGTCCCACGCGGCCCACAGCGGGCGAGGCTAGGACGACTTACACTTGCCCAGGTCCAGCCACACCTAGTGGTGGTACACGCGCGGCGACGGGCCCAGCATGGCGGGCAGCTGCGCCAGCGCCAGGGCCAGCTTCTGGTCCCACGCGGCCCACAGCGGGCGAGGCTAGGACGACTTACACTTGCCCAGGTCCAGCCACACCTGGAAGGCGGTGAGCTGGTCGCGGAAGAACGGCGAGTGATGGTACACGCGCGGCGACGGGCCCAGCATGGCGGGCAGCTGCGCCAGCGCCAGGTCCAGCGTCTGGTCCCACGCGGCCCACAGCGGGCGAGGCTAGGATGACTTACACTTGCCCAGGTCCAGCCACACCTGGAAGGCGGTGAGCTGGTCGCGGAAGAACGGCGAGTGGTGGTACACGCGCGGCGACGGGCCCAGCATGGCGGGCAGCTGCGCCAGCGCCAGTGCCAGCTTCTGGTCCCACGCGGCCCACAGCGGGCGAGGCTAGGACGACTTACACTTGCCCAGGTCCAGCCACACCTGGAAGGCGGTGAGCTGGTCGCGGAAGAACGGCGAGTGGTGGTACACGCGCGGCGACGGGCCCAGCATGGCGGGCAGCTGCGCCAGCGCCAGGTCCAGCGTCTGGTCCCACGCGGCCCACAGCGGGCGAGGCTAGGACGACTTACACTTGCCCAGGTCCAGCCACACCTGGAAGGCGGTGAGCTGGTCGCGGAAGAACGGCGAGTGGTGGTACACGCGCGGCGACGGGCCCAGCATGGCGGGCAGCTGCGCCAGCGCCAGGTCCAGCGTCTGGTCCCACGCGGCCCACAGGGCGTGCGATGCTAGGGACGGTAGCGGCGGCGAGGACACGGGGGTGCAGTTGTATGACCTGGAACAAATAATAATGTGAACAATCAGAGGCCTATGTAGCGTATGCTCACAACTGACGCCACAACGCGACGCGTGATGAGAAAATCTACCCTCCCCATTTTAATTTGCACAGTGCAAGTGAGACAAAGGTCATCCCGAAGCGACGCGACTTGGCAGCAAGTTGAGCTAGACAAACAGGGATTTTAACCTTGGCCGGTATTCCTCAAGATCAAGGAACAGGAAGCTAGAAGCTACTGGCGACTTACCGCATGATGCGGTCGGCCAGCAGGAAGTTGCGGCACAGACTGGCCGTCAGCAGGTCGGCGCGGAACAGCTGCTGGAACAGCTCCGGGGGCAGCGAGTTCCACGCGATGGTGTCCGTGATGGCCGTGAAGATCCAGTTCAGCTCGCCGAGCATCGTGCGCCGGTCCGTCACTTGCCCGGGGATTCTGAAACAATAAGCACGATGTCATAAGAAGGCTCAAAGTCACCAAAAGGGCAATGGAGAGGGCTATGCTGGTAGTTTCTCTGCGCGATCGCATCAAAAATGAGGCTATCCGCAGCAGAACTAATTGAACCGATATAGCACACCGAATCACTAAACTTAAGTAGCAGTGGGCGGGGCACATTGCACGTAGAACAGATGGCCGTTGGGGCGGAAAGGTCCTCGAGTGGCGACCACGTACCAGAACGCGACGTGGGTAGGCCCCCCACAAGGTGGACTGATGACCTGGTAAAGGCCGCGGGAGTCCGCTGGATGCGGGTGGCGCAGGACCGGCCACCGGCATTCTTTGGGGGAGGCCTATGTCCCGCAGTGGACGTCTTTCGGCCGATATGATGATGATGATGATTGTGTCACTGAAGGATCGCGTCTCTGTCCGGCGATGTCAGCCGTCTTCGGGTGAAGTAAAACCCTGGCGATGTGAGAGACTCGTGAAGCCGAATTGGCAAGAGAGACAGGTAATGATAACTCACTTGTCAATAAGATCGTGCACATTATGGTGGCGGTGCTGATGCACGCTGGCGGCGCGCGTGTGGCGCAGCACGAACCACTTCATGGCCATCTTCACGGGCGTGGTGAGGCAGGCCGTGAACAGGTCCGCGGGCAGCTCGGGGCTCATGGGCAGCGCCTGGCCCGCCGCGCACGCGCCCAGCTGGATGCAGTTCTTGTACGAGACCAGGGGCGGCGGGGTGCCGGAGCCTTTGCTGTTCACTTGCACCTGAAATGGAAGGCACAGTTGTATAATCTATTAGAGTTAATGTCATTAAGTAATGCCATATAATGTGCTATCACTACACTGTTTTAGAATCTTAGACCGACGTCGACACTTCAAACCCAATGTGTCAGAACTCAGATTGCTTGATAACTCTAGCATCTGGAGCGATCAGACCAGCGTTATTCATATGCTCTTTTTACCGCAATCGACTTCCACTCTTCTTATCGTGCGCTTGTTAGCTGGTTCCTCTTCCTTCCCTGTAACCCCCTTTTTTTTACGGAGTGGAAATGCTGTTACGCATCCCCCCATCCTGGGTAAGCTATAATGGGGGGTATGTGGGACTCTCACCCTCCAGCCAACTCTATTTAAAGAGAAGGGGGAGGGAGTCTACCCACTAAAACCACTCCGGCATTTCCGTCCCTGCCAATTAATGGGGGCGCAGTGGGATCGCGAGCATTCTACCCCTAGAATCTATGCACAATTATGTCACGATGACGCCCGCGTTCGAGCAGTCGTACACGTAGAGCGACGGCGCGCCCATTTACGTCTGCAGGTCGTACGTACATCGACGTGTACTGTGTGTGACGTCACGGGTCGTACCTCGTAGTCCCGCTCGTGCTGGTCCGCGAACGCGCGGAAGTTGTCCACGATGACGCCCGCGTTCGAGCAGTCGTACACGTAGAGCGACGGCGCGCCCATCCACGTCTGCAGGTCGTACATCGACGTGTACTGTGTGTGACGTCACGGGTCGTACCTCGTAGTCCCGCTCGTGCTGGTCCGCGAACGCGCGGAAGTTGTCCACGATGACGCCCGCGTTCGAGCAGTCGTACACGTAGAGCGACGGCGCGCCCATCCACGTCTGCAGGTCGTACATCGACGTGTACTGTGTGTGACGTCACGGGTCGTACCTCGTAGTCCCGCTCGTGCTGGTCCGCGAACGCGCGGAAGTTGTCCACGATGACGCCCGCGTTCGAGCAGTCGTACACGTAGAGCGACGGCGCGCCCATCCACGTCTGCAGGTCGTACATCGACAGCGGGATGTACTGTGTGTAGGCCTGCGGGAAAAAGAACATGAAACAATGTCGGAAACATCAAGACTTACACAAAAAAATGCGAAAATTTATATTTAAAGCAAATTCTTATAGGAACTTTTGTGAAATTACCAAAATAAATAAATTAATTAATTTTGAATTGCAACAGAATTGCCTTTGTTTTTGTTTCGTTCGATTTTAAAACGCAAGATATGTTTGTCGATAGAAAATGGTGATGCTAATCCCTATTTCCTGCAAACTTCATAATAAATGAGCGTTTATGAAGTTTCATAAAAAGTCGCTACTTTATTGACTGTCAGCGCAGATCCAAATGATTGTATGACTAGATCTTATTGTAGAGCAGTATGACTGACCCTGTTGAAGACCCAGATCTCGCCCTGGGTGGTCGGCTTGGGGACCCCGTGGCCGTTGTAGTGGAACAGCACGCGCTCGTCCTTCGCGTTACAGTATGACTAGAGCTTATTGATATATTGTAGAGCAGTATGACTGACCCTGTTGAAGACCCAGATCTCGCCCTGGGTGGTCGGCTTGGGGACCCCGTGGCCGTTGTAGTGGAACAGCACGCGCTCGTCCTTCGCGTTACAGTATGACTAGAGCTTATTGATATATTGTAGAGCAGTATGACTGACCCTGTTGAAGACCCAGATCTCGCCCTGGGTGGTCGGCTTGGGGACCCCGTGGCCGTTGTAGTGGAACAGCACGCGCTCGTCCTTCGCGTTACAGTATGACTAGAGCTTATTGATATATTGTAGAGCAGTATGACTGACCCTGTTGAAGACCCAGATCTCGCCCTGGGTGGTCGGCTTGGGGACCCCGTGGCCGTTGTAGTGGAACAGCACGCGCTCGTCCTTCGCGTTACAGTATGACTAGAGCTTATTGATATATTGTAGAGCAGTATGACTGACCCTGTTGAAGACCCAGATCTCGCCCTGGGTGGTCGGCTTGGGGACCCCGTGGCCGTTGTAGTGGAACAGCACGCGCTCGTCCTTCGCGTTACAGTATGACTAGAGCTTATTGATATATTGTAGAGCAGTATGACTGACCCTGTTGAAGACCCAGATCTCGCCCTGGGTGGTCGGCTTGGGGACCCCGTGGCCGTTGTAGTGGAACAGCACGCGCTCGTCCTTCGCGTTACAGTATGACTAGAGCTTATTGATATATTGTAGAGCAGTATGACTGACCCTGTTGAAGACCCAGATCTCGCCCTGGGTGGTCGGCTTGGGGACCCCGTGGCCGTTGTAGTGGAACAGCACGCGCTCGTCCTTCGCGTTACAGTATGACTAGAGCTTATTGATATATTGTAGAGCAGTATGACTGACCCTGTTGAAGACCCAGATCTCGCCCTGGGTGGTCGGCTTGGGGACCCCGTGGCCGTTGTAGTGGAACAGCACGCGCTCGTCCTTCGCGTTACAGTATGACTAGAGCTTATTGATATATTGTAGAGCAGTATGACTGACCCTGTTGAAGACCCAGATCTCGCCCTGGGTGGTCGGCTTGGGGACCCCGTGGCCGTTGTAGTGGAACAGCACGCGCTCGTCCTTCGCGTTACAGTATGACTAGAGCTTATTGATATATTGTAGAGCAGTATGACTGACCCTGTTGAAGACCCAGATCTCGCCCTGGGTGGTCGGCTTGGGGACCCCGTGGCCGTTGTAGTGGAACAGCACGCGCTCGTCCTTCGCGTTACAGTATGACTAGAGCTTATTGATATATTGTAGAGCAGTATGACTGACCCTGTTGAAGACCCAGATCTCGCCCTGGGTGGTCGGCTTGGGGACCCCGTGGCCGTTGTAGTGGAACAGCACGCGCTCGTCCTTCGCGTTACAGTATGACTAGAGCTTATTGATATATTGTAGAGCAGTATGACTGACCCTGTTGAAGACCCAGATCTCGCCCTGGGTGGTCGGCTTGGGGACCCCGTGGCCGTTGTAGTGGAACAGCACGCGCTCGTCCTTCGCGTTACAGTATGACTAGAGCTTATTGATATATTGTAGAGCAGTATGACTGACCCTGTTGAAGACCCAGATCTCGCCCTGGGTGGTCGGCTTGGGGACCCCGTGGCCGTTGTAGTGGAACAGCACGCGCTCGTCCTTCGCGTTACAGTATGACTAGAGCTTATTGATATATTGTAGAGCAGTATGACTGACCCTGTTGAAGACCCAGATCTCGCCCTGGGTGGTCGGCTTGGGGACCCCGTGGCCGTTGTAGTGGAACAGCACGCGCTCGTCCTTCGCGTTACAGTATGACTAGAGCTTATTGATATATTGTAGAGCAGTATGACTGACCCTGTTGAAGACCCAGATCTCGCCCTGGGTGGTCGGCTTGGGGACCCCGTGGCCGTTGTAGTGGAACAGCACGCGCTCGTCCTTCGCGTTACAGTATGACTAGAGCTTATTGATATATTGTAGAGCAGTATGACTGACCCTGTTGAAGACCCAGATCTCGCCCTGGGTGGTCGGCTTGGGGACCCCGTGGCCGTTGTAGTGGAACAGCACGCGCTCGTCCTTCGCGTTACAGTATGACTAGAGCTTATTGATATATTGTAGAGCAGTATGACTGACCCTGTTGAAGACCCAGATCTCGCCCTGGGTGGTCGGCTTGGGGACCCCGTGGCCGTTGTAGTGGAACAGCACGCGCTCGTCCTTCGCGTTGCGGCGGAGCGAGCAGCACAGCTTCTTCACCTGAGACAAAACATGTGTGCACTTACACGCCGAAGGTAAACGCTAAAAGCTGCAGATGGCGTCATTGATAAAATGTACCAAGATATCAGCGCTGGAGCGCCCATACAAGCTGATTCCCACCGGCATTTATTTTTAGGCATGCTCATAGTTATATAAATATATATTCTAAACTCTTTCATAACTTTTTTGGTTCCGGGTTCCGGGTTGCCCATCGAACATTTTCACGCGCCGCAACAGCACGATATCTACCAGTGTTTGTATAAAATCCATCGTAATTTGATTTGTTTGAAATCTTCCCGTGGGTGACGTAAGTCGACCATGGGAACGGGTTTGAAGTTTGTGAGTGATAGGCTACTAATGGTGCTGATACACTTGAGTATTCACTCGTGTAATGAGCATTCAAGCGAAGGTAAAGGCTCATAAAATAAACAGGAGCGTTTTAGCGATCATTCTAGTGAAATGACAGTAAATTTGCTTTGAGCTTTTTGGCGAGCGGAGAAATTTTGTTATTGTTCCGCTGCATTCATTAATAATATACCTATAATTCAAAAAAACGCCATAAAAAATATGGCCGACGGAGGAGTTGGTTCCTATCAAAAACTTAAAGCTATGTTACCTAACTAGTACCTGAAAAAGAATTGTACGCCAGTCCGTAGAGTAATTAGTAATTCTTTGTTGCAAAAGGTGGTGTAGAAGTTTTTTTTTAAATATTGTTTACTGTATCTTGGGACAACTTTTGGCAGCCACAAATCCTTTCACATTGTGTTGAACCAATTGACTAGTTAAGCATTTGATAACAATTTCGTTTTAAGTTTTTTGTTACATAATCCATCACTAGTAGCGTGTTTTATCTCTAGCGGGATCGTGTTATATAACTTACAAGTTTTCTGAAGTGACCATTACTGCTTCAATCATATTTACTAAACTGAAACACTTTAATAATTCACCAACCCCGCAACATCCTATAAAGCGCCACCCTCACGCAACCTTGAACCCGGGGGCGTCAGACACGCTCCGCAGATCCCCCTTTGGCCTTCACCCCCCACCCCGGGTGAACGACCGCCAAGGGCGCGTTCCATTGCTATTTCGGCTTCCGTCAATGGTAGGGATATGATATAGGTACTAAGATTATAAAGAGGTTAGTCTGTGAGGTTGTATCTTTGTACGTTAGTATGTTATGTTGTAACTTTTTGGGCGACGAACTCTTTTGGAGCATAAAAAATTGCGGAAACCGGGCTTTGCGGGTTTGGAGTGAAAACTCGGATACGATTTACCCCAAAAATTTACATTTTCGCACCTGCAAAAAAATACTAACTTCGACGAAATTAGTATTTTAAATTAGCCTATTTAAACGTTTTTTTTTAAAGTGTCCCACTGCTGTCCAAAGGGTTCTCCTTTTGCCGCCACTTGTCACGGTCCAGTTCTAGTCTTCGCAAATCCGTACAAAACGTATAAAGGTCGGCGCCATCTCCTTTTCGGTCTGCCTCGCCCTCGGCAGCCATCTTGTAGCGATTAATTTTAAACGAATAAAAATGAAAAACAGGGGCCTCTGGTCACTTCAAGCTTTTAGGAGTGTGCCAGGTGGACTGATGACCTGGTAAAGGTGGCGGGAGTCCGCTGGATACGGGTGGCGCAGGACCGGTCATTTTGGCACTGTTTGGGGGAGGCCTATGTCCAGCAGTGGACGTCTTTTGGCTGCTATGATGATGATTTCCCCACAAGGTGGACTGATGCCCTGGTAAAGGTGGCGGGAGTCCGCTGGATACGGGTGGCGCAGGACTGGTCATTGTGGCACTCTTTGGGAGAGGCCTATGTCCAGCAGTGGACGTCTTTCGGCTGATATGATGATGATGAAGTCCTTACCTCGTCACTGGTGGGGTCGAGCGACTGTTTGTAGCGCGCGCGCGGCTGCCAGCGTTCGTACTGGCTCTGCAGCGCATGGCCAATGTTCTCGAGCGCCTTGCTTGGAGACTGCGAGAGTGGATCTGCAATCAATCAATGATTAAAGCCGGTGTTTCTCTGAAACCATGAAATGTTCGGGATTATTATTAAAACAAGGACGAGTCGGACTCACGAGGGTTCCGTTTAAAATTACAAATGTACATATAGTTTTCAGATTTTTCCCTGTACAACTTAAATTTCATAGTTCTAGGTAACGGGAAATACCCTATAAATTTTGATTCCATTGAGAGTGTCGAAATATACGTTTTTCTACTCCTGAACCGTTATCTGTCATTTATATAGGCTGTAGCTCAAATACAATGACACCACTAATAAGTCGTCGAAAAACTCTATGCTCTATGGCCCAAAAACGCACTATTTAGCGTACTTTTTTGGTTCATACATTTTTCAAAAAAGCACTGTTTAACTTTTTTTTAAATCGGCCGCTATATTGCAGTGGTGCCAACTTCATAAACAAATATTTCGAAATAAAAGTATTTATTTACGGTTAAACATTTGTATATTATTAATTATTTACTACAATAATAATAAATCATCATCTATTGTGTGTTAAATTACATGTTTTATAAATTCTTGGTATTATTTATGAAAATAAACAGTTCGAATTCGGTCCGGATTCTGTTTGGTTCGGATGGCAAGTGCAAACAAATTAAAAACAAAACAAACCATAAGCAGGAGGTGTCACATTTCCAATTTCTTACCAAAATACAGTTCAAAATGAAAGGACGAAAGATGATAAACTATTAGTTCTAAACTATTAAGATTTTATTCGTGTTTGTGAAGACAAAAGTGTACGTTCCTTTTAAAATGGTCGAAGAAATTAATACTGAAGTAATTGCGCGAGTAGGTAGCAAAAGTATGAATAGAAAACTTGCCGCCTGAAAAGTTTAACTATTATGTAGTCTGCTATTTATTTTAAATTTGTCGTAGAAAAAGTATTGTATGCAACTGTGTATAACTGGTCTAAAAACGCTCGTGGCGTCTTTCATTGCGATGCTCGCCAAGGCTCGCATCGCAACCCACGCCACTCGCGTTTTAAGACCCTTCTTATAGAACAGTTGCATAAAATACTATTTTGTACTCGACGATTAAAATATGTGTATTAAGATTTCATAGAGAATACTGCAACGTCACTCTTTTCATAGTTGTAGTCCATGTTACTGTCGAAACAATCGAAATAACTACTTTTCGATACGCTCCAGACAACTAAAATAAATTCGACAAATCACGTGGCTGCTTTACTGAACTGTAATGAATTGGACCAATAGAATCGCTTTGATGTCGTACGCTCGTTGATGTCTTTTAAGATATCAACAAGCGTACGAGCGATGAGCTGCACTTCGTTTCAACAGTATCGAGTTTGTTTAATTAGTTCAGTTGACTCGTAGAAAATTAATTTTAATGAACTCGTACAAAAAGTATTGTTCACAATAGTGTTATAATCAAGCTTTTTAATCTCGTACCTTACTTAGGCCACTCAGCAAGCTTCGTGGCCTAAACACGGTACTCGACTAAAAAGCTCTCTATTATAACACGATTGTGAAAAATACTATTTTTGCGGCATAAACGGCCGTATCTTTTTTTTACGTTAACTTGGAAAATTGTCTTTTTCACAGCTTCAAGAGTCCGTCCGTCCGTCTGTCTGTCACCAGGCTGTATCTCACTGATACCGTGATAGTTCCAGTTGAAATTTTCACAGATGATGCATTTCTGTAGCCGCTATAACAACAAAAACTAAAAACAGAATAAAATAAATATTTCTATAGATAATGGTACGGAACCCTTCGTGCGCGAGTCTGACTCGCACTTGGCCGGTTTTTTTTTCTTTTTGGTCCGGATCCCTAATTACCCGCGAGACTGTAGGTAAACTGTAGGTTTTTTGTGTGTGTATGGGTCGATGATACCCGAAATAAATGTTTTTTTTTTTAACTTTAAAAAAAAACATGCTCACAAAGTTTCAGGAGAATCGGTTGAGAAATGCGGCGGTAGGGGTTTGTTGATTGTTTTATATTAATTGTAAATTTCACAAAGTAAAACGCTAAGTAACTTAGCTAGATTAATCACTTCAGTCATTTGTTTTATCACCGATTGTTCACACATTCTTCATCTTGCCACGCCTTGTGAGCGCCTCAAGGCTTTATTTTACGAAGTCTCAGCCCTCAGTGTGCGAGTGTCACATTACCGTTTTTTACACCCAAATTCCGTCTAACTGGCCAGTTATCCTCATGCGTCGCAAAATTTTTGCAAATCGCGGTCAAGGCCGTGCGACCGAATTCGTCTATCCGTGAGTCACTGGTCAATTCTAAATGATATACGAATTTAAACCTTAGTCCACCGACATAAAATGCATAATGTATAATGGATACGTCGTACTACGCACTTTGAAGCTGTTTGGGGGTCAGCACATTCTGCATCTAGACGCGGTACAGACATGCGAGAATGCAATTAAAAAGCGACATTCCGGTTGCTATTTTGTTTGGCGCTACATTTTTTTTCAATAGTTGTGAGACATAAAAAATAAGATTGAGACTCCCGACTCCGACCGACCGTTTTTATCACAGAAATATATCAAGATAGAAGGAACGAGTTCGGCAATTTATAGCGAGACCGAGCGTGTAACATTTTGCGTAGGTACTTTGACGTCACGAGCGGATTTTAGTGATGGGCAACATAAGCCGCGCGAAAACAATTCAAAAGAAACGATTCACAGATCGATTACAACACGGCACCGATTCTATACAGCGCCAAAAACAATTCAAAAGAATCGATTCACAGATCGATTACAACACGGCACCGATTCTATACAGCGCCACCTCCACCGCACCGCGCCGCGGCCCTGCTACATCAATAGTCGGATAAGCTGTAGTGATTACTCGACGGTACTTTGATGGGGCCAGTAAAGGTGTCCTCGTGGAAATGTATAGAACAAATCCGGCTGTATTTTGTAGGAATCCATTTTTTACGACCAGTTGCTTCAATCCATTTATTTTTAACATCAGGATCATTCGGAAAACTGAAATAAAATTGCAATATAGAATTAACCATAACTGTTTGTTAAAAATATTTGCTTTTCACTACATACATTATATAGCTGCATTAATAATATAAAAAAGTAATTATCATTTCCTCTGTTTTTAAAATCGATTTTAACCGAGTAAGAAAATCGCAGTGCACAGCACTGTGGTACAGCACTATTCTTGCTTTTGACAGAAAAACTGAGAAATCGACCTTGAACGTGACTCGACAGTTTGAATAGCTTATTTTTACATCGCTGGGTTTGAATGCACGCCAAGTCTGGCTCATCAAATTAAAGCCGCAATGGAAAACTAGCGTTGGCACACAATCGCCCGCTACTGTTTTGTTGAAAATAATAAAACAAATAGTTTTTTAATTAATAGCAGATATTACAGGACAAATAGTACTTACCGAAAAAAGGAAATACCTCGATTAACACCTCCACCTTTTTTGGTAGTGTTTGAGCAATTAATTATTGCCCAACAAACCATTTTGTTTTTACAACCTGACGTCGCATGCAGACCGCGGACGTGAGCAGACTGAAGTTCGCGGCGAGCAAAGCAGTCCTCGGGACGTCGGTTCGCCACGCGAAGTACATACGCTTGTTACTTCTATCTCGATATATTTCTGTGGTTTTTATGTTCTCACTCTAGATTAGACCTTCTTTAATAAATTATCGATTAAGTACATTATTATTTTTATGTTTGAGATCTGGAACCACCTAGATTAGCATATGCTTTGCAAGACCAGATGCATGGTCTCGTAAAGCATCAAGTCCAGATTGGATTGATAAAAGTCAAAAAGAGCAAATCACGAAAACTAAACGGAGGAGCTGCATTCTATTTCACGGAAAAAGGGGTAAATGAAATAAATTAATTTTATTCTGCAAGTAGGCCACAATGGCACTTTTACAAGTCAACATTCTACTAAAGAATTCGGTCACTGAGTAGGTACTTCCATGATTGGTTGTCGATGGTACTTCTGCTAAAATAATAGATCCAAATAACTATGTAAAGGAAAAAGTTCTTTAAACCCCGCCGGGGGAGATAATTTGCGAGATGCGAGGTCAGAGGCCATTATCAATGCCAAAGTTAGTTTGGGTTTTTATTTTTTAACAGAGTTGTTCGATTTTGATAATATTTTTTTATTGGAAAGGGTATAGAAGAAGTTGGTCCCATATAAATTTTGAAAAAAAACCATCCTTAAGGGTAGGAAAATAGGGGATGATTGATTTTTCGTCGGTTACAACTTTGTTTTTAAAGTTACGTATTATGAGTCATTTTTTAATACAACGATGGTGGCAATCAAGCATACTCGTACATGAGTGGTTTTCCCACCAGCGAGACATAAACAGTGAAATTGCCCTTTTTATGTGTGTGAAAAAACGACTAGTCTTTTTCATAGTCACTAGACTAATTCACAGTTAGTCTTTCCTAGCTAAATTTAAAACCACTTAAAATTAAAAGCATGCAGTGAAATTATAAAAAGACACACATATCCTTTGAATCTCTTTAAATCTGAAAGTAGATTTTTCATGAATCTATAATATTTTGGGCATACATAAGGCAGGTTTGCAAGGTGTTCAGAGCAAGTTAAGTTAACGCTTTTTAAAGCTTTTTGCCAGACTTTCTACACCTGCAGCCTGTGGGTTAACTACACGCAGAAGGCTATCAGTGCTCTAAGAGTACAGTACAACAATGGTTTCAGGATACTGTTGGGGCTGCCTCGTTTCTGTAGCGCGTCGGGGATGTTCGCTGATGCGCATGTTGACGGGTTTGCCGCTATTATGCGCAAAAGGGTAGCATCCGTGGTGCGCAGAATTCGGGGCAGCCCAAACACTCTACTGAGTACCATTGTTGACAGATTTGAAGGCCTTATCCAGAAACACTGCAGCACTGGAACGATATTCATTGTTTGGTTTAATACCTAATGTTTATATTTCATGTACCCACTAACACTAGAATTAAGTTTTTCATATGTTTTTTCTTTTACTAACAACTATGGACAATGTTCCGAAATAAATTATTTGAATTGAATTGAATTGAATAAGGATCCACTATGGGTTGCCGAGCCAACAGAGTAAGCATCAAATTAATCATTTCACAAAGCTACTCTACTGTCCAAGGTAAAAGGTTTCAATTCCAATGACAGCTTAATAAAAAGTCGGCTACATTAAATAGTCTCAACCATACTGATGTCCAGGCATCCGAGTATTTTTAGCACGGTAAGACTAAAGTGAGCTATGGAGTCGTTGTAAGCATTCAAATTAAATTTTTACTCATACTCATCCTCATTAATTTAATTCACAAAATAAATAATAACCATAAAAAAATACACCACCATTTTCATTGACGAACAACAAATAATATGTAGGGTCCACTGAAAAACATGTCTAATTACTTTTTTTTTCAAAATGAGATTTTAATGTCATCTCATAACGAGCGCAACATTTTGTTATCAAAATCTAATTTTGAAAAAAAAATTGTGAATTGAATTAATGAGGATGAGTATGAGTAAAAATTAAATTTGAATGCTTACAACGACTCCATAGCTCACTTTAGTCTTACCTTGCTAAAAATACTCCGATGCCTGCTGTCTGTCTGTTCATGTATTGTTGTTGTCATGAATGACTGCTCATTCTATTCTATTGATTAGGAAAATATATATTTTTAAATCGACATGACACTGGCTAATAAATCAGCAAAGCCATAACAAAAAAAAAAAAAAAATTACCGATCCAGCACTCGAGGCGGGCGCAGGGCTGCGTCTTGACGACGTCCGGCGGGTCGACGCCCACGTTGAGGCACAACACAAGCGCTACGCAGTGTGTCTTGTACTGGAAAAAAAGTTCACTTCAAACTCAACAGCCCTGGGTTTGAATATCAGTAAGGGTAGGTCACAATAATCTAATTGGACACTTTAAGATAATAGGTATAATTAATGATGCTTGTCATGTAGGTAGACTGTAAAATTTATATAAAATGCTTCTTGCCCACACTGTGGGGAGGAAGAAACAAGTAAGCATAAACTAGCAGAATGTGTTATGTACGCGGCACCGCGGTTTAACACTTTTGGTAAAGATATGTTAGAGGAGAGGGAATTGAGGGATAGCAACCTTAAAGATGTCGTTCTGTTCTGCAGGAAAACAAGAAGAATGGAAGAATTTGATGTGGGAACACTGTCGGGACAGTAACCTTGAGCCCCAACCTTAGGAAATTGGGCTGAATGACCACAACAAGTGGTCGACTGTCCACCTGTTTCCAGCCAACATCAACAAAGGGTATTTAATCAAGTAGTTTTAAAAGTTAGAGGATGAGTATGAGTATAAATTCAATTTAAATGCTTACAACAACTCCATAGCATACTTTAATCCTACCGCGCTACAAATACTCCGATGCCTGGTCATGAAAGTTACAGGCTCGGATTTTTTCTAAAACTTGTTTTACGAGTGCACATTTGATGTTATCACCAGACGTGGGCTAACTCGGGTGCATGATGACGTAAGTTAAGCCCTTTTACCAATATAATTTAGTTAGTTAATTTTTATATGTATACAGGGTGGAAAGATAAGTCGGGCCCTGGAGGGAAACTACCTTAAATCCTTAAGCTGGCTCATTTAACTTAAAGGAGACATTCCTTTATTTTTAAAACGAAACCAAACTGCATTCAAAGATTTTCAAAAAAGCCTTACACACGGCCGGAAATCGAACCCGGTCGAATCTGTCTAAAAATCTGAGTTCGTTTTTTTGCGTTTCTAAGTGTAAGGAACTATTGTTGCTAAGGAACTCTGTATCTGCAATCACAGGAAAATGCTGAATTTCATAGTTTAATGTACGGAAATGGACCTCCCCATACTAACCCGCTTTAGTATGTCTGTATGTAAGTATGGGGAGATGTGACATCTGAAACCAGACAAAATTGGTAAATTCGTAGTTTTATTTATTTATTTTTATTATTTACACCAATATTTTCAAAACTGTAATAAAATATCATTCCCATACTTAGGTACCCATAGTAGGTACCTGCTGTTTGTACGAGGAGATCCATTTCAGTATTTAAACTGAAATTCGGTATTTTCCTGTGATTGTAGATACAGGGTTCCTTAGCACCAAGTGTTCCATACATCCAGAACTATTTATTTACGCAAAAAAACGAACTCAGATTTTTAGACAGATTTGACCGAGTTCGATTCCCGGCCGTGTGTGAGGCATTTTTGAAAACCTTTGAATGCAGTGTTGTTTCTTTTTAAAAATAAAGGAATGTCTCCTTTAAGTTAAATGAGCCAGCTTAAGGATTTAAGGTAGTTTCCCTCCAGGGCCCGACTTATCTTTCCACCCTGTATAATAAATATAAATAAATATAAATATTGGGGGACAATCTTACACAAGTCAACCTAGTCCCAAACTAAGCAAAGCTTGTACTATGGGTACTAGACGATGATATACATACTTATATAGATAAATAAATACTTAAATACATACAGGGTTGGGCACATTAAGTGTCCTAGTTTTATATCGTATTTTTTTCAAACATAATCCAACTTACAATTTATTCGTCTATATGATCTCTAGACTTTATCTGGACATTTTTTTGTCTTTCTTTTGTTTTCAACAATGGACGCGAAACGTGAGCTCCTTGTCAATTTGTATATGAAAAATTTTCGCCCGTACGAGATATTAAGGAAGCTGAAACATTTAAATATCAATGTTAGGTTCATATCGCGGACCATCAAGCGATTCAATGAAACAGGGTCTTCACGAATCAGGCCCAAACCTGGACGTAAACCATATGTTTGTGTCAAAAAAGTGATCAAAAGTGTTCGTGAGCGTATTAGGCGAAATCCAGCTCAAAGTGCAAGTAAACTCGCGAAAGATATGAAAATATGGAAAATGCAAGGAGCTACTAGCATGGCACGGTGATGACATTATTTTTTCAGATGAAAAAATGTTTCAATTACAAGATAGCGACAATCAACAAAATGATCGCGTTTATGGCGTTTCGTTGAGGGACATACCAGTGTACAAATTAGCTGTACAGCGATTTCAAAGTGCGTCGGCTGTCATGGTGTGGGGTGCGATATCGCCTAGAGGCAAGTTACCACTGCTGTTCATTGATCGAGGAGTCAAAATCAACCAAGATTACTATATTAAGAATGTATTGCAGGGTCATTTGCTGGATAATGCCCGAAAGTTATATGGGAGTGATTATTTTGTGACTAACTATACTCATGAGCAGTGAGTATTTCTTAAATTGTTACTGAAACTTGATATAGGATCATCATCTCCCATTGCTCTTGAGTATATTTAGGATAATTGGGACTAATATAATATACCTAGCTTAATTTTATTTTTAACTATTTTTTTTTTAAATACCTTGTATGAAAGAGCGAATACCTCCTAACACAAGTTTTTAACTTAAAAGGAGGATTCCACAAATCTGTATTAAAATATAAGTTAAATAATAAATAATTTTGAATTTTTGAATTTTTTGAAAATAATTTTGAATTTTTGTTTCCAGCAAGACAGTGCCCCATCTCACAAAGCCAAACACACTCAAGACTGGTGTCGAACGAATTTAACAGACTTTGAATTTGACAGACTTTATTCCGTGGCAAGAATGGCCTTCATCTTCACCAGACTTGAATCCGTTGGATTTTTCAATATGGGGATTTATGCTGAGTAAGATTGGGAGCACACACGGCATGAATTTAAATTCCTTCAAGCATCGGTTGGTGAAGATATGGAACGATATTCCAGATGAGGTAGTGCGTGCCGCTTGTAATTCCTTCTATGGGAGAATGCGGAACGTAATTAAAGCAAATGGAGAGAGATTTGAACTTATGAATTAATTTTGTAATTTATATTATATGTTTAATATATTTATTAAAAAATATTTGAAATCTGTCGAGTTGTTTTCATTTTATGGATATTTTCAAGTAGGACACTTAATGTGCCCAACCCTGTAGAAAACATCCATGACTCAGGAACAAAATATTCGTGCTTATCACACAAATAAATGCCCTTACCGAGATTCGAACCCGGGACCTCCGGCTTCGTAGGCAGGGTCACTACCAACTAGGCTACAGAGGTCGTCAAATAAAATTATACAACAATAATAATAAAATAATCAACTTTCTTATCATTATTTGATTTACATTGATATGAGGCTTCACAAATATTGAAATATATTTCATAATTAGTAACAATTGTGTTTACAATAATAAACAGATTACAAATACTTGTAACACTTGTGCAGATAATATGTCACCCTGACCATGATAGGTGTGATCATTGATCAATGAATGGTACCTACCAAATTGGGGGCTAATTCTGAATCACCCATCACAAAGCTAATAGAGGCATCCACTTAATGCAGTGACTCAAAACACATGCAATTTGTACGCAATTACCGAAATGTATTAATCGAAAATAACCATTAAAAGATCTTATTAGTAACTAATCAAACCGTTGTTCTACTATAAAACACCTAATATGTGAGAATAGATCAGCAACTTCAAGTTTATTTATATTTTTTCGCAAATTCGCGATCATCCGCAAGGCCATGTGTGTTTGTTGTCATGTGCGAGCAGATACGCAGTTGACTATTACGCGCCTTTATCCAACAATACTCGGCTTCTTACCTTTTCTTTCACTCTCCATGAGTGCTCCACACGTTCAGCCCCTTTTATAGGCTCCAAATGCCTAGGTTTATCGTAGCTGAGAGGTAAATCCCAGTCGTCGATCTCCGAACCACTTTCGCTATCACCTTGAGCACTGTCCTCCTCATCTTTTACAGCGAGATAAGGAGGCATGTCTGTCATTTTCATACAACACACAGTCACAACGCGCACTTGTCTTATTTTACAATCATTTAAAACTTCGTGATAACCTTATGAGAATAAAAAAACTTGTTTTAGCGTAGTATCAAGCTTTTATTGAAAACTAAACTAACTAACGTGAGTGAGAGTGAGGATAGTTGTTGTTTTTAATTCATCCCCCTTTTGGCATGGGACAATGTTGTACAGCCATACAGCCAAGTCGAAAATAAAAAATGGTTTTGTTTTTGTTTTAGCTATTATTATAAATCAAGTAATAGAAAAATAGGCCAGAACTGGGTAAAATATTGTAATTCATAAACGGTAAACGATTCTTCTTCGGTTTTTAACTTAATAAAAATCATAATTTGCATTAAGATTTTGGTCATATCGTAACGCTTCTGTCAAAAACGAAATGCCAAAAATCGAAGTTGCCATTATAAAATAGATGTAAATATTTGATTGGAATGTGACCACAACGATCACAATGTTATGGGATCTATACATGTCATGATTTGTCCGCCTCAATTTGTCAGAAGCTTCCGACAAATTGTCAGCTGACTAATTGCTATCGCCTGAGCTATAACCACGAACTTCATATATATCCGTCTCTATCGCACTTATAGTTTATGGTACTCGAGCGACAGAGACGGATATACAAAGTTCGAGATTCGAAGTTCGTGGTAGGGTAGCGCCGCTGTAGGCATGTTGCGCTGCTGATCCAACTGTTAAACGAGTTGTGCTGAGAAATTGCATGCACATGTGGGCGGGTTGTTACATCTGTACGAAACACCCAATTCTGACTTTGACATGTTGTACTGGCAAATTGTGGTGAAATCATATAATCTGTAGATCCCATTATTGCAATTGGCCCTCTGTAGAACTCAACCAAAATGTTTTATTAATTACATTTAGAATTATCAAAGATAATGAGTTTCGGTCAAAAAAAAATTTTTGGTACAAGCTTTTATTGCTGACTGTACTTTTCTGTACCTATACCGTCATCAACTACTAATTGAGACGATTCTAACGAGCCAAAAGTTTTGGCTGGTTTGGGCAAGTTTATTATTTTTTTACAAGCTCTCTATTAACTTGCTATGGAATGTATCTTGCAACTCAATTTTGAAGCAGATTCAAAATTGAGTTGCAAGATACATTCCATAGCAAGTTAATAGAGAGCTTGTAAAAAAATTATAAACTTGCCCACATCTTTCAAAAGTACACTCAATTAGTGTCAATAGCGGAGTACAGATGCCGTCAAACTTCTTGAACAAATGACCTTGCCTGCGCAAAGGCGAATTGTACGTGCAAGCTGCCCCCCCACTTCGTCCCGCATGTTCAAGTTGTTTGCCGGGAACTGTACCTGAAAACATATTATGCTCTTTGTTTGTGGTATTGTCCTAGTGCAGGGTAGCTGAGAGAATAATTTATAATGTTGAGTAAATGACTATCACAGCTACTTAGCAGTAACACAGATAGTGTCGAAAGAAAGGCGAGACTACAAATCAAACAAAACCTTATGTATGATACAAGTTTAATTGGCATAAAGAAAATAATACAAGCCACTTCATTATAAAAGCACCGACACATAGTTGGTTTTCTATATTAGGTATTTGAATATAAGTTTCGAATAGATACCTTCAATAATATCTCAGCGATCCAAACTATTGATAAAGGGCACGCACGTGACACGTATGTAGTCCCACCTACATGATTGCTACTTAAAAATCGTACTCAGCATTAAATTAATTCATTTATAATGACATCTTTAAGTATTCACTAAACTCCAATTCCGCGGCGGAATTTATCCGCCTGTCCGTGGTACACATTTTGTATGGGGCAGCTGCCGCCGGAATCAACCCTGCGGAATTCGGTTGCGGAATACAGCCTTCATAAGGCTTGCCTAACGCCTGAATCACACTGACGCGGCTTGCGGTGGCGGTCAATAGTATCTATCGTTAATTTTTGTATTAACCGCCACCGCAAGCCGCGCCAGTCTATGAGAGGCTTAAGGCCTGAATCAAGCCTCTCACAAACTGACTAGCGCAGCCTATAGTAAATTTGACAGCTAATGACAAGTTTACTATTGAATGCGGGCTTTACATTTTGGCAGCTATTGTCAAATTTACAATTGACCGCCACGCCACCGTAGGCCGCGCCAGTCTGTGAGAGGCTTTAGCGTGTCTTGTCACTTAGATATTATTGATGGTATTTGATGCTTTATTGACTGCTATATACGTATTCAAAACTTGTTGCATGCGAAGCAATAACATTTGGGAACAGGACACCGTATTTAAATATTAGTTTAGCGTGCAGCGAGTTTTTAATACTACCAAATTTCAATATACTTAAACCTAATTTTACATGGAAAAATATGAATACATTTTGAATATGCACAAATCTATCTAGGGTTGAGCTCGTACGACTTACTAATAGCCAATGTATAAATAATTTAGTAGGTTTAGCTTTCTTACCCCTAACACTTACAGTTAACCCTATCAGCGCACATGACGTGTAAATCGCCGCATGCGATATTTACCTAATGCTTATTAGTTCCTGAATCATCAAACTTAAATTTCAGTAAGGGTATTACACCTTCCTAAATTAAAGTAGGAGTTGAAGGAGCTTAATTCAACATATTACTTTAGTTTTAAGTTCTAGATTGTAAGACTTGCAATACCCTTACAGGGTCCCATGTTGTACTGTAAATTTTGTAAGACCACCTGTATGCCAACATGAAAGCAATAAAGTTATTCTTATTCTTATTATTCAATATTTCATCATCATCATTTCTAGTTTAATTTTCTACAGATTCTCATATCACAGAATTTATATTTACGAATGGGAATCTCCAGAAGTGCAAAACTAATCGAAATCTGTAGTTTTCTGGGAACAATTACAGGCAGTATTGCAATTTGTACAGGTGTAAAACCGGTTACACTTAAGTACTTAATTGGATCCACTAGGGTCCCCTATTCTGTTCGTGTCCGCGCTAGCGCTGCACACCGCGCAGTGGCTTAGCGTCGGCGCGACCTGCCGCAAGCACTCTATGTGGAACGAGTGCCTGCAGTTAAACACTATCAGGTCGGACGCCTTCGACAAATCCCTAGTTATAATCCGACCCAAGCAGCTACTGCAGACAAAGTCGTCAGTAACTGAAATCCCTCGCTGCTGCCCCAGGATCAACTTCTCATGTAATTCGAAGTAGTTTTTCAAAGTTATTGGCTTGCAGGCCTCTTGGACAGAAAGCTGTAAGTGATAATCACACATCATCTTAGCTAGAGAGTCTTTCAAGTCTTTGATCTCGCATCCGGGTTGTATGTTCTCGATGAGCATTCGAGGGTCCAAGTAGTTTCCTATCCGCTTTAGTAGAAGGGATACGTATTCTGGCTTGTCGATGGTTTGCTTGATCAAGTCTGTCCAGAGTTCTGTGTCGTTGTGCTCTTGGCAGAAGGTGATGGCTTGGTTGATGTCGTTTAGCTTTTCTATGATAATCTTTAGCGCTTCCTGCGTTCTGCCGATGCGGCCAAGCAGGAACACCATTTCGGGGTAGAAATTATTGCGTTGGCAGACGTCTAGCGCTTTCTCTATAGGATAATTGTCACTACTCTTTAGGAAGGGTAGTAGCTTGGCGCTGGCATACTTTGCGTATAGTTTTACTAACTCCCCGTGGTATTTTCCGTTTTGTTCAACTTTGCTGTACGCGTCTAAGTACTTAAAGAGATACATGTCGTGATTTTCAAGTTGTTTCTTGACTACTTCCACAGGTATCTTGTCCCGCGATCCGACGAGGATCGAAAGAGTTTTATCACAGTCGAGAGTCATTAGTTCTAATATCTTATTGTGAATCACGCTGTACATTTTGTACGTCGTGATTAAGGTGAACACGTCTTGATGTCCGAGTGTTAAGTATGTGTTTAAAGCTTTATCGTATTTCTTTTGGTGGCAGTAGAGCAACGCTAGGGCTTCTAAGTAGACATTCTTATCTACTTCCGTGGTTAGGATGTGTTCTAAGACTTCCTTAATGATGACTCCAGTTTTGTATAGTCCAGGGTTCCACTCCTGCACGATTTTGAGGAACCCTGGAGGATCTACTTTGAGGTATTCGTAAATGATCAACTCGTAGAGATGAGAGCTCAGAGCTTTTTCTGGAGTTTTGGGCACATAGGCGCTGATGGATCTAAGCTGATTCACTTCAGCGAATTTTAAGATCTGTTTCTCCCACATGGCTTTGTCGCTTTTGCATATTCGGGCGCATAAAATGGCCGCTTCGCTGTACAAGTGCTTAGACATTAAGTGATCTAAGTACTGCACGCCGACTGTCATGACGGAGTGTTTCATCGTCTTCCCTCCAACTTCTTCTAAGACACTTATGGCTTTCTCGTATCTCCCATGCTCCGTTAGCCAGTTGACTCTATCATCGATATCATAAGGGCTAGCTACAACTATGTCCTTCGGAGATACTATGAAGAACCTATTCTCCTCTATAAGCATGTCCAGATAATAATCGTTGCAGGAATACTCCTCATATCCTCTTATGTTCAAACTGTCAGTGGAGACCTCGCTGAAATCGCAGTCTTTATAATCAGCGACAGCTAAGACCGGCCTTTGCGCTTTCATTGTTTCGGCGTCACACTCCTTCGGGACTCCTAGTAACACCAGCTGGTTTTCCAGCGGGCCTAGCCCGCTTATAAAGTAGTCTGTTTGGAAAGTGTAGATGGGGTCGACGAGGTATTCAGTGTCGTCCCTAGTCTGGAGCTCGACCTGGCTGCGCTTGCGGATGACGCAGATGCGGATGGTGTCGACCCAGCCGATCATGAGCGTCTTGGGCGCGGCCCAGAGCAGGTTGCAGCGGTAGTCCTCGATGCTGGACGCGCTGCTGCGCTCCCACTGGATGAGGCCGAGCGAGCAGCGCGCCACCAGGTCGAACACGCGCACGCCCACCTGGGAGGAGTGACACTTTATATAAACATCACTTCTTACCATGTGCTACAACTATACTAAAAGATCTATATCCAAACTAAGTGTTCTAATTAGAAAGAGACAGATAGTCTCTATCAGTTAATTTAAATCATGCGGGAGACTAGTTTGGGAGTGAGAGGGTATGCTTGGTCATATACATCTAATCTAAGAGATCTCCCGCCTGTCGCTGTCAACCCGTGGAAACGGCTCCCCGCATGCTGGCGCAAAGGCATGCGTTTCGTAACTCTCCCGCATTCTGCATGCGAGCCCTATCGACCAATGAAAATGCGCCTTAAGGCGAGGCCGGTCCACGATCTGACGAAAAGATTGATTTTTGAGCTTCCAGTGTGAAGAAATAATGAAGTCTCCTACTACGGAAAAATTACTGTAGACTGAAAAAGAAACAAAGAAAAACAATAACCGAACATAATATTAAAAAAAATACTTATTAGCTCTGTAATAAAATCTTAAATATCACCATAAAAATAAACTTACATGTTCGAGATCTCGTAATTTTCAAAGACAATCTATGTTTTTTTTTATAAAAAGGATAGCTTTTTTATTGTTCTAAGACAATAACCGGATAGATTTTTAAAAAATCATCCAGTATTCCAAAAAACAATTAATATGTACTCAAAAGTGTAGTTACACACTTCCGAACACGCACTTCCATCTCGCTCACGCTTGCTTGGTGAGAGGGAGAGAAGACCATGAACCGGCCTCGCCTTAATTGACACTCGTGCAGTTAGCCCATGCTTTTTCAATCAATCGTCAGCTTAATTGTTCTCCCGTGCTGCGATACTGTGCTGAACTCTATACAGTTTAAAGTAAACTACAAGTTTACCTCGCTGGCCCAGGCCACGAAGCGCTCGTGCCAGGCCACGGCCTGCACGTACCCCTCGCACTCGCACAGCACGGTGTTGCGCAGACGATTCAGGAATGTCTTCTCGTGCAGCGTCAGCTTGTGTCGTGCGATACTGTGCTGTGGTGTATAGTTTAGTTTACCTCGCTGGCCCAGGCCACGAAGCGGTCGTGCCAGGCCACGGCCTGCACGTACCCCTCGCACTCGCACAGCACGGTGCTGCGCAGAAGGTTCAGGAATGTCTTCTCGTGCAGCGTCAGCTTGTGTCGTGCGATACTGTGCTGTGGTGTATAGTTTAGTTTACCTCGCTGGCCCAGGCCACGAAGCGCTCGTGCCAGGCCACGGCCTGCACGTACCCCTCGCACTCGCACAGCACGGTGCTGCGCAGACGATTCAGGAATGTCTTCTCGTGCAGCGTCAGCTTGTGTCTTGCGATACTGTGCTGTGGTGTATAGTTTAGTTTACCTCACTGGCCCAGGCCACGAAGCGCTCGTGCCAGGCCACGGCCTGCACGTACCCCTCGCACTCGCACAGCACGGTGCTGCGCAGACGATTCAGGAATGTCTTCTCGTGCAGCGTCAGCTTGTGTCTTGCGATACTGTGCTGTGGTGTATAGTTTAGTTTACCTCACTGGCCCAGGGCACGAAGCGCTCGTGCCAGGCCACGGCCTGCACGTACCCCTCGCACTCGCACAGCACGGTGCTGCGCAGACGATTCAGGAATGTCTTCTCGTGCAGCGTCAGCTTGTGTCTTGCGATACTGTGCTGTGGTGTATAGTTTAGTTTACCTCACTGGCCCAGGCCACGAAGCGCTCGTGCCAGGCCACGGCCTGCACGTACCCCTCGCACTCGCACAGCACGGTCCTGCGCAGACGATTCAGGAATGTCTTCTCGTGCAGCGTCAGCTTGTGTCTTGCGATACTGTGCTGTGGTGTATAGTTTAGTTTACCTCACTGGCCCAGGCCACGAAGCGCTCGTGCCAGGCCACGGCCTGCACGTACCCCTCGCACTCGCACAGCACGGTGCTGCGCAGACGGTTCAGGAATGTCTTCTCGTGCAGCGTCAGCTTGTTGTCGCCTGTAAGCAACACACAGACAAAATCAGCCAAACTTACGCAAACATTCCAAAATGCCTATTTAAACCACAACCGCCGCTGCGATGCGACACGGCAAAAGCTACCCCCCTGCTTCCAATTACATACAACAGAGTGAGACACACGGGGCCGCAGAGTCGCGGGACTAGAGAATACTTAGTGGTAGCCCCAACATAAAATAGAAACGTAATATGACTTAATTAATGATGGGTTAAGTTAAGTAATGTCACATAATGGAAGGGTTATATTGCCTCGTACTTCTAACAGACTTTGTGAAGCACTTAAATAAATGGGAGAGCATGAAGGAACGAGAACACCGTTTTGCAACTAGACGTAAGGACTTATTCAATATAGTCTATGGTAAGGACATTCCCTGCAACATTGTCCCTAGATTGAACGTTGTGAAACACGCGGCATATTACAAATATACAACATATGGTTATGCAACATATTGTACCTACTAGTCCGTGCGTCTATTCAACAGGTTATTGCATCGAAGACTACATGAATAATGTCAGTCAACCTTCTTATTATTATACCTACCTAATGTCGACATTCCAATTTGATTCAAATAATTTATTATAAATTCATAAATGTATACTTAATAATCAATTCTTTATTTGGCAAAAAAAAGAAATTACATTCAAGCTATATCCTATGGACCCCAAACTAGGCAATGCCTGTATCTTGGGATCCCTGGAGTGCAGATAACAGAAAAGGAAATTAACAATAGAGGAATTTAACGGTAATAACAGTAGAACTTGAGCATTTAACAAATTAGACTTAAAGTGATTATATGTACCCCCAATATCATAGCGGAAAATATTGATTTGTTTTCGTGTTCTCTGAATGAATTCACAAAGGCAGCATTGCTCGAAATATGTTATAGGAGTACTACGTAAAAAAAAAAGTTATATTATAAAATAGTTACACTGTTGTTTTAGGTTCGATGCCTGTAAAAATAGTTGTTAGTGTGGATAATAAATAAATAAATATTTGACATCATTACATTAGCCACGATTAGATAATTTTGCTTCTGGTTTAAATTGCAGACATTGTTTTTGTTTTGTTTTTTATTCTTCCGTATATACCGGGAGATTCTATTTGATGGTTATAGCGCTGGTACCGGCGGCCCAAACGCGTGGGCGTTTATCGAACGTGTCGGATAAATTACGAACGTCGAACGATTTGTTACACAAAAAATCTTGTATTTTCCGATAGTCGATGAAAACAGAAGTAGGCGGTAGCGTAATGCCATACGCCTCCGGAGTTCGGTGTGACTTAGAGCCCGCCATACCGACGAAATTACATTAATTAAAAAAAAAAACATGTTTCGGTCGGACACTAACTAAAGGTTGAACACGCCAAAACGAGGGCATATTAAATAGTCAATAAAAACATAATCAAGTACAATTAAAAATATATATATATTACATTGGCTTACACTACTATCGTACATTTATAAACATACCGATGTGTTTTAATTATGCTTTGAATACGCCATTGCCCTTCTTTGCGTCGGATGCGGCTCATCAAGGTTTGCACGGCATTGTCAGGGTACTTTTACCAGCCCAAGTCCATGTTTTTTGCAAATCAGCCACGGAATTTATTTGCCCGCCCTTCTTTTTTAATATCCCTTTCATTATGGACCAATATTCCTCGATAGGCCTGAGTTCAGGGCAATTAGGAGGATTGTAGTTTTTAGGTACCACAGCAACACCATTCTGTTTGTACCAGTCTGACACAGCTTTGGCATAGTGGCAGCTTGCAAGATCAGGCCAAAACAATGGTTGCGAATTATGATTTCTTAGGAAGGGTAAAAGTCGCTTCTCCAAACATTCTTTTTTGTAAATTTCACTGTTTACAGTGCCTGTAGTGATAAATGACCGACTTTTTTTACCGCAGCTGCAAATAGCTTGCCAAAGCAAGTACTTTTTCGGAAACTTGGACCTCTTTTTTAACTTACAGTCCTCAGGAGCATTTTTGCGACTCGTACTAGTATAAAACTTCTGGCCTGGTATCTGTTTAAAGTCAGCCTTTATGTACGTTTCGTCGTCCAACACGATGGATTTAAATTTTGTTAAGAAATTGTCTTATAACTTTCTTGCCCTTCGTTTGGCCGTCAAATTCTGCTGAGCATTGCGGTCAGGTGCAGCTTGAGCCTTGTACGACCTTAACACAGCTCTTGTCTTTACTTTTTGTACATAAGATTGTGACATTTGTACCTTTTTAGCGACATCGCGAGACGAGATCTTCGGATTTGTGTTAAAAAGCTGTAAAACTCTGGCTTCTTTTTTTTTGTGTCTTATGCCTTGCTTTCCGCCAGTATATTAGTAGTAGTAGATATTTCAATAACTTTGCTAGTGCTCTGTAGCTTAGAAGGGGATTTTCTGTGTGCTTGAGCAAAATCTTTTCACGCTGCTGAAGTTCAGGGCTCTCCATTGTGAAAACGAATGTATGAAGTGATATGCTGTTGTAATATTTTTGGTTCATCATACTATGGAGTTTATAAATTACTAAATCGTTTGTATAGTCGTAAATTAAAAAAATATAAGTACATATGTTATGCCCACGTTTTGGCGTGTTCAACCTTTACACTAGCTTCTGCCCGCGACTCCATCCGCGTGGAACTTGTTCATATTGTAGCTCCATACAAACTTTCATGGGCCTCCATAGGGGATGATTTCTGGGATAAAAACTATCCTATGTCCTTCCCCGGGGTTCAAACTATCTTCATACTAAATTTCAAGCATGAAGAGGTATGGTACAACAAACAGACAAACCAACTTTTCATTTATAATGTTAGTATGGATTATGTGAACTGGCACTGGAACAAACCATGGTAATGTCAAATCAAATTCCTCAGGTCAAATAAAGTAAATTTCGGACACAGGTTTTTTTTTAAATGTAATATACTGAACATTTTCCTAACATCAATTCAAAGTTGTATTAATTATGTAACCCAGATTAAATATCATGCGTGTTTTCATCATTAAATCATTATCATGAAACTTTGAATGAAGTAAACAGGAAACAATATTGAATAATTAACTTACTCAGTTTCATAGAATTATCATAACAACTATTATTATATTTATTATATAAATAATAACAAATATTACGGGACAATCTTACACAAATCAACCTAGGCCCACGGCACAGTAGTACTTTTAAAGTTTGACTAATTACTAATTAGTATAAATACAGAAAAAATTATCATGTACCTATAATTAGATTAGAAGTTATGCAGTATAATAGATAACATTGTTAAGAGTCAGCAGTAAGCTCGGCCGAATTTCACCTTCCCATACATACGGAGTTTCGTTCTCATTTTAAAACTATGTGTTGGATTGTAACGAAACTTTGCATATACAATGACATCAGGTATATCTAGGTCTGTAATTAGTTTATATAGCTCCAGTTTATAAAACAAACGAAATACAGCAAAAACATTTTTTTTATGAAAAACTTAAATTTGCTGTATTTTTTTTACTATGGTATCTGAAGCTACATTAACTAATTACAGACCTGGATGGTACTTAACTTATTCTAAGCACAAAGTTTCAGAGCAAACTAGCTAGTTGTTTTTAAATGAGAGCGAAACTACGTTTGTATGGAGAATCGAGCTTACTGCAGACTCTTAAATGTTATTTACTTAAAATACTGCATAACTCATATTGTTCATGAACCTAAAAAAGCTAGATTTAGGTATTGATTCAAAAAATACCTCATGGATGCCCTGTAGAAATCTTATTAAGTAGGTAATATAAAAATGATGTAGAAGAAAGAAATCTATTATATTTTGTTAAAGAGAAATGAGACTGTAATTTTGACTCCACAGTCAAACTAAACAATGTATCTTACTATTCATGTAGGTAATTTTATGATTTTAATAAATACAAAATTATGTGTATGGATGGGAGGATAAAATGTATAAAGTGTTTCCATGTAATCGGGAGATAATAATTTTAAATTATTATCTCCCGATTACATGGAAACACTCATTATTCATTATACATAACTATTTAATTTAATGACATACATAGGTATCTGAAACCAATTGAAACAAAATAGTGTAGGAATATAATGAGTCATGTCTAGTATTTATCTTCTCAGGGATCATGGGCCATGCCATAGTATATTATTATTATTTATTTAAATCAGGCAACAAGGCCCATATTACAGATACCTTAAAGACTAACATACATATCATTATAAACTCATTAATAACTACAAAAAAAGACATTATCACTGCAAAGTGTTGCGCAACTTCGTGGCGTCAGATATCTGACCGCGAAAACGCCGGAAAATGACTACCTTTGGCCAAAATTAAAGCAAGCATTTTTTACGTGAGTTGAAAAGTCATATTAGGTGTCAAAACGGACTCCGGGCACAACCTGGAATAATGCTAAGAGGATGAATAAGTCATATCAGGAACTGAAATGTTTCTTGACATCTTCCCGATTTTCCTAGCAAAAATTCAAAGTATGAAAGATAATAAAGCCTTGAGGCCTACTTACAGAATATATTATTATATCAAAATTGTTTGTTATGTAGTAAAGTGTGTTTTATGAAAATAAGAGTCTAAGAGTGGTGAAAATTACTTAAAACTTTAAAATGGCTAATTCCAATCTGACATTTTAACATTCTGTTATTCACACTCATATTACTGGAAGGTAGATTCATTCATTCATTAAATTAAATTTTCAGTGCCATTTGTAGCTAATGAGATATTACACAAATAATGCTTGTGCACTTAAAATGTAACCATTCATTATTAAGGTAATATAATACAATTATTAATTTACCTGTCAGAAATCTCCTGCCCGACCCCGACTTGAAGTAATAAGGATCCAAAGCCACTGACTTCACCACCCGCCCGAGGCTCAAGTTGTGTGCATTGTCATCCGTGTACAGCCCATACACCAGTACCTTGCCATCGTCCGAGCAGCTCGCTATGTAGTCCCCGTTCAAGTCCACAGAAATCCTGTTCACAGCTATCGCATGGGCCTGTAACTCTTTATCTTTCCCGTCCTGGGAAAGAGGCACTGTGTTCCCTTCATGATCCAGAAGGTGAATCACACCCCACTGAGTCCCTAAACAAATAAACTTCGTATGCACACAGATACAGCTCACTGCGTCTTTCAACAGAATGTTTTGGACATCGTTGCCCATTCGATCGTACTTCAGTTTTGGCTCCTCGTCGGGAGGCAAACTGTCGCAGCTATCTATGTTCAACGCCATTTTTGTGATTTACGCGCACTGTGTTCGTACTGTTACATGTTGATAGCAATTAAAACGCGGAAAATAAATAATTATTTAGTTTATTTCCTCATTATAATAGCTGCGCTCCGATTAGAAATCTTTGTTTTGACCACAGATTACTTTTTGACATTGACGGTCTTGACAGATGAGATGACAATTGTTTTTTTTTTATTCATCCTTTCGGATAGGCTAAGACCATGGGCCATATTGCGTCGTCTTGAGACAATAGAAAACTTGACATTAGCTGTCAAATTTACTGTGGGTCCGCCACCGGCCGCGCCAGTGTGAAATCCGACCACATTTGCATGCAATTTCTCAGTACAACTCGTTTGACAGTTGGATCAGCTTGGGATCAGCAGCGCAACATGCCTCCAGACTTTAGCAATTAGTCAGCTTCTGACAAATTGGGGCTGACAAATCATGACATGTATAGACCCCATCACCCGCTTTACAGTCGGAATGAAGCCCTGCCTAGTTAGCATAATCGCGTTCGTTTATGTCGGACATACAGTATTCGTCTCTCGTGCACCTACGAGCCTGGCAACATGTCTGCGATGCGGTGGCGCAACGCAAAACCCGTTTTTTTCGGTACTACACGCAAGTTTCTGCGGCGCGTGCGCCGTAAAAATTTGCGTTGCGGCGCCGCACCGCAGACATGTGGCCAGGCGCTATTTGCCTTGTGCCTATTGCAGAGCAGATGTTTGTTACAATGAACCAGCGAAGTAGTTCACTGGTTTTTATGTCCGCGGAGTTTAGGTGCTTGATTTTAACAATTTAGTCAGTTGGTTTGTGAATTCGTCGGTGAACCGACGGTTGTGGTCGCTAATGGATCACTGCTCTACACTATCGGCCATCATGGCTCATCATACAGGACGCAAACCAACTATGCGTTAGGGAGAGAAGGACACACTTCCATTCCATTCCAACGCCTAAAGCCTGCATCACACTGGCGCGGCCTGCGGTGGCGGACCATAGTAAATTTGACACCTAAAGACAAGTTTTCTATTGTCCGCCGTGGCCTGGCCGCGCCAGTCTGTGAGGGGCCTAACTGCGTCTTGTTCTGCGGCCATGTGTAGAGCGTTTAAACTGCAGTCTCCTCAAACCACACAACCAAGTTCCAAAAGGTAATTAAAAAATAAATTGGCGGGAAAAATAAAAAACGTTCCATCCCTTTCGTAAATCTGCATGCAAATATTGATTGATACTCAGGTTCTTTAAATTATATTATACTACTCATTCAATGTAAAACAATATGAATAGACACAATTTTCATCAATTTAACCCAAATAGTTACAAGAAACATTTATCACCTTTTGGGCGAAATGTTTTAGACACTTTGATCAAGATAAAACATTGGCGGACAGGTAAAATTCAAGTTGTAGTACTTGTTTATATCATGTGATTCATGTGTGCACCTATGTATGATACCTTCTTGTTAATCAATAGTTCATGGAAAATGGTGCATTAGGTTTAATATTTTAATAATTTTCGATTTGTTACAGGATTTGATAATAATGAAAGTCGACGCCACCACCAATTTCTATCAAATCAGAATAGAGGAAATACTAGGTAAGCACGGTAGAAAAGAGTTTTAGTTTTACCTGAACAAGAGGTGCATTTATCCTAAACATTTACAACACAAATGGAAAATTGGTAACTGGAAATTATTGGTCGAATCTGAATAATGTCAATTTGTAAACCCTCTACATGAAATTGACATAGGTACAGTCACCGGCATCAATATAATATGATGAACCAAAGGCCGCAAAAATATCTGACACGCTCTTACGGCTCTAGGAATAGAGTTGTCTTCAGATATTTTTGCGGCCTTTGTTCCATCATATATTTATGCCGGTTACTGTACCTACCTACTGATATAAGTCGAAAGAAATAAGTCCATATAGAATTACGTACCTACTCCAAAAATAATGACCCATCGGAAATAGGTAAAATTATTATAGGAACTAGCTTTAGCCCGCGACTTCGTCCGCGTGGATCTCGTTAATCGTCTTAGAGGATAATTGCTAGTAAGTATTTCAGGCTTATACTTAATCGCTCCCCCGTACAAAGTTCCCCCCACCTTTTCACCCCGTTTAAGCGATTATTTCCGGAATAATAGCTATCCTATGTTCTTCCTAGGGTTTTAAACTTTAGGTATCCTTACCCAATTGTATCAAAATCGGATCAGCGGTTTAATACTGACTAAAATTAATGGCTTACTTTACTTTACTCGGAATCAATTTTACTACCGAGTACTAAAAAAAATTTTTTATTATGAAATTTTCCTGTTCAATCAATTATTTAGCTAGTCTACAATTTATAAGGCGGACTAATATTGGTTACAGACCAGGTCTTTCCACTGAGACAGCAATTTTACGGCTCAAGCACACGGTTAATTACTACACTTCACGGAATACTCCGGTGTACGCGTGTTTTTTGGATCTTGTTTCGTACAATATACTGTGGGATAAGCTCTTGAGGGAGACCTCTACTCCTAAAGAATTAGTCCATATTCTTGAATATTGGTATCATAACCAGTGTCAGATGGGCGGGCTGTTACTCGGAAGAGTACAGGTTGGAATGCGGCGTGAGGCAAGGTGGCTTGACCTCTCCGCGGCTTTTCAACCTGTACATAAATAGCCTGATTGATGAGCTCAGCAGAGCCAGAGTCGGGTGCTCAGTTGGTGGCCAAATTATGAACAATGTGAGCTACGCGGATGACATGGCTCTGCTAGGCCCTTCAATTGGGGCTCTGGAGATTTTGGTCGGCATTTGTGAGAGGTACGCGATGGCCCATGGTCTCAGATATAACCCCAAGAAAAGCGAGTTACTTGTGTTCAATGCGGGGAACATGAAACCCAAATTCGTACCACCGCTGAAACTTGGAGAAAGTGAGTTGACGAGAGTCACAAAGTTTAAGTATCTGGGGCATTGGGTCACCGAGGACCTCTCTGATGATCTTGATGTGGAGAGGGAGCGTAGGACATTGGCAGTTCGATTCAATATGCTGGCTCGCAGGTTTGCACGGTGTACGAGGGATGTCAAAATAACTCTATTTAAAGCGTTTTGCCAGACCTTTTACACCTGCAGCCTGTGGGTCAAGTGCACGCAGAGATCTATCAATGCCTTACGTGTCCAATACAATAATGGTTTTAGGATGTTGTTGGGATTGCCTCGATTTTGCAGCGCTTCGGGTATGTTTGCGGAAGCTTTATTTTAATTTCTGACCGAAAAGCCAAATCTCGAATTTCATAGATCTACTTTCAAAAATAAGGGATTTGCATACAACGTTTTATCCCCAATTTCACCCCCTTAGGGGTTGAATTTCAAAAAAATCTTCCTTAGTGCGTCTCTACGTCACTTGAAGAATATGTGCTCCAAATTTAATGCTTGTATCTTTAGCGGTTAAGGCTGTGCGTTGTCTGTCACTCTATAAGTAACGGTCCAATTTTATATATGTAATAGATAAGTTTTGTACAATAAAGTCGAATTTCATACAAATTTATGATATTCATTTAAATTAGACAACATTCACTTTGCACGTATTTAATAAGGAACCTATTTCATACTGGAAAAAATTAATTTGGGCTAGATTCAATAAGGCCCGCCTTAATTTCAAAGCTTTTTAAAACAATTACAGTATGCATGATTAGCCTGTGGGTGAACTACACGCAAAAACAGTACAGCGTCTTGCGAGTGCAGTACAATAATGCATTCAGAGTGCTGATGGGGCTGCCTCGTTGCTGCAGCGCGTCGGCAATGTTACAGCTTCGCTGCCATAATACGTAAAAAAGCCGCATCGCTGCTCAATAGGGTAAGGGTCAGCACCAACAGCATTCTGGCAATGTTTGCAGGCAGGTTGGATGGTGCCTACCTCAACCATTGCAGTGCACTGCATGTAATGGGAAATAATGTCTACTAACACTTTAGATGTAAGATGAAATTTACCTACTAACCCTGACATGTATTTGTATTTTTTATGGTTTGTGTATAGTATTTAAATGTATGATCCAAGTTGGTTGAATAAATAAATGAATTATCCATACTAATATTATAAATGCGAAAGTGTGTCTGTCTGTCTGTCTGTCTGTCTGTCTGTCTGTCTGTCTGTCTGTTACCTCTTCACGCCTAAACCGCTGAACCGATTTAGATGAAATTTGGTATAGAGATAGTTTGAGTCCCGGGGAAGGACATAGGGTAGTTTTTATCCCGGAAATCTACCCCTAAGGGGATGAAATGGGGGGTCAAAATTTGTATGGAGCTACTTAAACCGCTGCAACGATTTGGATGAAATTTAGTGTATAAATACTTTAAGTCCCGGGGAAGGACAAAGAATAGGTTTGATCCCGGAAATCATCCCCTAAGGGGGTGAAATGAGGGGGTGAAAATTTTGAAGTAACCAATTTTGATGAAATTTGGTATAGAGATAGTTTGAGTCCTGGGAAAGGACATAGGGTAGTTTTTACCCCGGAAATCTACCCCTAAGGGGATGAAATTGGGGGTGAAAATTTGTATAGAGCTACATAAACCACTGCACCGAATTTGATGAAATTTGGTATTTAAATAGTTTGAGTCCCGGGGAAGGACAAAGGATAGGTTTGATCCCGGAAATCATCCCATAAGAGGGTAAAATACAGGGTGAAATGAGGGGGTGAAGATTTGGACGTAACCAATTTTGATGAAATTTGTATTAGAGATAGTTTAAATCCTGGGAAAGGACATAGAATAGTTTTTATCCCAAAAATCATCCCCTAAGGGGGTGAAATCAGGGGTGAAAATTCGGATTAAACCCATTTGAATACAATTTGGTATAGAGATAGTTTGAGTCCTAGGAAAGGACATAGGGTAGTTTTTATCCCGGAATTCCACCCCTAAGGGGATGAAGTTGGGGGTGAAAATTTATATCGAGTTTCTTAAACCGCTGCACCGATTTGGATGTAATTTGGTATATAGAGAGTTTGAGTCCCGGGTAAGGACATAGGATAAGTTTGATCCCGGAATTCATCCCTTAAAGGGGTTAAATGAGGGGGTGAGATAGTTTAAGTCCTGGGAAAGGATATAGGATGGTTTTTATCCCGGAAATCATCCCCTAAGGGAATACATTAGGGGTGAAAATTAGGATGGAACCTATTTGAATACAATTTGGTATAGATATAGTTTGAGTCCTGGGAAAGGACATATAGGGTAGTTTTTATCCTGCAAATAAGGAGATGAAAATGGGGTTGAAAATTTGTATGGAGCTACTTAACCGCTGCACCGATTTGGATGAAACATAGGACAGTTTTAATTCCAAAAATCTCCCCTAAGGGGGTGAAATGGGGGGTTAAACTTTGGATGGAACCCGTTTAGATGAAATTTGGTATAGAGTTTGTTTCCCGGAGAATGACAATAGATAGTTTTTATCCCGAAAATAATTCCCTAAGGGGATGAAATAGGGGGTGAAAATTTGGATGAATCTCATGGAGATGAAATTTGGTATGGTAGGAGTCCCAGGGAAGCACAATACATAGTTTTTATCCCGAAAAACAGCTCCTGAAGGGGTGACATTAGGGGTGAAAATGTTGATGGAACCCATTTAGATTAAATTTGGTATAGAGATAGTTAGAGTCCTGGGGAAGGATATAGGATATTTTTTATTCCGGAAATCATCCCCTAAGCGAGTGAAATGAGGTGAAAATTTGGATGAATTAATTCAGATCAAATTTAGTTGAGAGATAGTTTAAGTCCTGGGAAAGGACATAGGATAGTTTTAATTCCGGAAATCACCCCCTAAGGGAGTGAAATGGAGGATGAAACTTTTGATGGAAGGAACCCGTTTAGATGAAATTTGGTATAGAGATAGTTTAAGTCTCGGAGAATGAAAGCGGATAGTTTTTATCCCGAAAATAACTCCCTAGGAAATAGGGCGTGAAAATTTGGATGAAACCCATTTAGATGAAATTTTGTATAGAGATAGTAGGATTTCCCCGAAAGGCGTTAAGAGGGGGTTCAAAGTTTGTATGCAGACTTGCAGAGCAAGAAAATTTTAAAGTATGAGAATTGTAACTTCGATCTTAGTTTGTTTGTTAAAAGACTACAAAACTCATTTCAACGTTTTTTGAAATTCATCCCCTAAAAGAGATTATAAGGGTGTTCAAAGTTTGTATGGAGAGCAAGACATTTTTAAAGTAAGGGATTTGTAACTTCGGTTTTAGACTGTTTACTAAAAGACTACAAAGCTAATTTCAATGTTTTTAAAAATTCATTCCTCAAACAAACATTTAGTTTTAGACGATAACATGTTCTACGCGGACGAAGTCGCGGGCAACAGCTAGTGATTTATATAACAAATAAAATAGGTATTGAAAAAACCCAATGTTCTTTGCGATATAACAAAAAAAAACCTATTTAAAAAATATATTGCTAGTAGCTTATTAAGGCACCCGGTCGCCTAATAAAGGCCCGCTTTTTAATTAAATCTATTCCATAAAATATTGAACATATCCCAAAGTTACGAGTATGGCCCGGGCTTCTTAGGGGTATGAAAATGAAATATATAAAACGAGAATAACTTTTTCAATAAAAAAAAAAACACATAGGTATGTAACATTATTTATATCAGCCTGTCTCATCATTAGTCATTATATTTATTTTGACCTAGGTAGCTACTTTTAAACTAATACAACTAAACATCAAGTACGAAAATATATGAGAGTAATAATATCTAAACTAAAAATTCTAAATTACAATCGAAATTTGAACCCCTAGGTATGGTGCCCAACACGCAGGCAGCATTCCCGCGCTGGATTGCGATAGCAATTCTCTGCGCGAGAAAGCTGCCCGCGCGAGGGTCACCTGTTGCCTCCCTTAGGCGTTTGCCAAGCGCCTTGTGGAGCTCCCGAGCGAACCCCACGGGCCAAGTGTCTCGACGCCAAATGCTATGAATTCGTATTGGGCGCCGAGACAATTGTATTTACGCGCCTTGATATTCTCCCGGGCGTCTGCCGCCGCCCCGGCATGCTGGCTGGTCGGTAGGAGGTAGGACACCGCCAACGTGTCGGCGCAAGTGGCGTCCCACACAAGCGCACGGCCCATCTTCCATTGGATCAACGACTCCCGTCAGGGCGCTTACCATCGCTCCGCCCAATCTGGGGCTCCAGAGCGGTGGGAACATTGGCACTGACGAGCGCCCTTCTGAGGATGTCGTTGAGAGCAGCATGGCGGGACAGGCGGCCGGCGCCCGAGGAGCAGGCGAGACCGTGGTGGCCGAGGCGGTCTACCGGGGCCCCACAGGAGGCACAGCTGTGGTCCACGCAAACCTCAGCCCCGAGCCGGAGACCGACGGCTATACGGAGCGTGGATGGGTCTATAAAAGTTCCAGTGCTGTTAGGCGAGGGATGATCATGACGTTCTTCTATACAAACTAGAAAACTACGCCCTTCGAGGTTCTGTGCTAAATCTATTTGCTTCTTACCTGAGCAATCGTAGACAATTTGTAGAAATAAAATGTTCTGATCATACAACAAATGTATAAATCAGCAGAAGGCACTATACGTTGCGGCGTCCCACAAGGTTCTGTACTCGGACCTCTGTTATTTATCATATTTATAAATGATCTACCTGATAATGTGTTCAATGGGACACCATATTTATACGCTGATGACACAAGTCTTATCAGAGCAACACTAGAAATTTTGCGTATTCCCAAACCTCCGTAGGGAGGCTTGGGTCCACGCCTGCTCGGTAAAACTATTTCAGTTAGGAGTACATTCAGTGGGCCTAATTAGGGCACTTTTACTTCAGTGTAATGGAGTCTCGTAAAAATACATCAATCAATTAAAAATAACAGTATTTACCTATAATTGGATGTTAAACTGATTAAACACCTAATTTCACTAAAACTACTGACAAAATTTTGTTTTGATTTTCTATTTAGAACAATAATTATGTAAAGGTTGGAAATTTAAAAAAAATGTGCCGTATTTTAACACGACACAGAAACTTTTTTTTTAGAATAACGCTGTTTGTGACCGTGACCAAATGTGCTCACGAAATTTAAGGTAGATGGACAACCATAACTATGAGTTTTAAGGGGACGTAGGTTCGTGGTCTTCTCTCCCCCTCACTGAGCATAAGCGTGAGCGAGATGGAAGTGCGTGTTTGGAAGCGCGGATATCATGTTTTTAAATTTTAAATTTTTGTGCGTTTTTTAAATAAAAATGTAATAGCTGATTTCCCTCAAACATGACATTGCCGATTTTTAAAACCAATTTTAACATGTTTAGCTGTTGTGCATAATTTGTTACGATTTTTTAAGTGCATTTTAGACCTATATTCGTGATTTTTTTCTATCGAGCGAAAGTCAAAAACTCAGGATTCAAATAACTGATTTGCCTCGAGAAAGGCCTCAAGATTCCTAATTAAATTTAAGGTATTTATAATCCCAACAAGAGCTACGATTTTTTTTAAATCAGTTTTTGGAGCTCACGACGCCTTAAAGGGCCTTATTAGGAGCAGGGCCATCCTTGGTTCACCTACATTCTACAGTAGACACAATTACCTATTTTCACCGAAATCACATTTGATGTTATTACTTTTGATCCAATTTCAAAACGGTGATTTCCTGTTGACGGTTTTCCATTTGTGCCGAATGACAGTAAATAAATCCTATCTCCAATAATTAGGGTAGGTACCTATCAGTGGCGGCGCGTGAAAATTTTCGATGGGCAACCCGGAACACAAAAAGTTATTAAAGAGTAGGGTATAAACTACAGACTTTTCTAATAAACAGTATTTTTAGGCAAGCCGGTGGTAATCGGCTTGTATGGGCGCTCCGCCACTGGTACCTATACCTATCACCTACCTACTTGTTGCCCAGGTGCAGTTGGTTATTTCTACACTTTACAAAACTGTTTTCTGACTATACAATTGTTTTGTTTAAGGGATTTTTGCGAATACTCCCGCTCTATTCCATCTGTATCGTCCAGTACGGCAGGCGAAGCTATTGGCGATAGAGAAATTTACCAGATAAATAACTTTGACTCGAATAACTGTCTTATGCCAGAAGTACCACTGGACCAAGGTCCTTATCCTTCTACTAGATCTGCTGGTCAGACTGACTATGAGGATGTTCACCACGTACCCTTCAATAATGATAATCTCGCTATACCAAGACTACGGATAGGGCACCCATCAGAACCTATATCCATAAACACATGCCACGAAAAAGTTTCGCGTCAAGCGAGCCAGATTTTGGTGACTAACTCCCTGATACAACAGCATGATGCACGTGATGAAAGGCAACATTTTAGTAATGTTTTTCCAGCCGTTCCCTTAAAGCAGGTGTTGCAGCATGCTACACATAGGGAAATACCTACAGAATGTGTACTATCTTTCGGTGATCTTGCAGGATCTGTTGCTATAACTAACACTTATGATGAAGAAATATTGACTGCAAATGATATCATTAGGCCAGTCATAGATTTTCAAAACATAAACAAGAATTTTTTTTCAAATACTAAAAAGTATATTGATAAAATTGGTGACCCTGTTATGCCAGCAAATACATTTTTAAAGATATTGAACGAAGAGAGAAGTGAAGAGAAAGATCCACCCAGAGATGAAGTAATAATGCATAGAGACGAGGTTGTTATGAAAAATGTGGATTGGGACAACATGTTTGATACAGAGCTGCTTCCAGATTTTAAAGACCCTCTGCACTTAATGCAGCCAATTGAAGCTGTTAGAGACAATAATTTGTTGATGGAATTTCCTAAGAGTAGGAAAAGAACACAAAATAAAATTTGCAACAACGTCATCAAATGTAAAACTCAATTAAAACCACATACTGTGCCAAAAAAGATTACAAAAAAGGTAACATGTGTGCCCAATGAGTCAGACAATATACCAAAAATAAACTCAAGGAAGATAAAATATACAAAAGCAGTAAAAAACTGGCTTGATGGTGCCAGTGATAAGATTAAAACTAATATGCCCAAAATGCAGAAAATGAATGATGAGAAAAGCTATATCGAGGATAAACATATCGTAATTACTAATGATAAAGAAGTCGAAAATTATACGAAAACGAGAGAAAACATGACAAAAAAAGCGTCAGAACCTCAAATACAACCTCAAGTAAATGGTAAAGAAGAACTTCTCAATAAAGATGCTGAAGAAATAAATGAATCCAAAGCTATAATAAACGAAAGAGCGGTAAATGTCAATGATATCACAACTATAGTGATAGACAAGAAATCAAAAGCAAAAAGCAAGAAAACAGTACAAACTAGATTAGCTGAGAAGGACGGTAAAATGAAATTCGGTCCACCACTTAAAGGACAAAATGCCAGTACCACAGAACTCTCGGAAGATAAAGAAACAAAAAATAAAGAGACCAAAGAGAAGAAAGCCAAAGCTAAATTTGTGCCTCCAATCAAGTCACAGATACCTGTGAAAAACGTAACATTTGACGTTAACACGATCCACGAAAGCAATGTTCATCTGATTCACGATATGATTAACTCTGAGTATAATGACATTGCTATGGTTGTAGTTTACAGGTTTGTAGCATTTATATACCTCAACTTTAGCAAATTGTTTAATAGCATTCCCTCTAAATTCTATTAGGTAAGCTTCTATGTACTTGTCTTATCAGTTTTTGCCAGAAAATAAACTTCGCTATTTTTTCAGTAACGGATTTTGTCAGCTCAACAATCATCATACAGAAGAGAATTGTGTCCCAGAAGGCGTTATGATTCAATCTTATGAGAAATTCTTCTATCTAAAGGATAATGAACAAAACAGGTGCCTACCTTCTTGAACTTCGTAATCGTAATACTTTACGACAGTAGAACTGCTTAACGAGATTTTGGCTTTCCTGTTTTAGAGACCTGACGAGGCGAATTCTAGAAAAGTCACATGTAATTTGCTACAACGGCAAACGACTGCTCATCCATCTGATTTCAAAATATGATTTAGATTTAAAACAAAATCTATTGAATTTGAGTGATGCCAAGGTATGAAAATGGTTTTAAACTAGTAGGAGAATCAATAATTACCTGTTTTGGTGATGGTGATACTAATGTGTTTTAATGGAATTCGATATTTCACAGATAGGATCCAGTCTCATAGATCCGGACAATCCTCCTGAGAATTTCGCAGAATTACAAAAGTTACTAGGGTTCACTCCTGAATTCACTATAGCCACGGAGTGCATGTTGCAAAAGGCTGCTTGGTACACAACTTTGCTAACCGAGTGTTTTGGCAAACTGAAATCTGTTCTAATAGAAAACTCTGTTTGGAATGTCTTTGTCGAAATAGAGATGCCACTCTTGCCTGTTATTGCAGGTTAATTCAAAATTTATTATTATATAACCTATTCTAAGTAGAATTTTTTGACGACTATTCTACCAAGTGTGTTGATGTGGTGTTGCCCGGGGTAGCGTTCTGGTTGCATATTTTTTCATTTTCTGGGTGTAATATTCATAATCTTAATAGCGCAATTGTTACCTTTATAACGTAACAGGCATGGAATACCAAGGTGTATGCGTAGATCTGAAAAAGTTAAAAGCAATGGAGGACATTCTACTAACAAATATGAAAGCCGTAGAGCAAGCGTGTTATAAGACCGCGGGGAAGACGTTTCAGATCAACTCGACATTGCAAGTACGTACGATTCTGTACGATGAGCTACAGTTGGATACGAAGAGTAACTTGAAGATCAAGGAGACGATTGGTAAAGGAGCGAAATCTACGTCGGAAACTATGGTGAGTACATATTCTTCACAAATTATCTATCTAGGTCACGGAAGTGGAACGTGAAAAAAACCTGCTCGTATTATTATCAAATTTTATTTTCCTTCTATAGCTACGTGGGCTGGTTTCCGTGCACCCGCTGCCACAACTTATCTTGGAGTATCGACATTTACACAAAGCTCATGCTACTTTTCTCACCGGTATAGCACAGCATGTGAAGGATGGCACGGTCAGGCCAACTTGGTAAGTCTAGAATCTACTTACCTAACCTTATACATTTTCTCGAACATTCCATCTATTGGAGCAGCAGTCGAATGGATCAGGCATGTACATTACAGAGACCCCCAAACACTTGCCTGTGCTAGTGAGTTTCTCGGAACTTGGGTACCTAAACATAGCAAAAGGGAGTAAACATCATGCTTGGTAACTTATAGAAGCACTTGGGGTGTACTTTACTTGTAGAGCCTTAAATAATTTACAGACTTACCAACCACTAGTTTTCCGATAAAGAAAAAGATCGTGAGCATTGTTTAGACATATTGGAAGACATTAAAAACTTCTTGGCGACAATATTTCTCCATATCTATAAGATAAGGCCTAAGTCCAGAAATGGAACGGCTGATGCTCCATGTTTTCATCTTCATCCTTGTTTACAGGGAACAGATGGCAGCGGCAACTGGGCGTATCTCCTCAAACAATCCGAATCTCCAAGCGATCCCCAAAGCGCCATTTAGTCTCGTTGTGTTCCCTGCAAAAGCTGACGAGCAAGGTAAGTGTTAATTATTATTCTCTTTGGTAGCCTGTTGTCTCAATTACTGTAAGGTCTTAGCCTTCCATCGATTGTTGTGCACTAACCCTTTGTTTCCAAAGAACCTACGTTAAATTTCCGCTCCGTGTACACCGCGAGGCCACAACACACGTTTTTGGCAGCAGACTTCAAGCACATCGAATGTCGCGTATTTGCGCACGCTGCTGACGACGCCACTCTACAAGATGCATTGCGATCAGGGCAAGACCTATTTCGAGTGCTCGCTGCTAAGTGGTAATGGTTTTTCTATTTTACAACGATGTACAGAACAAATTCTCATGAACTAAGTAGGGAAGTTTTTTTACTGGGGTTGTTTTTTATGGGATCCCCTTCATTGGCATAATTTTTTTTGACTAATATAGTTTTGCATAATTGATTTGGCATAATTTATATTGGCATTGTAATACTGTCGCATAATAATACTTTGGCCTACTACTTTTTTGGCATACTACGCTAATAGCATAATTTCAGTTGACCTAATCTGTATTGGCCGAATACACATTACGCATACTATTGTTTGGGCTAATAATTATTTGGTATACCTATCCCTCATCATCTCATTACTCTCATTATCCATTATTTCAGTATTATAAATGAATTAAACTCAGTTTAGTTATTGTCATATTATTAGTTTTTCCGCTATTTTATAAAAAAAATAACCTCGAAGACTCCCTTTTCCCTGAGATCAATCAATGCCAAGATAGAGGTGTATCGTAGCGTAAGCACAAGGGAACAGGGGCTTAGTGGCAAAACCGACTCGGATCGCAGATAGGTTAGAAGACGGAAGCGGGAGCCTCGTCTTCGAGGTTATTTTTTTTATAAAAGAGCGGAAAAACCTTTTATTAAAACTTACTACTAATGACAAGGCAATTTACTACTATGAAAACTATTGGCTAAAATATAAATTTTAGGGATGTTGAACGGGTACGTATCACTTTAATACTATATGAGCCATTTGTACATAACTTTGTTTTGTTATGCATTTTGATATGATGCCAATTGATTATTATGCCTATTTGTGCTTATACTATTTGACATTAGTCTTCATGAAGATTATGCTTTCAGTATTTATGCTTTTTAATGTTATGCCTTTGCACACGCGTGGCTTAGTTATGGCGTAATATTATGGGGAAATAGTACTTCGGTGCAAGACCTACTCATCTTACAGAAAAAATGTATCCGCATAATAACAAACATAAAACAGACCAATAGCTGCAAGCCGTATTTTAGAGACCTTAAAAATATTAACCTTACCTGGCATATATATCCTAGAATCGTGTAAATTTGTTAAAGCACACCCAGATTTCTATTCTAAAATTGGAGACGTACCCTGCCGTTATGAATCCCGTTCAAAAAATAACTTATTATTACAAACAACATCAAAGCTAGCGTTACACCAAAAAGGACCTTACCCCATGTTAATAAAGATTTATAATAAGCTACCTGATCATATGAATAATGAGCCTAATAACAATAAATTTATTAATACTTTAAAAAAATATTTAGTGGCTGTTGAAGCTGTTTTGCATGCACACACATGCATCTATATCTATTGTATGTTTGCGAAACCCCGTCAGTCTTCAATAAATTATATTACAAGCAACACGTATTCCTTTAATTCCAAAACTGCAAGATCAAAAAGCAACCTTATTACAACCACCATATGGTCCACATCGAACTGGATAACATAAAAGAAGTTGAATCGCTGCGAACTCCGAGAACAAAAGAACTGCATTCCTGAGCGATAAGAACCCGGCGCGGCGACCAGTTTTTTCATAGTGAACATTTGTGATCTAGTGCAGTTGTTATGAGCGTATTAGCGAGTTGAAATTTCAAGTTATAAAGTTATCTATTCGGAACATTAGAGTGCGATTAAACAACATTACGAAAGTGAACTTTATCGTTATCTAAATAAGAGACTAGTGTGAATTTTAGTATTACAAAATGTCAACAACGGAACAATTAGTTACAAGGTTAAAGGATACGGCAAGTATGCTACAAAGAACAGAAATAAATCTAAAAAAATGCCCTAAAGCACGGCTAACAAAAGGTTACCTTGAGACGCGATTAAACGGCATAGAACAATACTGGAATACATTACAAACCGTACATCAAGAGCTTTTAAAATGTACGCCAACGGAGAAACGAAAGGACATACCTTATTTAGTGAATGAAGATTATTACACTTATGAAGACGTATACTTGGGTTTGAGTGGAGATATAAAAGACATGCTATCGTCGTTATCGAGTAGTCAATGCAATCATACAACAAATGCAACCGTTGCAGAGGAGAAAGTGAAATTGCCGCGCATCCAGCCACCTGTTTTCAGCGGCATTTATGAGGACTGGCCAACTTTTCAAGATTTATTTGAATCACTCATACATAACAACAGCTCATTAACCGACGTGATGAAGCTACATTTTTTAAAAAATAGTGTTAGTGGCGAAGCGCAAGCTTTACTAAAGAACATAAAAGTAACAGACAGTAATTACGAAGAAGCTTGGAAAACTTTGAAGAATCGTTACGGAAATAAGAGAATAATCGTTAATACAATTTTGAAAAGATTATTCTCGCAAAAAAAGATTTACACGCAAACGGCAAACCAAATTAAATCGTTATTAGACACAACTACAGAGTGTTTGAATAGTCTAACCAACCTTAAAGTGTCCGTATACTCCTGGGACCCGATGATAGTACATCTGGTTGTACTAAAACTCGACACAGAGACTCACAAGGATTGGGAAGAATATTCTTTCAAGAGCACACCGGACGATCTGCCAATGTGGTCGGAGTTAAAGACATTTCTTGAAACGAAATTTAGGACTTTGGAATTTATACAAAACACAACGCCGGCCGCTTCTTCAGCTTATAGGCAGACGACGCAGAAGAGCTTCCATACAACACCATCAGTACATTCTAGTGATCAGAACGGCTTCTATACAACGGCACCACCACCTTCAACAAGAACATGTATCAAATGCAACGACCACCATACACTGAGTCACTGCAAGTAATTTGCAAATATGGATATAAATGACAGAATTGATTACGTGAGAACAAAAAACTTATGTTACAACTGCTTGCTGGGTGGTCACCCCGTGATCAAGTGCCGATTGCCAACATCGTGCCAAATTTGTTTAAAACTAGAACAAAAGAAGGAAGATATGTAGTGAAACTGCCAATAAAAACAGAGAAAATAAAATCAACAGATGGAGAAACAAAGGGTATAGCACTGAGAAGATTCAAACAATTAGAACGAAAATTTGAGAAAAACGAAGAGTTCAAAACAGAATACACCAAAGTCATAGAAGAATATTCAACACTGAACCACATGGAAGAAATTCCGGATACTGAGATAGACAATCCATCAGTATACCTGCCACATCACGCAGTGGTCAGAAATGACAAGGATACATCTAGAGTAAGAATCGTTTTTGACGCTTCTTTAAAAGGCACTAATGATATCTCACTTAATGAAGAGTTACTGGTGGGTCCACAGCTCCAAGAAGACCTAAGAAACATAATCATGAGATGGCGCATGAAGAAAATCTGCTTCGTCGCGGACATACAGAAAATGTATCGCCAAATTTTGGTTACAAAAGAAGATTCAGATTTACAAAGAATTCTTTGGCGCAAGGATCTAGGAGATCCTATTAAGGAGTACCGCCTCCTTCGCGTCACATTTGGAACAGCATGTGCACCCTTCTTAGCTGTAAAAACGTTACAGAGAGTCGCAGAAGATGAAGGAACACATCACCCTGTTGCTGTCCAAACGATCAAAGAAGATTTCTACATGGATGATCTTATGTCGGGCCAAGACAGTGTAGAAGAGGCCATAGATGTTGCTAAACAAGTGGCCGATATAGTTAAAAAAGGAGGGTTTGACTTACAGAAATGGTCTTCTAACAGTCCCTATTTTCTGAACCAGTTCACAAGCGATGAAAGAAATAGTAATGTGAACATGGCCTTTAAACTTGATGGTACTGTACGTGCACTGGGTATATCTTGGAACATGGGTCAAGACTGCTTTCAATACAGCCTCGCACTGCCTCCGGCATCAGAATCGATTACAAAGAGGAACATATTAGCTGAAACACAGAAACTATTTGATCCATTAGGATGGTTGGCACCGAGCATAATTCAGGCAAAAATGCTGATTCAAAAACTTTGGCTGCACCGATCCAGTTGGGATGAAGAAGTAGAACCTGAAATCAAAGAAGAGTGGTTAAACATACGTGACAATTTTGAACACCTAAAAATGTGAAGATACCGAGATGGCTACACGCAACTAAAGAAAGAATAACCAAAACAACAATCCATGGATTTTCTGACGCATCAACTAAAGCCTATGCAGCTGTCGCCTACTTAAGAGTAGAAACGGAAGAAGGCGAAATCGAGACAATTATCATTGCTGCTAAGGCTCGTGTCGCTCCTGTCAAGCCGTTGTCCTTACCACGTTTAGAATTATGTGGAGCTACACTGCTGGCAAAGTTGCTGAAACAAATTAGAGAAGCCATGAGGATTCTTGAAAGTCTTGTGTTCGCATGGACTGACTCAACCATAGTTCTGTCATGGTTGAAAGGAGACCCTAATCGATGGCAAACGTTCGTGAGAAATCGCGTCGTGGCAATTCTGGATGACATCGGAGATAAGTGGTATCATGTTTCATCATCCTCGAACCCAGCTGATGTTGCATCTCGGGGGTCACCATTACCTGATCTTATTTCGCATAAATTGTGGTGGAATGGTCCGGAATGGCTTAGGTCACATGACATTGAATTTCATAAAACTGATACCACTACTGACCTAGAACTGAAACGCGATATCCAAGCTAACCTGAAGGTAAAAGATGATGAGCTAACAATCACAGATCAATTTGATGAATTTGACGATTTACACGATCTCATAAAAACAATCTCGTACTGTAGACGATTTCTATATTTCAAGAAAGTTATCCCTAATTCTCCATTTACCACTGGGGAGTTGGATAAATCGTTGAAGATTTGCATAAAATTAGTTCAACTGCAAGCATTCAACGACGACATAATCAGGTTACAGAAAAACAAACAAGTCAGACACGATAGTAAGTTGAAATCTTTGAACCCATACCTTGACGATGAAAATATACTCAGGGTGGGCGGTCGGCTTAAACATGCAAACATGAGCGAAGAAAGTAAGCACCCAATCATCCTGGACACTCAAAATCGACTTACCTTTTTACTTGTGGCTGACGCTCATCAAATAACGCTTCATGGAGGACAGCAGTTGATGATGTGCTATATAAGGAATAAATACTGGATCCTAAGGTTGAAACAGAATGTCAGGTCCTACATCCACAAATGTCTTACATGTGCGCGACAATGTGCAACAGCTAAGAAGCAGTTAATGGGAGACCTGCCTAAAGAACGAGTTACACCAGCCCGCGCATTTCTGAATAGCGGCGTCGATTTTGCAGGTCCATATCAGACACTTATGTCAAAAGGCAGAGGAATAAGAACCACGAAATCATACATATGTATTTTCGTGTGTATGATAACTAAAGCCATACACTTGGAACTAGTCGGAAATTTAACCTCTGAAGCCTTTATTGGAGCCTTTAATAGATTTGTTTCACGGCGAGGAAGGTGCGCGCATCTATGGAGTGACCAAGGGAGAAACTTCGTTGGTGCAAATAAAGAGTTGGCAAATGCATTGAATGAGGCCAAATTGGATTTCAATGATGAGATAGCTACCAAGCTGGCAAAAGACGGAACTCAATGGCATTTTATACCAGTTTATAGTCCGAATTTTGGCGGATTGTGGGAAAGTGGGGTGAAGTCCGTCAAGTTCCACCTAAAACGAATTCTGAACTCACATCTCACGTTCGAGGAGTTGACAACTCCGCTTTGCCAAATAGAAGCATGCCTGAACTCTCGACCATATATGCCCGTAGATGACGATGTAAATACAGATCCGTTAACACCAGGACATTTTTTAATAGGAGAAGCACCGATAACTGTACCATCACCAACTTTCTCTGAAGTCAAAATAAACATTTTGTCTCGTTGGCAACTCTTGCAGAAATTGTTAAACGATTTTTGGCACAAATGGCAACAAGAATATTTATCTAGACTACAACAAAGAACAAAATGGACTAAGAAAGAACCAGAATTTGACGTTGGTCAAATTGTATTAATAAAAAATGTAAATTTGCCCCCTGGGAAGTGGTTGTTGGGCCGTATCTTAGAGAAACACCCTGGCGCCGACGGGTTAACACGAGTATACAGCGTAAAGAGTGGAGAAAACACTGTAAAACGTTCTGTAAGCAAGCTCTGTTCCTTTCCAATAGATATTAAGCCTGAAAATAATTAAATAATCGGGTAATATAATAATATTATGTACAATGCTCTTTTAATTAAGAGTGTCGTATAAAATTATGTGTCATTCCAGATCTCTTTCCTATTTTGATGTTAATGCAAACCTGGTTAAGAATTCTATGATACAATCCTTGATAATAAATTTGATTGTATTCCTTTTATATGTAGTTAAGTTGATCTTTGCATGTTATATAATATTGATAAAAGGATAAGCAATATCCTTTTGGTGGGCGGTATGTTGAAGCTGTTTTGCATGCACACACATGCATCTATATCTATTGTATGTTTGCGAAACCCCGTCAGTCTTCAATAAATTATATTACAAGCAACACGTATTCCTTTAATTCCAAAACTGCAAGATCAAAAAGCAACCTTATTACAACCACCAGTGGCAAATGCTTATTACACAGTAAATGAATATTTAAATCGCAATTATAATGACTAGTATTAAGAAATCGCAACTGAAATAATTGTCTAAGTATAGTTGAAATTTTGAACTACTTACTGTATTGCAGTGCCCTTACAGGGTTGTGTTGAGACATACCAATATGTAGCTATAAGATCTTTTACACAAGGCAAGGCAATGATTAAATGAATATGAATATGAATATGCGTAATGAGAATTATGCACATCACTATTTCGGCGAAAAGCAATTATGCGTAACAATAATAGTACAAATGACTTTATGCCTTCCAATAGAGAACCGTTTTTTATCCCAGCTCAAGTTTTTTTCAAAATGACAAGCCGCCCTTGTCGTAGGTAGTTAAAAGCAGAATCAGCTGGAGAAGCTTAGGTATAGTCTTTAATTCAATAAAGGTCTGTCTAAGATGAGTGTGTGTGGCTTATGAATCTTATGATGGAATCTGACTCAAAATCCTATTCCATTGTAGGCTGAACAAACCAGTAGAAGACGTATCTACAGAAGATCGCGACCGTACCAAGCGTATCGTGTACGCAAGTCTGTATGGCGCGGGCGCGCGCAAGCTCATGGAGATATTGCACATCAGATATGAGCAGGCGTTCAGCATTATGACCAGTTTTAATCGTGAGTCAATTAATCTCATAGTAGTTCCTAGTTAAGACTGACGAATGTGTAGTATCTTTACATGCCTTATGGGAGGTTATACGTTCGCAGATTTGATGAGATTGTTTGAAGAAGCAACTAAAGTCGAATTCATAATTATCTGACGTGTCGTGTCGTAAGCGTGACGCTATAAATCGGTATCGGATTCATACATTAATTGCGGTTAGATTTAGACTCATCTAATGTGCTTTGCATTGGTGTAACGTTCTTTTTGTGCCAGGCATCTGAGCGCATCATAATATGTACTTACGTGTATATTGGTACCTATGTTAGTCTGTAAGGTATTTGTAAATATGGGCCTTGTTGCCTGAGACAGCTAAATTATTAATAATAATAAAACATCTTAAACATCACGTCACGTCACATAGATGAATCCGATGAAATTGAACTTCAGGAATCGACATACCTCCGATTTCTCTTTACTGGACGCCATGTCTCGCTCGCCACTACTTGTTTGTAATATAAACTGACCCACAAGGTACATTCCCCGCGCTAAAGTCATTCGCGCGCGCGGTGGTGGCGCGGGCGTCACGCGGGGAGTTACGATCTCTCTGTGGCCGCTCGCGCCGCTTCCCGCACATCGCCGGCACCGACGCAACACTGCGCGCGCAGGCCGAACGGCAGGCTGTCAATTTCGTCGTGCAAGGTACAGTCAGAATACTTACCCAATTTTGACTTTTAAAGTCCTCTCAGTTCCTTTCGTTCGATACCTTTTTGCGGATAAACCAGGATTCCCCAAAAAATTTAAATAAACCCTCCCTTTTATGGACATTGGACACCCTCGCTGTTAATTAAGTTATTATTATTATATTATGTTATCACTTCGCCGCTTTTTTCAGGCATTTCGAGTTAATAGGTGCAATAATCATCGTATCTTTCTCTCACTGCAAAATTGTCGCAAAAATCAAAACGCCAGCGAGGTCAACTTCTAGAATACTTGAATTGAATTTAGTCCAATGTCAATAGGGAACATTACGCAAAGCTCTGCGTAGGGGGCGACACTAACACAAAACGTAAACAAACTGCCGTGACGTCCAATGTCATATTTATTAACCTAACAAACAATAACAAATAATTGATGAAAACGCGTTAAACTACAATAGTTTTATTATCATTCGTGTGTAAAATACCTGTATTGTGATATTAAAATGGCATCCTATAGCCATTTAAAGGTGGATGAGGGCTTTTTTTGCTTTACGTCGTATTGCCACTTCCCATAGTTTTCGTATCATCGTTTCCTTCGGAAATGCATGATGCCCTGCATTCTTGCATCGAATTACGCAGCACTGATGCATTTTATTTATTGAAATATTCTCTTCCCTATTTGATCCAGAGCTTTGAAGGACTTGTCAAAGTTGTCAAAAAAACTGTTTACTAAGTAATTGTGATAGTGCTGCACTCTGGCGGCAGAACATTGCAGTAATGTTCCTTATTCTGTGGCTACAGGATCGGCAGCAGACTTGTGTAAGAAGGCGATGGTGTGCGTGCAACGACGGCTGCCGCCGCAGCTGCGATGCCGGCTGGTGCTGCAGATCCACGACGAGCTTGTGTGGGAGCTCGCGGACGGAGACGTCGGTGCCGCTGCCGGTGAGTTGTGACAATGTGCTCACTATCCCTCCCATCTCCTAACTTGCGGAGCTTGACACGTGTCGCGCGCGTCCGTTTTCGAAAATAACGGATAGGACTCAAAAGGGTGAAATCTAATCACCCTCCGTGTCGCGAGTGGAGCCCCGCGAAGCGTACTACCCCCAAAAGCACCCAAGTGCTTACTCAAACCGAGCTGCTGCTAGGGCAAGCCCCTCCTCAAACAGAGTCAAGCCCCCCAAACCAATCCTGGATCTGGAACTGAGTCTTAGTTTAGTACACTTAATACTAGTTCTGGTGATTCTAATTTTCTAATATCATACAGTTTCGTAGCTTTGCTTGAACCATTTGTATAAAACCAGCTTAGCTTTGCGGTATGTAATAGTACGTATGTACAGTCAAGGGCACCAATAAGTATTCACTCAAAATATGTATACTACTTACAACTTACAACCTTATTGTTGCAGAAATAAGGTCTGTGTACATATTTTTGGGACTTTGCAGTGTAGTTCTCCAATATCTATACCTGCAGACCTTTCAATAATATCTGCACATACGTCTTATCTACTCTTAGGCCGGGTCCGCTGCACCAATGTTTTCCATGTTTTTAAACGTCATACATGTTTTGCCAATCAAAACAATACCCTATTTGTTAGCCGAACCTGACGGAAAACATGTTAGATGTTTGCAAACATGGAAAACATTGGTGCAGCGGACCCGGCTTTATATCAGTCATCCATCGGTAATAATAAAGACGATGTAGATATATTTGAAAGGTTATCTGTATTGATATTGGAGAACTCGACTGTTCAGTCTTAATAGGGGCCACCGTTCCTCGATAGTCTGTATGGTGTATTTCCTCATTCTCTGTGTTCCTTGTAGCGATAATCAAAGAGGCAATGGAGAACATAGGCCGGGAGTGTGGCATGAACACGACACTGCCAGTAGAGCTGACGCATGGCCGGAACTGGGGCGAGATGCAGCCCTTCACAAACCCTGACTCCTAGCTGCGATACCTCAAGGCGATATTACTATTTGATAATACCTAGTAGGTACAAGATGGATAAAGACATATTAAAAATAACTAACTACATCTTTTTTAACTTGTAATACTTACTTATTTGAGCAATAAAAGTGAAGTTATGCTAAACTTAGATCTCCGGGACTTTGTGGTAGATACTGCCCCAGTAGAAGTATAGTACCTAAGCGACAAGGAAAGTGCGGATGTAGGTACTTAAGGAATGTAGGCAAAGTACAAATCTTCCACATGCAAGATGAAATCCAATGTTATATATCATCAATGTCATGGAGACCTTGACAGTGAAATATTATTCTAGCTTTATTTTCTTTTTAGTTGCCTGCACTCCTTCCCGCGTCGCATACTTACTATACGAGTATTCTTGGAACTTTGGATTTTTTGGATTTTAAGCGTAATGTGAATAAAACTTATTTGTGTAAATAATGAATTTATTTTAATGAGTAGGCATACCTACATCATCTAAGTATTAAGTACTACATCGGCGCTGATTTTCTCAAACACCACCAGTTGCTCGTCGACCTTTCTGGGCGATGCCTGATCGACAAGAAAACTAACTTGGCCATCAGAACACCAGTTTGCAAAACCTCAGAGCCAACCGTTCGCTCTATAGATCTGGAACAGAAATATCATCGCATTCTCAGTGAATTCCCTGACATTATTCGACTATCCTCGGTGAAGAATGCTCCAAGACACAACGTCGAGCATTACATTGAAACCACTGGAGCCCCCGTACATTCGCGACCGCCCACAGCCTCCTCACCGGTACCTCGCAGTCAAGAAGGAATTTGACCATATGATCGAACTACAGCTTTGTCGACCTAGCAAGAGTCCTTGGGCAAGCCCACTCCACGTCGTACCTAAGAAAAATGGTGACATACGGGTTTGCGGAGAGTATCGACGGCTAATCGCGGTAACCATACCTGATCGCTACCCTGTGCCTCGACTAAGGGACTTCAATTGTCAACTTCACGGTATGAACATGTTTAGTACTATCGACTTGAATCGTGCATATCAGCAAATACATAGGCATGAAAACCACATCGAAAAAAGCGCGATTATAACACCTTTCGGCCTTTTCGAATTTCCCATGATGAGAGAAGGTTTGAAAAATGCTGGCCAGACATTTCAAAGATTCATTCACCAAGTCCTCGCTGGTTTGGATTACGTTTTCCCATTCATTGACGACATCATCATTGCATCGAAGGATGAAATAACCCACGAGGAACATCTCCGGACAGTCCTGCATCGACTGAACGAATACGGTGTCACGATCAATCCGTCAAAATGTGTGCTGGGCCAAGAACATGTCAAGTTCCTTGGTTATACGGTTACACCTGACGGTATTAAACCACCTGACGACAAAATTCAAATTATTAATAATTACCCGAAACCTGGAAACGTTGAACAATTAAGAAGATTTCTAGGGATGATTAATTTATATCATGACAGTTGCCTTAACGCAGCCCAGATTCAGGCGCCATTATATGCATATGGTCCGAAGAAGCTGAAGATGCATTTGAGTCATGTAAAAAAAGCATGAATAACGCCGTAATGCTTGCTCATCCTTCTCACGACGCTCCAATCGCTCTCTTTTGCGATGCTAGTGACCAGAGCGCAGGCAGCGTTCTACAACAACGCGTTAACGGTAAATGGCAGCCGTTGGGATATTTTTCTAAAAGATTTTCAAGTACTCAACAAAAATACAGTACTTTTGATAGAGAACTTTTATCTATTTACATGTCCGTGAAACATTTCAGGAAAATCTTTGAGGGTCGTGAGTTAATTATTTTCACGGATCATATTCATATTCATATTCATTTAATCATTGCCTTGTGTGTCATAAGCCGCTGACATACGCACTTATGAAAACGTCATCCGAGACTGAAACACCTCGCCGCACTAGACAACTGTTGTTCATCAGTGAGTTCACGAATGATATCCGGCATGTGAGTGGTCAAGACAATGTGGTTGCAGATGCTCTGTCTCGGATCGAGACGATCACCACGCCCCCACTGCTTGACTATGAAAAACTTGCGGAAGCTCAACAAACAGACACGTCTATCAAGCATTTACTACTTAAAAAGAAAATACATTTAAAAAAAATCATTTATCCATATTCATTACAGCCAATTTACTGTGAAATTTCGACATCAAACATAAGACCGTACATACCAGAAGCTTTTCGTCGCACAGCGTTCGAAGCTGTACATAATATAAGCCACTCTGGCATCAGAACTTCGAGGAAAATGGTACAAAGCCGGTATTTTTGGCCATCTATGAATAAGGACGTCGGTACCTGGGCTAAAACTTGCATTCAATGTCAGCAATCTAAAGTACATCGCCATACCGCAAGCAACATCGGGACGTTTATACCTTGTGCTCGTTTCCGACACATTCACGCTGATATCGTTGGGCCTCTAAGTATTTCAACGAGTGGACATCGTTATTTGACAGAACGACGCAACGGCCCGAGGCAATACCTATTCAGGATATAACAGCTGAAACCGTTGCTAGAAGCATATATGAAGCATGGATTGTACGTTTTGGTTGCCAGGCTACTATTACGACGGATCAAGGCCGTCAATATGAAAGTGAGCTTTTTTCATCACTGACCAAATTGCTCGGGATAGACAGAGTCCGTACCACTGCGTACCATCCTCAGAGCAACGGAAAAGTTGAGCGTTGGCATCGATGTTTGAAGGCAGCCCTTACAGCCTGCCTCTGCGGTCGAGACAAGTGGGTCGAGGAACTTCCCACCGTGCTGCTTGGACTTCGCTCGGCGCTGCGCAGTGACTCAGGCGTCAGTGCAGCGCAACTGACATATGGTTGTTCTCTGCGATTACCTGGAGATTTCATTGCACCTTCAGCTCTTGTGTCAGATCCAACCATAAATTTCGGTTTCGTCCAACAGCTACGCCAAATTATCAATGAGCATAAACCTGTGGAGAAAGTGCATAAGAGCAGGAAAAATATTTTCGTACATTCAGATTTACAGTCCTGCAAATATGTTTTTTTGCGCGAAGAAGCAGTGCGCAAACCGCTACAAGCTCCATATAAAAAAAAAAAAATTAAAATTAAAATTTGAAGTGTTTATTTCAATTGATAGACAACAAAAAAAAATATTATTCAGGTACAACTTAAGCTTAACCCAATCTTAAATTTTAAAGATTATTAGCTAAGTTTAGTTAGTTATATATCATATCATTGACATTTTAATTTAAATTATTGTTAGTAAGGGTAGTATTGTAGTTATAAAGGGCCCTATCTGTTCAAGCAAATCGGACAGGTTTTGGTAAAATCTAAAATTGGTTATTAAATAATCATAAATCAAGATCACTCTGCTGTCAAAGGTCGATTCTAGTACGTCTCATTCAATACTAGAGGGCGACACTAGCACCGCCCCGCTCGGCAGAGAGAACTGTATCTTTAGAGTTTCAAGATGACTCGTTCATTGCAAATCGGGACCGACATGGAGCCCCATGGTCAAGAGTATTTTGGTAACCCATGAGCGGGACCACTATATATCATTCATTTTTGGTGTACCCATAAGGGGATTAATCTATTTAACAATCATTTTAGGTGGCCCATGAGCGGGACCACACTATATATCATTCATTTATGGTGGCTCCCATGAGGGGAGGGACCAGCACGATCTCAATCTATTAACCTAATTCCTCCCTCATTTTGATGGCTCCCATGAGGGGAGGGATTAGTACGATCTCACGGCCAGATCAATTCATTTCATCAGAACCCAGGACGGGACAGGAAGATCTGCACTAGTTGTCATACCCAGGAAGGGAAGCAACTAGCAAGGGAAAGCGCAGATCGCTGCATCAAACCCGGGACGGGACGCAGCTTGTTCGATCGACGTGACAACGCGGTGTGCGTAGGTCATCAAAGGTCAGCAGCGGGACGCAGCGGGTGCGACGGGCCATCGCAGGCTGTGTATTTTGTTTCATTTATCAGTGTAAACTCAGTGCGCGAAAAGGCAAATATCGTAGCATTTACAGTGATAAGTGAACGGACAATTATTGCATCAGAATACCGCGTCATAGGTATATGGTATATGCAACACGTCATCGCTACGTGGACGAACGCGAGCGAGCACATTTCATTCAACGGGAACCGGTCAACATTCCATTCGTCGGGCACGTTCAGTCGCCGGTCTTCGGGCAACTTCGGAACGGCACGAACATTCACGAACATTCAATCGGCCATAAGTTCAGTCGACGGTTCTTCGGGCAACATCGGGTCGGAACCATAGAGGTAGAAACGCGACTGACAGTGACAGCTCATGAACTGTCAATTCAAGTGTCAAGTCAAGCAAGTCATTGGTCTACATAATCAACAGGTCATAGTCAAAGTCAACGCGGTGCAATGTTTATTACAGACAATTAAGTGTATTTAAGTCTCAACTCGTGACGAGTTATTGGTAAAACAGTGCATTTATATTCAACAAACACTGGTGAGTCAAATACCTTTACGTAATTACATTTGCAAATTGGTCAATATTTGAGGTTAGTCAGTCATTGAAAAGAATTCACTTGTAAGTTCCATATGAACAAATGTAAATACCTCACCAAATATAGCTGACTCAAACAGTGATTATTTGAATTCAAGTTCAATGTTTACAACTCAATCATTCATTGTTGTCAACAAAGGTAGGTCATAAAATATAACTTTGTTTGTTGTCAGTTTGAGTAAGACACAAAAGGTAGTTATTCACATCATTAAGCCGGTGGCACTGAATTATGTGGTTAGTAGGTAGATACTACTTAGTTCATTTAATTCATGCACTGTAAACAGGGTGCAATCATGCAGTGTGCACATGCAGGGTGTATTGAAAAGAGGGTCATCTTTATAAACTGATATGTTTATCTTTTGTTGCACTGATCATTAAGGGTAAATTCATTCAGTGTATACATACAGGGTGTATTAGTCAAGAGTCATCATAATAAACTGACAGGTGTATCAGTTATTGCGGATGCTTGGTAATTGGTAAATGTTATCATCATTCATTATCAGGGGTCAGTTTAGGTACCAATGTTAGTGGACATTGGACAGTCAATGGGCACCACTCACCGGGAGGTGAAAGTGGTAGTAATTAGGTGTCAGTAATTACTTCAGGCTCATGCCAGTGACAAGGGGGTCATACTTGTTAGTTAATGTCATGTTTCAGCGGTACTGGTCAGCATTACTTCAGAGTACGAGGAGCGCTATGGCAGTGACTTCGAGGTCCTGCCCACGGTGCAGCAATGGCTGCAGCTGCTGGTTAAGCAGTGTCGCATGCTGCAACGCGTGACTTCGGACATCAGTGCGGGTGCACAGAGCGGAGGCTCCAGGGACGTCAGCGGCAAGGGGCAGGAAGCCACCGCCGCCTAAACGAGTGCGTCGGGTTGGAGATGCACCGAGGCCTGCAGCGTCAGGGAGACTGCTGAAGGCCCACTCAGCTCATCAAGTCAGGTGACACAGAACCAGTGCTCATTCTATTTCAGCAAGGGTAATGCTATGTCAGCAGCGTCATGGTCACAGGGGCGAGCTGTCATACACAGGGTGAGTCAGGACAAGAACGATTCACAATTTTCATGAGTCGGCACCTCAGGCCGAGAAGGTCAACGCGACGGGAGTCGCCAGTGCTGGTCAATATAATAAATATATGGTGCGCCAGGGCAGCGTCGGCGCCCAGGGTACCAGGACTAACTCATCAGTAGTTGGTGGACATGTGCCACGTCCACAGCGGGAGGCAAGGGCGAGGCAGGCTTAGATCACCTTCGAGGAACTCAGGTTTGGTTCTAGGCACCAGGCACATACATTCAGCACGGGCGTTGCTGGACAGCATCACAGAGTATGCTGCACGCCCAGTCAGGATCATACTCAACGTCAGATAAGGTAAATATGTTTCAAAGTGATATCAGATCGGAATCAATAAAATTCAATTAAAATCGACTAATTCAATTCATGTCAAGTCAAAGTCAACTCAAGTCGGCTTAACTAGCTCAGGTCAATTTAGATCCAAATCAGAATCAAGTTAGTTTCAATCAATTTATTCATGACAAGTCAAAGTCAACTCAAGTTGGTCTACATGCTCAAGTCAAATCAGAGCCACGTCAGATTCAAATCAGACTCAAGTCAGATACAAAATGTCAATGTTAATAGGCACATTGATGGTAGGTTCATTTCATTTCACTGTACTCATCAATGTTCGTCATATGAGTATTAAATAGTATAAGTCATTAGGCTTGATCATAGGAAATATTCGGAAAATATTCATCAAGGTTTTAGGGAATCAAGGGTCACACTCATTGTCATATCACGTCAGGCAACATTATGTTATGTTGGGACCTCTCATAGTCAAGGCAAGGGTCGCGTCACTTAAGGTGAAGCGCATCATTTCCAAACGGAAACTCAACACTGCTCATTTAGTTTCTCTGCTGTGAAGCCATGAGGCAGAGGCTTGAGGATTCTGAGAACTCTGAGAGTCTTAACGCCGGCCTGGTAGCAGCGACGTGTTATCATGGTTCAGCTGGACTAATATAGAAAAGATATTCACATTGGACATGTAGGAAAAAATAAAATAAAATTCAATTTAATTTATTCAGGTCACTCAACTTGTTACACAATATATGTAGGTAAACATATTAGGTAACTAACCATATGTTGGTTTAGGATTTAAGTATAGGTATAGGTAGGTAGGTACGTAGTATAGGTAGTATATTAAGTAGAATAGGTATTACATTAATTTAAGGTAAGTTGTAGTACTAAGGCTGTACTATTACGACGGAATGCTCTGTAAAGCTACAGACGCTCAGCGTGTTCGTAGGTGAACAGCATTTCATCCGAGTCAGGGACGACTGCGGAATCACGGGCTGTCTTATGGTAAGAAGCATCGGTAAGGTGTACCTAAGGATAATAGGACACTATCATAAAGTGTTCTCGAGGAGCGACAAGCACTCTCATGCAATACTCAGGTAAGAGTATAGCTATATATCCGAGTCAGGGACGACTGCGGAAACGAGGGCTGTCTTATGGTAAGAAGCAACGGTATGGTGTACCTAAGGATCATAGGACACTATCATAAAGTGTTCTCACGGAGCGACGAACACACTCATGCATACTCAGGTAAGAGTATAGCTATATGCTAAGTAGGTATGTACCAGGTTCAACGCATGGACTTAGCCGTTAATCATGGATGATCTTCCAGCTGATGAGGTCACAGCTGTGAGACATTATTCAGGTATAAAAGCGGTTCACTTTAGGTGAGCACAGAGGGCTCACTACGACTCACGAGGTATGTAACCGTCTAGGTTGTTATCATTGATAAGGTCAGAACGGGTCAATGACTTTATTGGGTTCAAATCAAATGTCAGGGAGGTCATCAGTACCTCAATGGTCACGACATATGTCACAATGGGATAATACCTTATTACCTTGCAAGCACGTAATAACTGGTAGGTATAATTATTCGTTGGCTATGGGGTTAAGTTATTAAGTCAATTCAATTCAATTGGTTATTTAGTCAAATCAATACAATTGGTATTTCATTGTTTAATGAGATAAAGGTGTAATCAGATCGGTCAGAATAAATACTCAAATTGGAGAGCTTATTCAATCAGTAGTTAATTTGTGTCAATTAACTAGGTATTCAATCTGATTCATATTATACTTAAGGTGTATAAAATGTCATTATCATTTCTCATGTCATATATGTTAAGTCACATATAATTACTTCAAAATGTCAATATCATTTCTCATGTCATGTGTCACGGATATTACTTCATTGTGTCAGTACAGGATTAGGTCAATATCCTTACCTACTCATGTACTTATGTATGTAGTCTATATAGTCATACTACTACATAATGTGGAAAGTATGCTACGAGTGTATAGGTATCAATATTATTGTTTCATGTTATTCATATGGATGTATTCTTAGTGTAAGATGCTACTTCATAATTCAAATAGGTTTATATGAACAATGTTATTTCAAACATGTGTGTCTGTAATCACAAGTCATACTAAGTCATAGGATCATTATATTTTCAATGTCATATTTCATAGTGGCTTGCAAGTATTCAGCTTATCTTTTCCCGGCGGGCGGAGGGAATGTTCAAGCAAATCGGACAGGTTTTGGTAAAATCTAAAATTGGTTATTAAATAATCATAAATCAAGATCACTCTGCTGTCAAAGGTCGATTCTAGTACGTCTCATTCAATACTAGAGGGCGACACTAGCACCGCCCCGCTCGGCAGAGAGAACTGTATCTTTAGAGTTTCAAGATGACTCGTTCATTGCAAATCGGGACCGACATGTAGCCGCATGGTTTGAGGTTAGAATATTCATTTTCAGGGCTGAAGGCCCAGACTAGGGTCAAGTCAGTGTATTTTCATGTAATCAAGTGTTTTCTCATATAATACATCAAGTGTAAATGGTCAAATAGTTTCATTTCTTCAATCTTCATTCCGAGTGACGCGGTGATGGGAAGCAGCGTGTTCACTCGGTGGTGGCCCAAACCTTCATAGACCCCAGCCAGGACGGCTGGGTAGGGGACTGGCTGACGACGGGCGGTTCCAGGGGCGGAGCTGCTGCGACGGCGGTCAGGAGGTGAGGTGTCCGGGACGGAGCCTTACATGGTCAAGTATTCATCTTCATTCATTCATTCTTCATTGGTGTATCCAGGATGGGAAGGACGCCTAATCACTTCATTTACTCATCATTTTTGTTGGACCCATGATGGGAAAGGATCAGCACTATCTCAACCTATTCACCTTCAAAATCACACTTCATTTACTCAACAGGGCCCTATCTATATTGGAACGCAACGATAAAGTTTTCGCTATTCAATTACCAGAACGAATTGTCGCGGTATCAATAGATCGTTTAAAGCCTGCTTATACGATGAACCTAGAAGTTATTCCAGAAGAACCTCGCGTTGGACCTCATGATGAACCTCACGAAGAACCTCGGGAAGAATCTCGTGGAGAATCACGTAAAGATCCTCTCGTGAAGTGTACCCGTTCTGGTCGCTCTATCAGATTACCGGTACGCTTCGCTAGGGGGGGAGCCCTGTAGCTGCTGCGCACCTCTCCGCGCAGGCTTGTCAGCGCGGCGATAATAACGTCTGCGTGCGACGTCTGTCATTCTGGTTGAGAAATAAAACCACGAATTGTGTATTCTTATATTGTTTTATTCTCCGGTCCTAAAACATCATTCCCATGACATCCATGACAACGCTCCAACTCGATGACCATAGACAGGTGGCTGGCCGCCACAATTCTTAGTCTAAATCAAAGACTACAATATACATACTGAGATAGACAGGCAACTCGACCAAATTGAGAAGGCATTTAATGCTTGCGTATACAGGCGCCATCTCTTCTGCGGTAGTTACAACTTTTCTTTGAATGTACAAAACATACAAAAAGTGCGTCGGTCGTAGGATTTGAACCCCGGACCATCGACTCCAAATACCACCGTCTGTACTCCTAGGCTACTGATGCCTTGTGACAATACGGCGAATTTTGAAATACCTTGACAGCCTAGCCTAGCAATCGCTAGAGCTTCAGAGAGTTCGCCAGCTATCAAGAAGGTGGCACTGTTTTCAATAAGAAACTGGATTTGCATTAAGTTCTAAGTTCGCATAGCATGGTCTAAATCGCAAAATATTATAACACACTTGTGCATGTTCAGTGAGCTAAATTGTCAATGTCTTATCTATGCTATTGTCATGAAAAATAGAACATTATTTCCGGTGCATTACTATCTGCACGGCTATCACAAGACGGCGCGCGAACTCTGTCGATTTTTCTCGCACCATCCGGATCTGTCTCTCTCTTATTAGAAAACTTAGAAAGAGATGTATAGTGCGAGAAAAACCGAAAGAGCTCGCGCGCCGTCTTGAGATAGCCGTGCTGGTAAGAATTTCGGCGGCAAAACAAAATATTCCATACAACTACAACTGTAAGTTTGGATCTCGCTTATGACGGTCGGTTCCAGCGAGGTCCAAACTTATAGTAAACGAGTTATACACTTGTAACCGTTTTTGAACCTCAAAAGAAATAGTACCACATTAACCCTTCAACTGGTATACATCTTAAATTAGGATTCATCAAAAAATACGCATGTGGCAAGTACCATGCGCGTCCAATCGTCAGATCTGTCCAGCCACTGCAAGGGAGGTACTGCGGGAGCAGATATGTTATTATAGGATAGGTAGGATTGTTTTCTCGGATATTTTGTAAGAATTCCTTGAGTTACACATCATAGTACAACGTGTCCCAAAACTCAACGTCAAGCCGAAAACGAGTGATAGGTCATAACTTCACAAGAAGTTAACAAAACTTGGCTATCGCTATCACCCGTACCCGTTTGCGGCTTGACGTTGACTTTTGGGGCACGCTGTTATAAAACTTGCTAAGCAAACTAACTGCAAGCCTATATTACTTCCCGTACATAGTGCAATAAGCCAGAATAGGGTAATTATATAGTATATCCGTTAAAAAATAAACGGATTGACGATCATCCCGATTTTGGCCGGTTACCGAATGTACATTTTTAGGGTTCCGTAGCCAAATGGCAAAAAACGGAACCCTTATAGATTCGTCATGTCTGTCTGTCTGTCCGTCCGTATGTCACAGCCACTTTTTTCCAAAACTATAAGACCTATACTGTTGAAATTTGGTAAGTAGATGTAGAAACGAGCTGTACGCTCCATCTACGAACTAAAAGCCCGAAATTCTCTCAGGGACAAATTTAAGGAGGCAAATATTCTTACTGTAGCATGCCAATACATTCTTGAGAATATTATGTATGTGCGGAAAAACCTTCAGGACTTCAATCTCAACAGTGATATCCACGACTACAACACCAGAAGTAAACACAAGATCGCAGTGCAGTACAGTCGTCTTCGCAAGGTTAGCACGTCGTTCGTGGGGAACTGTATACGTTTTTACAATAAAATACCTACCGAAATTGTTAATTTGCCGTTAAGTAAATTTAAGTCTCATATAAAAAAATATTTGCTAAGCAAGGCGTATTATAATGTCAACGATTTCATAAACGACAAAAATGCCTTTAAGCCAGTAGCAGTCAAATTGTATTAGAATTAATATACCTTCGAGTATGATTGTCTTGGCGTATTACCTTTGTAATTATTATAAGTACCGGAAATAGCTGTTCCGTTTTATGTAACATGAGAGCACGTAATGCTTTTTCTCGCCGAACAAGTAGCTTTAATCTTTGCTATTATCAATGTCCAGTGTGGCTTGAATATGTCATGCTCGCTTAAAGGGCTTTGCTTACGGTGGCGTCGTTGATCGGGTCGCCACCTTCCCTAACATATGGTTGAGGGAGGCGATGGCTGAGATATGCGTCATACTCGTGATCGGGTGCTGTTTGTGGAGTCCGGTCTGTTCATGCTTGCAAGGGCATAGTAACTACCTAAATACTAGTGTTATTATCATTATTTTGACGAGAGACATCATTCTGTTCTTGACACGTTTTATTGTTATTGACCCTGTACATCTCTGACAATATTACATTAATGATCCTTTTTTTTCTGTTTTAACGCTTAGGGACAGTATACATCTCTACAAGAACATTAGAATAATTATTAATTGTATTTGGATGCTCAGAGACATTATACATCTCTGGGGTACTAAATTATATCATAAACTTATTGTTAATTCTGATACAGACCTTATATCAAATGTATTTGATAATATTTTACAATTTTGGATTGTTCTAGTTTTCATTCAGTGACATTTAGTTTGTAACCATTTAGGTACTAATTAGTTAAAATCTGCAATTTTAAAATGATTATTGTGTAAGATTATTAATATTATATTGTAGAACACCATTTGACATGTAAAAGTGCCCTTGTGGCCTATTTGCAGAATAAATAATTGATTTTGATTTTTTGATTTTGATTTATTCTGTGAACCGCATTAAGATATTCACACAAAAATAGAAAAAAAAAACATAATTTTTGGGGGTTCCCCATACTCAGAACTGAAACTCAAAAAAAATTTTTTCATCAAACCCATACGTGTGGGGTATCTATGAATAGGTCTTTAAAAATGATATTGAGGTTTAGAATATCATTTTTTTCTAAACTGAATAGTTTGCGCGAGAGACACTTACAAAGTGGTAAAATGTGTCCCCCCCCTGTAACTTCTAAAATAAGAGAATGATAAAACTAAAAAAAAATACATAATATACATTACCATGCAAACTTCCAACGAAAATTGGTTTGAACGAGATAGTAAGTAGTTTTTTTTTAATACGTCATAAATCGTAAACCACAATTTATTTTACGGAACCCTTCATGTGCGAGTCCGACTCGCACTTGGCCGCTTTTTTTTTAGCTACAAAATTAAAACTTTATGAAAAGATTCCTTACAAGAATACAAAAAAAGATTTTTGTGTTTTAGAAAAATAGACCCCTAATAAGGGGGTTATTTTTTTTAAGGGGTGAAAGTTGTATCGACCTACGATATAAACGAGTTTCACGCGGATGGAGTCGCGGGTAGAAGCTAGTTTATTTATACTTAAGGAGTACCAACAGCTGAAAAAACATGATATAAGTCTTACAAAAACATGATATAAGTCTTGCATAAATAAGAACTTGTAAGTAGTTTTTTTTTAATACGTCATGAATCGTAAAAAGCAATTTATTTAACGGAACCCTTCATATGCGAGTCCGACTCGCACTTGGCCGCTTTCTTGTGTTGGTGAGGGTATCTCTGCCCTAATAATCGCAAATGCAGTAATCGACATTTTTGGGATTTTCACTTTTTTGCAAAAATGACATCCCAAGAGCCTAATCTATACATAAAAAAATAATTTTCATTTTTTATAAATGATAACCATGTTTTTATGTAACCAAAAACGCAGTACTTGCATAAAAATATTACTTGTGCTAACAAAATCTGCAGCATTCAGCATGTGCTAGAAGTTTGTGCAGTACTTGCTACGTTTACTGCGGATTCATTAGCCATAAACTTTTTTGCAACGAATACTAACTAATGCCAAACGCAGTATTCGACTTTACTGCATTTGAGTGTAGCAAGAATAACAAAGAGCTACTCTTGCGATGCTAAACTAAACGCAGTATTCTACAGTGCTGCGTTAAAGAGTAGCGAGAGTAACAACAATATTCGTACGCTTCGAAGCCGCACGGTACAGTGCCGCGTTTCGTGCTAGCAAATCAGAGCGTCGACGTCATTCGCCTAGACGAGACGCGTGTGCCGGCTGAGCCGCCGTGCGCTACATGTTGCATTTTCTTTATTTAAATTAGGTTTGTTTTATTTAATTACTCTTTTAACGTTTTCTAACGGCGCGTGTTTTGTGCTGACAAGATTTTCAATAAGTACATTTTAGGTTATGTAACCTATACACTCACGAGCAAAATAATTGCATCATTTTGCAATTTTTCATCTGCACCCTATAATTTTGTAAACGGGGTTATTTTATAAAATATTTTAACGAGTTTTTGTTACCTGAAATCTAAGCTCTGCAAAAAGCTAACAAACATAAAAATTGACCCAATATTTTGAACATTATGGGCATTTTCTTGGTTTGTGGGCATTACCGCCTTAGTAGGTGCACGAGCTCCCTTTGTCGCCTATATAACAGGGGTACAGGAGGGGGAGGGTTATCAGTCACTTATCAGAAGTCAACCGGTACACATCTCCGCATATTTTCCCGTGAAGAAGAACCTGAAAACATGGATACCACTGAAGCTGAAGTCGCCGCAGTCGTCAATTTGCTGCAAGAGAGCCGTAGCCAACAATCAGTAGCTGCCGAGCTGAATTTAACGCAATCTACAGTTTGTAGAGTCTACCCGAGGTTCCAGCAGACTGAGGCAGTCACTTCAACACCAAGAACCGGCCGCAGAAGGTGCACATCGGAGCGGGACGACCGCTTCAATGTCACGTCAGCTCTCCGAGATCGTCACCAGACAGGCGTTTCCCTTCAGCAGCAACTCCGTGAGGTCCGAGGAGTGACTGCCAGCGTGTGGGCAGTCAGGAGAAGACTCAAGAAAGTCAACTTGACACCGAGAAAAACGACGGGGCCCAGATTGCTGCCACAACACCGAAGAACACGACGTGAATTTGCTGCAAATCACGTGAACTGGACCATCGAGCAATGGACCCGGTTCTTTTTTCGGACGAGTGCAGGATGTGCCTGAACGGCAGCGACTGAAGAGGACGAGTCTATAGGAGAGCAAAAGAACGACTAGTATTCGCAGTTGATTAGTTTTATTGTATAGTGTAATTCCTTTCATTTTATATTTCGTTTAACAGTGTATTAGATTTAAGTAAATCTGTAATGCTGTCTAAATATATTTAATTAAAATAAATAAATGTTTTGGGGCGGCATTTCTTACAACGGGCGGACCGAGCTGGTTTTCGTGCCTTCTGGGGGTCATGGACGTGGTTTGAACGCTGGAAGATACATCACCGCGATCCTGGAGATGCACGTTGTCCCTTACAAAGGAATGTTTGATGAGGTGTTCATTTTATGCAGGATAATTCCCCCTGCCATACCGCAAGAGATACCATCACCAACCTTTCCGAGGTGTACATCACCACGATGAACTGGCCAGCGATGAGCCCGGACCTTAATCCGATCGAACACATGTGGGACTGCCTAAAACGCAGGGTTCAGAAGCGGAAACCTGCCCGTCCAACATTGAGGAGCTGAAGGAAGCCTTGCTGGAGGAGTGGGATGCCATCCCTCAGGATTACGTCAGGAAGTTGATAAGATCCATGCAAAGGCGCCTAACTTGTGTCATAAGAGCTAGGGATGGCAACACCAGGTATTAATTTGTAGTAATAGAAAGAAAGAAAGAAAGAAAACATTTATTCGTGGACAAAAAAATGGGTTTAAAAAACAAAACACAGAACGTAAAAAAAAAAAACAGGGTCCACGAAAAGGCCCCGACTCAGCATGGTGCTAACCTAGAAGGCCAGCGCTGGTCTTCCGTCGGAGGTATAATACATTCTATGATTGTTAAATTGTCCTTTTATTGTCTGTTTTCATAGATCAATTTTTTATACATTTCCGACTGCTTGTAGTTTTCCGACGTTTTTCAGTCTTTGGACGGGAATTTCCTTGAAAACTTTTACATTTTCTACTGCCAGCTTTCATTTGTCAGTTTTGGGTAACAATTTACAAAGTAACGGGGTGCAGATGAAAAATTGCTAAGTGATGCAATTATTTTGCTCGTGAGTGTAGTTTGAGTACCGGACAAAGAATCGATTTTATCCCAGAAAAGTTATTTCGATAATAAAAACATGTTTTCTAGAACTTACCTAAAATCTGTTTTATTTCGTCTCTTTGTCACTTAAAATATGCAGAAGTTAAATCCTAACAATACTTTTAACTAGTACCATGTACAAAAATTGGGCATGATTGCGAACTAGAAACGCAGTATTGAACACTTGCTAGGGTAGAGGAACCAAAAGATGAACACCACCCAATAGTTTAACGTTTTGTCGTAAAATTGAAATAAAAAATCGCGACACATTTTACGCCTTCGGGATATTTTTTTCCTAACGCATCATCCCTTTGCCGAGGCTGGCATTTAAACTCCCATACAGTTCCCACACACACACGGCTGTGAGCGGTTGTTACGTCGAGGTCTCGCGCCAAAATCACCGTTTGTATGGAGATTTACTTAAGGAAAGCGCTCTTAAATTTAAGCTCTAAATTATGTATAAAATTGAATAAAACGTCTACATGGATTGTTTTGCGTGATATAGATTCTTGATTAATGCCTTTAATGGATTATCTATCACAAATTGCGTATTTATTGTTAATTTAAGAGATATTTAGCGTTCAACTAACGGTTCCAACTTTTTGTACCTGAGCCAATAGATGAACGGTGTTCATCTACTGGGCAAGGTATAGTTTTTTCAAATGCTTATATAAATTCTTATTGAAAAGGTACATAAAACTTTTATGGCTCAAATGAATCGTTTTTTAACTGTTGATTTTTGAACCAAAAGTTGAACGTGAGTATCCATTCGCAACACGGTTATTTTGGACTTTGTTTTACTATGAAAAGCACGATTGTTCAACAAAGAACCGCTGCCCAGAAGATGAACGAATAAAATTAGTTCGTTCAACTTTTGGCTTCGATTCCAATAAGTGAACGCTCTGTTAAATTTAGTCCGTTCATTCCTTTGCCATCGTGCCCAATACATGAACGAACAAAATGTATTCGTTCAAGTTTTAGGCAAGGGTTAGTACAATGAACATCTTAATAACAAAGATACGTAATAAAAATGAAATCTGACTTATACATATAAAACCCAACAAATTATCTATTTTAATCTAATGATAAATTAATAAAAAAATGTTTTAATGATTATTATGTAAATAATAATCTCTTATAATTGTAACCATATGAAAAGGGTACATTTGAACTGTTTTATTCTGTGTTTAGTATCAATATTGTGATTGTTAACTAGTATAAATTGCTATAACAATGATTATATAATAACTTGACCAAAAGTCAGAGGCTGCGCGGTGTTACGATTTTCTTCGTTCACCTATTGGTGTCAAAATGTTCAACTATTAGGCACAGTGTTCATCTTCTGGGCAAAATGACATACTTCAGCATAAAACCATTTTTAATAAAATACTGTATTGTAATAGGATGTTTTAAAATAGTCATATCCAATCTCGACTATATACGAAATCGTATAAAAAAATTAAATGTAAACAAACTAAATCACCACTCCTCGAAAAAAAATTGTAAAGTTGGGATAGTCGCTTAAACGTTCATCTTTTGGTTCCTCTACCCTAGGTGATTTTGCAGTAATAAACACAAATACTGCATTTAGTCTTAGTAATACTGTAAGTCCCGCAAGCCCAGATAGTTGATGAAAATGCAGTACTGCGTATTTTATCCAAATAAGGCAGTAAAGTAAAGAAAAAAATACGTCAATAAAAAGCATGATTTTTTTTACTATTTTTCAGTACACATCAAAAGTTAACCACATAGATTTGTTGTATAGATAGTACTGCATTTGCGATTACCAGGGCAGAATCTACCACTACTACTACCTTTTTCACAATCATACCTAGTGAATACGTTCATTATTTATCATTGATAACGATATTGGCATCGGTTATGCTTACAAAAAAAATCTTTATCACCCTTAAAAATAAAATTAAGAATTTAAGAAAAGAAAAAAAAACCTTAGTGTTTAACTAACTTTTTTTGGTTTCCAAAGGCGTACAGTAATAATATTTTCTAAACTATCGGTCTTGTTAAAAGTGGAGTCATCATTATAATTGTGTAAAACGTTCATACTGATAACAATGCATTTTAAGAATCATTTCCGATGGCTTTAGTCATTGCCCTACTTTTGTACTAACCTACTTTGTCGACGTAGTTTATATAATTTGGAACACCACTTCCACCACCAATTTTCCATTCGTTATCACGTTAGTCTGTGGTAACGGCCTGTCAATGTCAAACGTTTGCTAAAGTTTGTTTAGTTTAGGGAATAATCAAAATAAGGTAGCTTAATAAGTAATTTAGATGATCAATGCCTGCCAATACGTGTTATCTTAAGTTATATTAATGTGCGATTGCTAGTAATCAAGGTTTTTACAGAACTAAAATAGAAAAATGAGCGGCAAATCTTCATTAGACGGAGCTTCTTCCAGATCTCTTACCCGGCTTATGTCGGCGGTGCGCAAAGAAGGAAATATAATTTGTGAACCGCTCAAATCGCTAAGCGATGTAACGGAGTTTTTGAACAACCCGCCCGTCTGGAGATCTCTGTGTAACGACTTGCGACCACATAGCGAAGACGTGATTAGGAACTTGGATATAGTGGAGCAGAATGTTGGACCTGATCATGAAATACAACTTGAGCGGCCGGAGACGTTTTGCCATTTCGACCTGGATAAGGAAGATGTTAGGAGACATAGGAGGAAAAGTTTGCCAAAGACTTTGGTATGTCACGACATGGCCAATGGATACCATGATGACTGGTAAGCCTGTACTCTGAAATCTTAAATGGTCCTAGGAAATAATGTTAGTTTATTTGAGACTGCCTGGCTTTACTCACACATAGCAAAAAACGCAGGCAAACCTGTGGGTTGAAATATAACCTATGTCCATCTAGAAAGTCCATTCCACACACTTTTCTCCTTTTTTTCTTTTTGAAATCATATAAGGTAGTAGACTTCCCCCTTTGGACTTTGATATTGATTTGAAATGTGTATAAAAGAACAACAGATGTATTCAAATATAGTTGTTATTTTCTAAGCCGTCCGTTCTGCAGTGCGGCGTTCTTTAGTGCGGAACGGACGGCTTAGAAAATAACAACTATACCTAGTAATCTAATAATCATAATCATTTATTTTGCTAAAACATACACAAAGATCATACAATTGACATGTCAGTGATAATTAAATTACATGTATGTATGTTCCGCGTAAGGATTTGAGTACTGATAGCCGTTTTTCTCTGACATTGTCTGGTTGCCTTTAGCATAGGTCTCCCCCGGAGTCCTCCATTTGAGTCTATCCAGAGCTTCTCCTCTCTACATGGTTCTGGCTGTGTCTTTAAATGGTTTTAAGTAAGAAGGCTGAAATTTTAATTAGTCAACAAATTTTATTGAAAAAAAGAGCTTGGAGAAATCAAACTAAAAAAAAACAAACTAAAGAAATAGCATTGTTTTATGAATATTGAAGTAGTAAACTTTTAGTAGGTATCTGTGAAAATACAGGTCCATCTCTGTCAACCAACTTAGCTATAAAGAAAAAAATCGTCCTCATAGAGAACCAAATAAAAAAGCGGGTTTTTAATGAAGAGAAAAAAAACCATTCTATAAATGTGTTAGCTACGGAAAAATTTGTCTTCGTCTTCGGTTTTTACGAGGATAAATATTAGTTAATAGCCGTTTCCTTGTATAATACCAGTTACCTACAAAGAACAAAGGAAAACAACGCGTGACGATACATTCGCGTCTGATCATGAATTTATGGCCAATAATATTGTTGCAGAACTTGTAGATCCTAATTACCCTGAAATTATTCCTTAATTTTTAACTTTGACCTGACCACATAATGTAATTGTAAATGATATTGTTTTAAGGTGGTTCGATTGCCATACTAAACGTTATTTGACATTCGCAGGCCAACGGCGTGATATTTTAAGAAACTTATGTAACAAACTTTCATAAATTAGCTTCCTATTTGCGCCAAATTCCCCCTTTCCTAGAATAAACTTGTATAAACTAGATTAATTTGATAAAAACTTTTTTACCAAAATATCACGTCCCAAACCAATTTCTCAAATAAATCTAGTTTATACAAGTTTATTCTAGGAAAGGGGGAATTTGGCTCAAATGGGAAGCCAATATATGAAAGTTTGTTACATAAGTTTCTTTAAATATCACGCCGTTAGCCTGCGAATGTCAAATAACACTTTGTATAGCAATCAAACCACCTTAAATAATTTTTTATCACTCAGACAAAATTTTGAAGAAAAAATATTTCTATACCAAAAATTATCACAAATTTATAGTTTACGATGACTTTGGAGACTAGCCTTTGTAGGGTAAGCACCTAATTAATCTCTAATCTTATTAAATTAATTTCAGCATTGTAGACGGGACCGGCAACTATGAGGCGTATACATTCTACAACTGGGCAGTGGTGGACATATTCTGCTACTTCAGCCACCACTTTGTTACAATCCCACCTCTGGGCTGGATCAATGTGGGACACGCCCATGGAGTTAAAGTGATAGGTACCTAACAGTTATTGAGGGTCATCCATCAGAAGGACACTAGGCGCATCACACATATTCATATTCATTTATTGATAATATCATTAATATTACATGTCAATTTATTACAATTTAAATAAAAAATTAAATATAAAGTGAAACCAATTGGTTAGTAAGTAATAAATTCAGTCCATCATAAAAATTCCATTGAAAGTTATTCAAACTATAATTTAATGTTTAAAAATTCGTCAAAACTATACAATGTGTGCTCGAGAAGCCAAGCTTTTTAGTTTTTTTTTGAAACATTGACGGGACCAATCTGGAAGTATATGCTTTCAAACAAAGAAAATTTTAAAATAAATTACCGAGTTATCGCATAACAAATACACAAAAAAAAGAAAATACAGACGAATTGAGAGTGTCCTCCTTTTTTGAAGTCGGTTAAAAATATTACATTAAGCGGGATTACATAAATGTTGTACAAATTCCAAAATTAACTTTGAACTTTTACTGAATGTCACAAAAGGTATTCGTAAGTCACAGGAGGAGTAAAGTTTTAAAATATTATCATATCAAAAGTATAGTTACTCAGCACAGGTTATATATAATTCATAATTATATATTGTATAACAAATTTTTCTTTGTCCTTTGCAAGCAATAATTTACTTTAAAACAAAGTTTTAACCGACGAAAAATCAATCATCCCCTATTTACCTACCCTTAAGATTGGTTTTTTTTTCCAAATTTATATGGGACCAACTTCGGGGTATACCCTTTCCAATAAAAAAATAATTATCAAAATCGAACTACTCTGTAAAAAGTTATGCGTAGTCATACATAAAAATAAAAAAATATATATACGCGTCGACTTGAGAACCTCCTCCGTTTTTTTCGTCGGTTGAAAATGAACGTTAAACGCACATGTCCAGAGACGAAATTTGCTTGGTTGTTCCGTCTATAGGTACGGTGATAACGGAGTGGGGCGTGGGTGCTGCCATCTGGGATGAGCTGCTTGGGGACGCTGAGGCTTGGAAGGGCTTTGCGGGGAACCTGGTGGCCATCGCCAAGATACTGAAGTTCGATGGCTGGCTGCTCAATGTGGAAAATAAGGTTTATTTTATATCAAAACTAGCGACCGGCCCCAGCTTCGCACGGGTGCAATGCTGATACTAAATATATATGTATTATACATTATATAAACCTTCCTCTTGAATTACTCTATCTGTTAAAAAAACCGCATCAAAACCCGTTTTTTAAAGATCTAAGCATACATAGGGACAGACAGACAGCGGGAAGCGACTTTGTTTTATACTATGTAGTGATAAAGAAAAACATTCAAAATTAATTATTTATACTGTAAAAAGAAAAGAGCATTTTTACATGAGAAACGGTAATTTACATACACCTCGTGCTGAGTGACCTGGATGGAAAAAACCTTTCTGTGTCCAATGGCACTAATGAAATGTTGGTTCCGATGGATGCGTACCACCCGCCGCTTACGGTGTTGGCATTGTTACCGCGTGGCCTACCTCCGCTGCCGTCGGCGGCGCCGCGCCCGCGCGCTGCTTCGCACCCCGACTGGGACTGGCGTAAAGCTGACTATGAATCACTCTATTTGGCCCTCTCTGCCATTGATTGGGACGATCTCCTGGCGACCAAGGATGTTGACTGTGCTACTGAAATACTATACGCTAAACTTTATTCGTGCGTCAGCCAGTATGTTCCCCTTAGAAAGCGCTCTAGTATTCATTCCAAGTACGTATACCCAAAATGGTACACAGGAGATATTATTCGGAACATTAAACTCAAATACTTCCACTTGAAGAAATTCAAGCGTGATGGGAACGATTTCAATAGGAATATGTTCAAATACTACAGAGCGCATGTTAAAAACCTAATTGATAAAGCGTATAATCAGTATATAAATAATGTACAAAATTGTATTGTTGACTGCCCTGCAAAATTCTGGGAATACGTTAAGGACAAAAAAAGAGACCGACAGCACTGTGATGAATTTTTCCATCTTGATGGGGAGACAGTTAGTGGACAGTGCGCAGCTGATGCCTTCGCTAGGTACTTCAGCTCGGTGTTCCAACAGGTCAAACCGCGTCTAGACCCTGCAGTCGCGGCACGCGCAGCGTACTCCTCGGGTGACTCTAGGTCAGTGTCCATCCCCTTTGTTTCTGAGGTTGACTTTAAGAAGGCGATTCAGAAACTTAAACCACGTTCGGCTGGAGGTCCGGATGGCATCCCTGTATTTTTGGCTAAAGATTGTGCCTCTGTCTTAATGAGTCCTTTGTTACACGTTTTTAACCTCTCAATTAACCAGTCCATTTATCCAAATTGTTGGAAAGCATCGAGAGTGACGCCGGTTCCTAAGGGCAGGCCTGATACTGATATCACTTCTTTTAGGCCGATTGCAGTTCTTCCTGTGTTTGGAAAAGTCTTTGAGATGATCGTTAACCGCTGCATCAGTCTGCAGGTAGCTGACCGGTTGCACCCCAGTCAGCACGGCTTTCGAAAATCCCGATCGACCACTACAAACCTCGTTGCCCTCGCTGACTACGTATGTAAGGAGATGGATGCGGGCCGCCAGGTCGATGCTGCATATTTCGACTTCAGGAAAGCATTCGACCTGGTCGACAACGACATCTTGCTGGAAAAACTAGCATTAGCGGGCTTCACGCCAAAGCTTCTAAATTTTTTCGCTAGTTACATGTCTGACCGCCAGCAGTATGTCAGAGTGGGTGGTTATGAGTCAAACCATTACTCCACGCTATCAGGAGTGAGTCAGGGCAGTACTCTAGGGCCTACGCTGTTTCTCCTGATGATTAACGACTTGCCTGATGTGACTCGCACCGCCGAGAGTTTGCTTTTTGCGGATGATCTGAAACTGTTCCGAGGCATAGGTAGTACGGCAGACAGTGCAGCGTTACAGGCTGACATTGACGCGGCAGCTGAGTGGAGTATTTTAAATGGGCTGCCTTTTAACGTCAATAAATGTAAGGTGATCACTTTTTCACGCAAGCGCTCCCCACTCCAAACCGAGTACCATTTAGCTGACGATACTCTGGAAAGAGTTAGTGAAATTCGCGACCTGGGTTTGCTATTAGATGATAAGTTTGACTTCCATAAGCACGTAACTAGTATTTGTAAGCAGGCTAGCAGGACCTTGGGATTTGTGATGAGGATTGCAAAACAATTTCATTTCGGAGTGGCTAAGATTCTCTTTGGCGCATTTGTAAGGAGCAAGTTGGAATATGGTGCTGTTGTTTGGGATCCGTACGAGAGCAAATATTCTCTCATGATTGAGAAGTTACAGCGCAAATTTGCTCGCTGGCTGTATAAAAAAGCTTACGGTTACTACCCGTACCTCTATCCCTCCATCTTTGTCTCGGGCATGGTCGGACTAGATACGCTGGCACTGAGAAGAAGGTTATTGCTGCTAGTCCACTATCTATCAGTTGTCCATCACCGAGTGGATAGTGCAGAGGTGTTGGCTCAGATCGGGTTGATAGTTCCAACGCGGATACCCAGTGACGCGGACGGGGCGGTGGCGCCGCGCCGCCGGCCGCGCCTGCTGCAGCGGCCGTGCGCTCGCACGCGCTACGCGAGCCACGCGCCTACCGCACGTGCTTTGATATGGCTGCATCTAATGCTCACTCAGCACGAAGACGCTGACATGTTCGCTGATCGTTTGACATACTTGTGCCACATTGCTAGGATATTTTTGAATTGGCACTTAATTAATGGAATGACATTATAATTATGATTGTTGACATTTTTACTTGTGCATGTTTATCTTTTTTGTTTATTTTAGCGTGTAAGCGATTTGGTGTTAACTGTAAGCTTGCATTGTATTATTGTGAATAAATGAATACAACTAATAATAAAATATCACTAATATACCTAGTTTTACGGGTATCCCCTTATTTCGTAGACATATTTTTTGCCGAATCTCACTTCACAGAAAATTGTTCACAGATTACTCAATTCTCATAATTTTATATAATTTAATTCCATCGACTATTCATTTCATAGAATATTACTTGGTATTGGTAATAAAATGTTTCAATAGAAATTTATTGAGTCGAAATTTTAATATAAGCAAAAGACAAATCCCAGAATACTTTATTCTCATACCTAATATATTTTCAATTGATATGGATTCATAAACTGTTCAGTTTAACAAAACGAGAGTGAATAGGCACTATCTAGGTATGCATGTAAAACCCTCTACCTCATCAACTCATCATCACTTACCATCAGTGGTCAAATGCGTAACTCTATAAGTAATAAAAAAAAAATACTCAGTAGAAAACTGTAAAAAAATCACTACGTCTATTATATTCACAAAAAATACATACCTATGTCATATAATGAACATGTGATATAATATTAATTTCTTCTAATGTTCAGTTAGCATAATGTTTTTTTTGTAAGGTCGATGTAGGTACGACGACGAGCGAAGCGAAGAGGAGTGTTAGGAAGAACCGCTGTACCCTACAGCGCGCGAGCCGAGCCAGCGAACGGGAGCGCACCGCGGCAGCGGCCGAACACTTTTTAGGGTTCCGTAGTCGACTAGGAACCCTTATAGTTTCGCTTTGTCTGTCCGTCCGTCCGCGGATAATCTCAGTAACCGTTAGCACTAGAAAGCTGAAATTTGGTACTAATATGTATATCAATCACGCCGACAAAGTGGTAAAATAAAAAGTGTTTTTTTTTTATTAGGGTACCTCCCCTATACGTAACGTGGGGAGTGTATTTTTTTTTCATTTCAACCCTAACGTGTGATAAATTGTTGGATAGGTATTTAAAAATGAATACGGGTTTGCTACAATAATTTTTTGATAATGTTAATATTTTCGGAGATAATCGCTCCAGAAGTAAAAAAAAATGTGTCCCCCCCCTCTAACTTCAGAATGATAAGTTTTGAAAATATGAAAAAAATCTCAAAAGTAGAACTTTATAAAAACTTTCTAGGAAAATTATTTTGAACTTGATAGGTTGAATAGTTTTTGAAAAAAATTACAAAACAATTTCACACACTTACTGTGACGGACGAAAAACTACGGAACCCTACACTGAGCGTGGCCCGACACGCTCTTGGCCGGTTTTTTACTACCTAATACCCCCCAATACTTTCGTAAACGTAAAATAAAAGTATACCAAAAAAAATAACTTACGTTATCTACTAAATGAGTATTCTACTAAATCACATTTCTGCGTCTTAAATGTAGTTGAATTAAATGTTTATGTAATAATGTGTCTTATTCTATTCTGTGAAATACTATTACGTGAAACCCAAGTCTGTTATACATAATTCTACAAAAAAAGTACTATGAAACAAATTCAATTCAAAATTATTTGCAATTATTTTTCTCCATGATGATGTTTCTGTGAAAAAAAAACTATTTTATGCCGAACAAAATTCTATACAAAATATGTCTGCAAAATAATGGTAAACCAGTATTACGTCAAATTGAGTAATTGTCTCCACATCGGACAGGATCGTCTTAACCTTTAACTGACGACGTGGGTAGAGTCTTTAGAGTAACACTAACGACGTGGTCACGTCTGACAGACGCCATATTTGTAATCAATTTGAAAAAATCCTATTGACATGCGAGTATTATCAAAGCTTTTAAAGTAGTTGGGTAATTATATTAGGTAATTAAAAATGGGATAAAAACCACTGAATAACTTCAATCATGCTAACAATATTTTTTTAATTATGAGGTGACATTTTTTCTCGTGCTAAATTTCCGAACTTGGTTGTCTTATTTTTTACTAAAATTATAAAGATATTACCTATCTATAAAACATAAAATATGTTTTGATTATAAGGTGATTCATCAATCATCAATATCATCATCTCCACTTATAATAAATCTCTAAATTAAAAAAAGAATCAGCCAGTTTGAAACTAAGCTTTGCGCGGTTCGAATGTTCTCAGCATCCCATGAACGGAAAAATATGAAACATTTTATATAGGTACATTATTATTCTAGCTGCAACTTAGGATAGTTTTTATCCGACTGCGACAGTTAATTAATTTTCCGAAATATACGACTTCATTTAATTTTTCATTTATTTTTATTGAAATCAAACGCTGCTCCAACTGTCAGCTATAAGAACCGTCAAATTTTCGTCAAAATGGCGGAATTGCTTTGCCTTTCACTTATTAATAATTTAAATCCCGTCTACGATAGACCTTTACGAGACAAATGCTAAAATATAAACCATAAAAAAATATTCGATTCTGATATGAGAACTTATATGCGCAAATGTCGTTTTATGTCGTAATTTCAATAAATGAAATCAACAAATTTGAACAATATAATTAACACGAATTTGTTTTTTTTTAATGACAATGGCACGCGCTCGGCGCATTCAGCCAAAGTACCTGCGGCGCTACCACGAAAACCGATACTCAATGTTCATATATTTGCATCCCTGTCACTCGAGTATGGTTAGTGCGATAGAGATAGAGATACCCGAATATTTTTGAATTCCGAAGTTCGTGGTTATAGCTCAGGAATCGAAAATATGGTAAATAATCATAATGTATTTTCTCGAAAAAGAATTTAAAATAAATATAGTCAAATGGAGAAAAAAACAAAGCAAGAGGTTATATAGGTAATGATTAAGTTATAAGAGTCCAAAGTTTTAAGAGGGGGTATGTTCTGTCCCTTTTCCGCAAAACGCACCTTCATATGAAACGATTGTTTTTTACTATGACGCTCGAGTATATTGACGTCACAGTCCCTCATCGTTTTCTCACTCTAACAAGCGACATTAAAACGGATGTAGCTTTATAATTTTTTGAGATATTTGAATGGGAGTTTCATTATCTTCTATCTATTTATCTCCACTTATAATAAATCTCTAAATTAAAAAAAGAATCAGCTAGTTTGAAACTAAGCTTTCTGTGGTACGAATGTTCTCAGCATCCCATGGACGGAAATATATGAAACATTTTATATAGGTACATTATTATTCCAGCTGCAACTTAGGATAGTTTTTATCCGACTGCGACAATTAATTTATTTTCCGTAATATACGACTTCATTTAATTTTTCTTTTATTATTCTTAAAGTATATCGCCGCCACATCTGTCAGCTAAAAGAAACGTCAAACTCACAGTAATAAGAAATACTACGGACAAAATGGCGGAATTGCTTTGCCTTTCTTTCGCCTATTAATAATTTTAATCCCGTCTACGATATACATTGACGAGACACATAGGTACCAAAAGCAAATATATAATTAATCGATTTTGATATGCGAACTTATATGCGCAAATGTCGAATTAAGGCGTAATTTGTACAAATGTAACAACAAATTCGAACAATATAAACTTGGTTTTTTTGAATGGCACGCGCGCGCGCTCTTTGCGTATTCAGCCAAACCACGAAAACCGAAACTCGAAGTTTGTATATCTGAGGGCCTACCGCGAACGGCATTCGAAGTTTTCCCTCTCTGTCGCACTTATGTACGAACTTGTAAGTATGACAGAGAGGGGACACTTCGAATGCCTTTCGCGGTAGGCCCTCTGCATTCCTGTCATTTGTTAGTGCGATAGAGATAGAGATACCCGAATATTTTCGAATTCCGAAGTTCGTGGTTTAAAAGAAAATACGGATGTCGGATAGATCTAAATTAATATTTTATGTGTGAATATGGTTAAAATTATTTGGAAATACTATTGTTGTTATTGTTTTAGTATATTTGACTAGCTTTAAGTTTAATATTGTACGTCCGAAATGGGCAAGCTGTTGGACTTTATTTTACCCAAAACAACTAAATGTACACAGTTCTGACAATAAAGAAATCTTATTTTATCTTATCTTATCGAAAATAGGGATGTAGATACTAAACAAAATAATCATAATGTTGTATTATCTCAAAAAAAAAACAACGCAAGAGGCTATATAGGTAATCACTAAGTTATAAGTGTATAAAGTTTTAAGAGGGGGTTTGTTGCGTCTCTTTTCCGCAAAACGCACCTTTATAATGAAACGATTGATTTTTACTATGACGCTCGACGATCGTGACGTCACGGGCCCTGATCGTTTTCTCACTCTAACAAGCGACATTAAAACGGTTGTAGCTTCGTAATTTTTTGAGATATTTGAATGAGTTTTTCGTTTCTTCTTTCTTTTGAAGTGAGTCTACAGCTACACCTCTATTTGGAAGACAAGCGGAAATAATCCATACTATCCATACTAATAATCCATACTTCCATACTAATTTTTATAAATGCGAAAGTGTGTCTGTCTGTTACCTCTTCACGCCCAAACCGCTGAACCGATTTAGATGAAATGAGCCCCGGGGAAGGACAAAGGGTAGTTTTTATATCTGAGGGGCTGAAATTGGGGGTGGAAATTTGTATGGAGCTACTTAAACCGCTGCACCGATTTAGATGAAATTTGGTATATAAATAGTTTGAGTCCCGGGGAAGGACATATAATAGGTTTTATCCTGGAAATCATCCCCTAAGGGGGTGAAAAGGGGGGGGGGGGGGTGAAATTTGGATGAAATCTATTTTGATGAAATTTGGTGTAGATATAGGTTAAGTCCTGGGAAAGGACATGGGATAGTTTTTACCCTTGAAATCATCCCCTAAGGGGGTGAAATTAGGGGTGAAAATTCAGATGGAACCCATCTTAATACATTTTGGTATAGAGATAGCTTGAGCCCTGGGAAAGGACATAGGATAGTTGTAATTCCGGAAATCACTCCCTAAGGGGGTGAAATGGGGGGTGAAAATTTGGATGAATCCCGTTTAGATGAAATTTGGTATAAAGGTCGTTTGAGTCCCGAAGAATGACATTAGATAGTTTTTATCCCGAAAATCATTCCCTAAGGGTATGAAATAGGGGGTGAAAGTTTGGATAAAATCCATGTACCTAGATGAAATTTGGTAAGGAGATAATTTGAGACCCTTCAAAGGATATAGAATAGTTTTTGCCTCGGAAATCATCCCTTAAGATGGTAGAAGTTTGTTTGCATTATATTTTCTAAGTATTAAGTTCTACGCGGACGAAGTCGCGGGCAACAGCTAGTATTAAATAAATGAAAAACTTCTAACTTAAAACATAAAAAAAACTGACATCATAAATGATTTAGGCATATTTTTACTGAACTAATTTGTAGTTCATAATGATACTACCTTCCTACGGGTAAAAATAATATGTAGCGAGCAGAACCTTATAGTGACAAGCCTACTTGTTTTTTTCTTAGAATTCTATATAAAAAAAAAATATAGCTCAAACTTAAAAGATCACGTCACGACTGGAATACACGACAGTTACTATAGAGTCACAAAAACTAGCACCGAGGGGACGTCAAGGAGATTTTTTGTACAGAAAAACCGTGGTGGCGTCTGTGAGACGTCGACCGCTCCGTAACCGACTCTTGCGCACTCGCCGCGGTTACGGTCTTGGCTGCAGCTAGAGGACCCCAAAAATGGAAGCTAGCGGATAGCTTCAGACGCCACGCATACACAAAATTATTTTCGAAATAAAAGTGGTGACGTCTGCGAGACGTATTACTACGTCAGTTAAAGGTTAAACTTGTTGGGGCCGTGAACAGTTTAGGATATTGGGATCCCAGCTTTAGCAGAAGGCATAGGGTAAAACCCGAATAGATGCCCCACATTTTGAAATTGCCTCAAAATTCCGAGAACTTTAACTATTCGTGACTAATTTTAATGAATTAAGCTAGTCTAATCTTTTTTCTTTCCCTATGACTTGTTGCTGTCATCCTAATAATTACAGTTTTTCGAGAGCATTTTTTTGAGGATAGACGCCTCGTAGGTATGGATAGATGCCTCAGAATCAAAATGCAAAGAAGGATAGATGCCTGGGGTATAGGATAGATGCCCTATGGAATAAAATAAGTTAAAATTTATATTGAAATGTTTATTTGGTCTCGTAATAATACTTTTTAAACAAATCAACATCAATTTTAAAATGGGTTTTCACTAGCATTTTTTTTGCATTTATTTAAAAATATATTTACCTACGAATGTTGCATAATATTTTCGATACCTATGACTTGAATTTTTAAAACACACAAGCACAATCTACCAGTAAGTAGGTATCAAATGGTATCATCATCATCATAATAGCCGAAAGACGTCCACTGCTGGACATAGGCCTCCCCCAAAGAGTGCCAAAGTAACCGGTCCTGCGCCACCCGCATCCAATGGACTTCCGCGACCGTACTAGTAGGTATAGACGTATCATATACCTACTAGTACGAATCGATTAGAAAAAGTAACTTATTTAGTTCAAAAAAAAGTAAATTCTGCGGTTTTGATGGGTGACGGGATAGATGCCCCTAAGGGCAACTATACGTCAAAAAATCGGGGCGACTATCCTTTTCGATATGAATACATGCCTTTTAATTTTTTGACTAAAATAAACACAATGGAGCGAGTATAGGCAGTTTTTTTTTAATTTTTTTTTTTCTCTTTAAGGCTTATAGCTAAATTTACATAGGTACAATTAATCTGCCAAACCACAATGCGGTTTGTTGGCAAACAACGCTCCTAATTAATTTTACATTTTATTAGCTAAAAGTTGTATGAATAGTAATATATATGTACGGTATTACTTATGCTAGATACAATTAAAGGAATCTATAAAGTTACTTAAGATAGCTGAATTTCATTTTTTAATGTATTTAATAAGACGTCGCTTACTTTCTTCTTAAACAATTGTTTTGTGACAGTTGCACTCTTTGTCTCGGACGGCAGGTCGTTATATATTTTCGGAACTAGGTACTTTCTTTGTCTTTGGCCATAATAATTAGTAAACCTAGGCAATATTAGTTTATCTCTGTCTCTGTTTCTAACAAGCCTTTGAGCACCAATAGGTTGTTTAAACTCGTCGTTACTAAATTGTTCCACAGCCAACAACAACATTACTTTTTTATGGACTGGCAATATTTTACATTCTAAGAAAAGCTGTTCGTAGGTGTTATTTTTACATTCTATTTTTGTTTTCTTATCAACCATTAGTTTCATGAATCGTATCTGTAACGTCTGTTAGATATGTACTTAACATATCAGTGTGTTGTTTTAATAAAAACAGAATCAAAATTATAACTAGTTTAAAAGTTATGCTTCAACAAATACTTAAGTTCCAAACTTTGCCAAGTTTTTTTCGAGTCTCGCGGAGATATTCGTGCACACATGCGAGACGCGTTCATTTCGCGCGGCTGCTTGCGTTACTTGCGTAGGACTTAGGTGGGTGGCGCTGGCGCATCCTATATAACCTACTATTTCAGTGCTGCGATATTGGGAAGTTGGGTTTTTAGGAATTGGGGCACCTATCCCAGTGGGGCATCAATCCGGGTTTTACCCTACAACGGCCTTCGTGTTCAATACAATAACGCGTTCCGGGTGTTGATGGGGTTGCCGCGATTTTGTAGTGCCTCTGGTATGTTTGCGGAGGCACAAACTGACGGCTTTGCGGCGATAATGCGCAAGAGGTGCGCCTCCATGATGCGTCGCCTGCGCGGCAGCCCCAACAGCATTCTGAGCACAGATGTATGAATATAAGGAGATCGGACATGGCGGCCGATTTGTATAGAGTGAGCCTGTCGCAAGTACATTAACCCACACAACGCCCAAGTAATTGACAAGACAAAGCGCGCACACATCTAAAACACACACTCTTGTATACCTACACGCTTATTTGACAATAAACGCGCATCATATCACGCATTTTGGGAAAAAACGTAATATTCTCTGCGATCAGCACGCGTGCACAGTATGGCAGTGTATGCCCATTGAGCATACAGCTGCGACACGGCCGCCGGCGGCTTGTCCTCTCTCTAGTATTCTATGCTCTGAGATTCTGAGCGTGTTTATGGAGCGTGAAAATGGCCCCATGCTCACCCGCTGGCAGAGACTGCATGCAGTCATTGTTTAGTTATGTCCCTCTTTTTATGTCATACTAACACTAGCAATAAGATTTCATTGTTTACTAACCATATATGGACTTTAGTTTGAAATAAATGTTTTCTTTTTATTTTTTTTAGGGCGTGTTGCACCAAATTACGATGCCAGACCGATCAACGTAGAATATGGCGCCTGCAGCTGTCATTATATATAAAGTTGTTAAACTTGCCAGACATTCATATTTTAACGAACACTGCTTACGATTACAGACGGTTTGGTGCAACCCGCACTTGTCTCAGAGAGAGTGTCTCTCGGTATATAACCGGGATTTTGAATGCTAGTTAATCTCGTTCTAGATATCGAAGCCAGCAGCGCTAGTAGAGTTCGTGCAGTACCTCCACACACTGCTGCACAGCGAGGTCCCGGGTTCGGTTCTGCTCTGGTACGACAGCGTGACCGTCGCCGGCGACCTCGTCTGGCAGAACACGCTCAACAGACACAACAAGTAAACATTATAATGTACCAGCTGCCCGCGTACTGCATAAAACCCAGGCGGAGACCCATTATCCATGTGTTCGTACAGGTAAATAGGTATGCATGTTGTAACTTTTCTAAAAACCGAATATGTTTTCCAGAGCATTCTTCGACGCGTGCGATGGCATATTCACGAACTACGCGTGGAGCTCTTGGCACATACAGGCGGCGCGCGCGGCGGCCGGCGCGCGGCGACACCACGTGTTCGTGGGCGTCGACGTGTGGGGCAGGAACTTCCTGGGCGGCGGACAGTTCAACACGCAGGAGGTACGAGTGTTGTCATCATGTTCACGAACTACGCGTGGAGCTCTTGGCACATACAGGCGGCGCGCGCGGCGGCCGGCGCGCGGCGACACCACGTGTTCGTGGGCGTCGACGTGTGGGGCAGGAACTTCCTGGGCGGCGGACAGTTCAACACGCAGGAGGTACGAGGATTATATTCATCCTCATATTCATTCTTATTCTCATGTCCATACTAATCACGCAAATGAATACGCATCCGACATGATATTTATACGCTATTTTGGTGTTACATAGTTACACTTGTTTTCATATTCATATTTCCATGTTTATTTATGAGATCCTTGTTATCTTGAATAAATGAAAATGAAATGAAATGAAATATTTACTATAACACTCATATTCAAAGACATACTCATTCTCATATTCATACTCGTTACCATATTATAGGTAACTTTAAAAAGAAGCGAACATATTTATTAGCATTTGCATGAATATTCAAGCAATGAACAATTTTACGATTTTGACATACATGCCCATTTCCACAAATGTGTTTTCTAGGCTGTCAAGATAGCCCACAAATACGACCTTTCGCTGGCCATCTTCGCGCCCGCCTGGAGTCACGAGGCCCTGGAACAGACGGACTCCAGGTTCGACGCCTGCCTGCTGAGGGAGCGCGCGCTCTGGGGCAGTCTGTGGCCTTACCTCAACACCAAGCTGCCCAGTACTCTGCCTTTTACTACCTCGTTTTGTACAGGACAGGGGCGGAAGAGGCGGCTGTATGGAGAGGTCAGTATTTATTTGGAGTACCTGGTCTTTAGGGCCGTTATTTGGACCTATTAGACCTTTAGAACCGAAAGTTTCCTGGTTTCCTTTCTCTGAACCCACTTGCTGAGGGAGCGCGCGCTTCGGGGCAGTCTGCCCTTTCTAATAATATTAGGTCTTAACCTGTTCTCTGGACCTATGAAGACCTGGAACAGACTCGGGAGCGCGCGCTTTGGGATAGTCTGCGGTCTTTAAGGTTCACAGTTGAGGTTCACAGGCTACGACCTCGTCCTTTTAGGTTACCGCTACCTCCTACTAACACAGCCTTTGCAAGACGCTTCACCAGGTATCTAAGTTCGTCAATTTACAATAAATTTTATAAGTTACATCACCTCCCGACTGGTTAAAAGATCTATAATCACTGAATGTTTTGGTTGGAACTATGAGTTCACAGAGGAGTTCTTGAGAAAGTTGATTTAATACATACACCCACGCGCATACATGAACACTAGTTGCACCCATACACACACACACACACACACACACACAAACACTTTTATTCTGCATGTAATTTTTGTTTTTTGTCACTAGACTCATTTGTTAAATGCTCTTGTTCTACTGTTATTAGGTTCATCATCATAAATTTAAGAGCCAGGCTCTTGTCGGTGGAGTAATCGCCATTCTGTTCTTCTTTCTGCCACTGTTTTGAGCTCCTGATACGACATTACATTAACTTTCTCTTTAGCTTGGTCCATAAACGCACGTCTTGGCCTTCCTCTGCCTCTCCTTCCTTCAATTTTTCCTTCAATTATAGTTTTTATGTAATTGTCATTGTATATTGTAATTGATGTAATTGTTATTAGGTTATTACTGTTAAATTCCTCTATTGTTAATTTCCTTTCCTGTTATCTGCACTCCAGGGATCCCAAGATACAGGCATTGCCTAGTTTGGGGTCCATAGGATATAGCTTATGAATGTAATTCCTTTTTTTTGACAATAAATAATTTATTATTATTATTTGGACAACAAACTGCCGAATATGCTAACCTTTAAATACTAGTTAATTTTGTAGTAGAAGTGGAAGAAGCATGGACAGGCACAGGTCTCGTCAAATGACATTAAAGAAAAAAGCCTTTTGTTAGTCAACACAGATATTTTAAAATGCTTCTTGCAGAATAGAAGTACGAGTACAAATGAAGGTTCTTGTTTTGTTGTTTCAGTTGCTAGGTCCAGTCCCGTGGTACAACCTCCGTCACCAGCAGTACCAGCCCAGCGCCTCGCTCGGCCCTCACGGGTACCGCCTCGCCCTGTGCCGGGACAAACTCTGCCAAAGTCAACCAGACAAACCTGCCACTCATGAAACGACAGATCAGACAAAACCGGATCAGTCAGAAGTCACTACACATTTAGAAAATCAAACAAATGCTGTAATCATACCAGCTAATACTGCGTCTAAAAATACTCCCAAACGCTACCAACTCCTTACCACAGACGAGGAGGCATGCCTAGAACTCTGGCTAGAAGATAGCTTCACAGGTGGCGGATGTCTCCTAGTTAACTGCGAGAACTCCAAACTCATCCGTCTTTTCTACTGCGATTTCGACATACAGGACTCTTTAGTAGCATGCGTGGTGACTAAAACCTTACCAAGTCACGAGGATCCGTTCTTGAACATGATTTTGTCTGTGGAAGATGAGAGTGGGAGACAGAGTAGAGTGACTCTAGGGAGCGGTGGGTCGAGTGGTGTGGCGGTGCCGGCGGCCACGGGTCAGGAGTTCAGAGCCCTGCAGAGGTATTTGCTGCTGCATCAGCCAGGGTTCTATGTGTCGGTCGAGAATGCCTACGGGTGGAAGGTCAGGTGAGTTTTAACCAATGCCGCAAATTATAAAGACCATGGTATTTCATCATCTATTGCTGTGGATAAAACATCACACTTATTCGCATACTTGTAAGGAAGGGATAGGTGTTTTGCTCAAAGCGATAAATGGCAACTATTATACTCGAGCTGGTGAAACCAATTTTCACATGATACTGAAAAGTCTCTTATTATTGAATAACAAGTGAAAGTGATGTTCGGTAGTCCGCTGGATGCGTGTGGCGCAGGACTGATCATTGTGGCACTCTTTGGGGGAGGTGTATGTCCAGCAGCGGACATCGGCTGATGTTTTTTTTTTTTTCATTTATAATGATGAAGAAGTAATGTTCAATGGCATCTAGCGAAGTGAAAATCTTTACTTCTCGGTCGTTAAAAAGTTAAACATTTGAATGTTAGTAAAACAATGAAAATTTAAAAAAAATTACTTCCCGGCCTAAATGTAATTTTGAATGAATAAATAACGCGTTCGTGCTCCGTATATTTACATACAGATTTTAATATAAACTTTTACATGTCCAGGTTGTTTTACATCATCACGGTCATTCATCCCCATTCCTGGACAAGTTTAATTAATGATTTATTTGATAAACACAACCACAACATTAAATACAAATGCTTAAAACTAGGAAAAAAAAAAGAAGTACAATGTTGAGGGTGGTCTCAAAAAGGAGTCCACTCAGCATATGCCGAGCATGGAAAACCCCGACGCTGATTTTCAGTGAATCCTTTACACAAATTACATGACACAAATAAAAGCACATTTAAATACAAATATTACAGTGAGTGCAGTGCGCAGGTACCTACAGCTTGATTTTTAAAACAGGATAAATACATACTAGTGAAAAATATAAATAACTACGTAACAATCAATTATGTTCGACATATATAAAATGGATGTATGAATATAATATATAGACATAGACAGACATAATTTAATGGTAATAACACATTATATATATAAAAATAAAAAAGTAGGTTTATATTTCATCGGCTAGCTAGACAGGAGACGTCTGTTCCTTTAGCAGGTGGAGTTTTAATTTGTTCTTAAAAGTGGCCAGTGTACTTGCATTTTTTATTGGCGGTGGAAGATTGTTCCAGCATCGCGTGGCAGCGTACTTGAAGCTACCACGGAAGCTAGCCGACTTGTGTCGCGGGCAGATAAGGCGGGGGGCTTGTCTTACATGTCTACGGGAAAATATTAAACTTTCGTACAGGTACGATGGTTGCTTACTCAGTATTATCCCAAATAGCAAAGTAGCGAAGTGTAGTTTCCTCCAAGCTTCCATTTTGAGGAGACTACCATTGTTTAAAAATGGTGTCACATGAGCTCTGGGTGGAACTTGGAAGCAAAACCTGGCACAGGCATTTTGAAGTCTTTGCAGTTGCATTTTTGTCCGCGATAGCAGACACTCTCCAATGGCCGTATCAGCATAGTTGAGCTTTAATAGGATTAGCGTCTCACAGAGCTTGATACGCATGTCTTTACTCAAGTAATCACGAATCCTATACAAAACTTTGAGGCGGTAAAAGCAATTTCGGACACTTTCTAGAACGTGGTTTTCAAAGTGCAGTCTTTCGTCCATAAGTACTCCTAGATTTCTCGCTTCAGTAACCCGAACGATGCTTTCGTCTTGAATGCGGACTTGTGGGTTACGAGATACAGTCTTTACTATTTGGTGCTTTGTTCCTAATACCATAAATTTGGATTTTAAGGGATTCAAAACAAGGCTGTTTTTCCTAGACCAGTCCGCTATCCGACTGAGATCTTGATTTAATTCAGCGACGCCTAAATTAACGTGTTCAGGCTTAAACGAGATATGTATTTGTAAGTCATCTGCGTATAGGTGATATTTACTTACACACACTAATGCTATTTACTAAATCAGCACTGTAAAGTATAAATAAGATAGGGCCCAATATGGATCCCTCATTTTCTCAAACATGCAATGAAATGTCGTCATTACGTGGTGTGAGCGATGCCCCGTCCGCCTTGCTGCGCTGGGACGGGCAAATCGCCAGCCACCTAACAATGGGCGTTTTTAAAAACGCGGCGTTCAAACCGCGCGGGTGAACCGCGGCGTTTGAACCGCTCGCCGAACGACCAACAACACTTTTGGGAGTGTCAATCCCCGTAGCTCTGCTGCGCTGATGGTGGGTGGGGTGATGATAAAAGGCAAAAGGATTTGATAATAAAGATATAATTTTCACTGATACACGAGTTTACAATTTACTAAATAGGAGCTCTACTTGTTGGAGCTTGCGGGACACGATTTGTACTGAGCCCTGGAGCCTCTTTTATACCCCTAACTCGATCCAAGTCGAGGGAGCTTAGGCACGCAATATTTTGTTGGTTTAGGCCAATTAAATAATTCCTAATTTATGGCATAAATTAAGGCCTCGCCTACTTTCATTATAAAAAAACCAATTAAACATTCTACATTCCAATAAGAAAGCCTTGTTGGAACAATTCTACTTTCAGGAGGGAGCTATGGCCGTAGCCTTATATAATGCTGCTGCTTTCAGCCTCCTGACGTGTTATTTCAATTTACAGGAATTATTTCTACATTTATTTTAGGCAGACCTTTCTACATATAATAGGCTCTCTTCGGCTCTAATTACTGAATTTACATATAAATTGTTATAGTACTTCTTTTAAAGTACGGCGCGTCACATGCGCTTTAATTTGACGTATCATTCACTATTCTAGCTTAAACGGTTATATAATTATGCCTGTTTAAGCCGAGCACAATAGGCGCATTTCACCATGACGACCTGTCACTTTGCAATTCTTCCATACAATAATATTAACCAATCAGGAAATCTGACTCGAACTTGACCAATACGTTAAAGGCTCACGCTATGGTAATGCCTTCCTGATATACTCGGGCTTATTAATTTACATTACATTTTTCCTCCTAAAATGAGGTTTCCTATATGCCCAGGCATGTTCTGGGGTCCTATTCATTATCAATATTCACAAATAAGCTTACACAAGCAGCGCAATTCGCGTTACGCTACTTGTGTAATCATTGCTGCCTCTATTGGCTTGAGTGAATTTAAGTATGCTAGTCACAGATGTGACTTGTTCACGGACTCGCTATAGATATAGTCTCGAGTTGCCGGTTCCTAAGCTCATTTGCCCGCGTCTCTCCCTCGGAGACGGGCGGCTCTCCGCAGAGCGATATTTATGCAATTATTACAATGGGTACTTCGTACCTTTAGCCTCCCTATGGGCTATTCAATATAAATGTACTGTCGGTACATGGTTTTAAAACAAATTACTCGCTTTCCAAATTAGCGGTAAGCTTTATGAGCTGAACTATTGCGTTATCGCATTCTAACTTTAAATAGGGTATTCAAAATACTATTAGGTATTACTTATTTATTATTACCATAATAAATTGGGATGCTCTGTCCCTCTTATTCTTAGGCATACATCTCCCTCTCACGTCGGCCACTCGCAGGTGGCATGGAAGGTGTGTTCTGTCGCGCACACGTGGGTTATATCAGGCTTCAAAGTATCACGTTTTGGGTGGATCAACTCGAGAGAACTGTAAAGGAATTTCATACGAAATTGAAAGCCTAGGCCGGGAAGTAACCATGGCTAAGAAAGCTTTTAATGCCAAAAAGTTTTTTTTCAAAGCCAGAATATCGAGCCATATTCGAAAGAGGCTTATAAAGGTGTACATTTGGAGCATAGCATTGTATTGAAGCGAAACGTGGTAGAGAACGGTTGGAAGTCTTTGAAATGTGGTGCTGGAGGCGGATGGAGAGGATTAGTTGGACAGAGAAAAAGACGAACGTGGAGGTGCTTGAAAGGGTGAAAGAAAAAAAGGACGTTGTTAAAAACCATAGAGAACAGAAGAGGCAAGATGTTTGGACACTTGTAACGACAGCCAGTGGCGGCGCGTGGAAATTTTCGATGGGCAACCCGGAACAAAAAAGTTATGAAAGAGTTCACAGTATATAGCTATACTCTTGCCTAAAAAAAAATTTGGGCAAGCCGGTGGGAATGGTCTTGTATGGGCGCTCCGCTACTGAACGACACGATGATTACATGAACACTAGGTATAATAGAAGGGAAGATAGAGGAAAAGAGGAAGAGAGGGAGACCAGGAAGATCTTTTACGGACCAAATCAAGGAAAAAGTAGACAGCGTGTCGTATCAGGATGTCAAGAAAAAAACTGAGAATAGAGACATTTGTCTCTACCTTGCTTCACCGACAAGAGCCTGGCTCTTAAATATATGATGAGCCCGGGAAGTATTTTTTTTAAATTTTCATTCCACTATTTGCGGCACATCATCAGGGGGCGTCCACAAATTACGTAACGCAAAATTCTTAAATTTTTAACCCCCCCCTCCACTCATGTAACAGGACCGTCACGCTTAGCTGGGACCCCCCCCCCCCTTGATGATGAAATGAGACATTAGTGTGGTTTCAAGGAATCACGAAATTTAATCATCTATGAACGGGTTTCGGTTCCATTTCTTACTAAATCGGAATCAGAATCGCTCTCACAATTGGTATCGACTTCGGCGGCAATCACATCTTCTGTGGCTATCTCTCATCTTCTGCCACCCACTCCACCGCGGCAGGTGCCACCGACCTGGCACAATAGCTCTCCCTGACGCCGCGTGATAACTCGCCTAACGGAGACTTTATTTGCAGAAGTTGATTTTGAGTGAATGAAATGAAACCGCAAACTAGGGATGTGAAAAACTAAACTTTTTTTAAGTATACTATTATAAAAAATCGTGCGTGACGTAACGCAAACCTTGACACCCCCCCTCCCACAACGTAACAGGACCGTAACGCTTGGCCGGACCCCCCCCCCCCCCCCAACCTCCCTCCAACTTGCGTTACATAATTTGTGGACGCCCCCACGGCATTCAGCCATGAAAATTAGTTGAGGAGTTTTGATTTATTTATTTCATTGCATGTATGAGAAAAGCACTATACATGCCTGGCCATGAAAAGGGCTTGCCGGCTTCGTATGACTATCCGGCCTCCCTACGGTCGGCCTACCTACTCACCCGGCAAGCCTTTCTTTCCCGGCGTCTGAGTAATGTACTATTTAATACCAAGTCGATGGCGGTCGGGAGTGTATTTACGGCGGCTCATGGTAAGCGGTTACCGTAGCCTATAGACGCTAGCAACTCCAGGGGGCTGCCGTACTGATTGGCGACCCACCCTGCCGATTCTGAACCTCATTTTTAAGTGTGAATTCGCTATTAGTACGTGTAACTTTATCACCATCTCGTGTTGTCAGGTACTATTCAGTCCCTCTGGCGGGGCGCCGCGTCACCTCGGCGAGCTGCGCCGGTGCGGGGGCCATTCTGCTGGGACATGTCGGTCTGTGCCATGTGAGTGTGTCCTCTATATACTACTCAGTCCCTCTGGCGGGGCGCCGCGTCACCTCGGCGAGCTGCGCCGGCGCGGGGGCCATTCTGCTGGGACATGTCGGTCTGTGCCATGTGAGTGTGTCCTCTATATACTACTCAGTCCCTCTGGCGGGGCGCCGCGTCACCTCGGCGAGCTGCGCCGGCGCGGGGGCCATTCTGCTGGGACATGTCGGTCTGTGCCATGTGAGTGTGTCCTCTATATACTACTCAGTCCCTCTGGCGGGGCGCCGCGTCACCTCGGCGAGCTGCGCCGGCGCGGGGGCCATTCTGCTGGGACATGTCGGTCTGTGCCATGTGAGTGTGTCCTCTATATACTACTCAGTCCCTCTGTCGGGGCGCCGCGTCACCTCGGCGAGCTGCGCCGGCGCGGGGGCCATTCTGCTGGGACATGTCGGTCTGTGCCATGTGAGTGTGTCCTCTATATACTACTCAGTCCCTCTGTCGGGGCGCCGCGTCACCTCGGCGAGCTGCGCCGGCGCGGGGGCCATTCTGCTGGGACATGTCGGTCTGTGCCATGTGAGTGTGTCCTCTATATACTACTCAGTCCCTCTGTCGGGGCGCCGCGTCACCTCGGCGAGCTGCGCCGGCGCGGGGGCCATTCTGCTGGGACATGTCGGTCTGTGCCATGTGAGTGTGTCCTCTATATACTACTCAGTCCCTCTGTCGGGGCGCCGCGTCACCTCGGCGAGCTGCGCCGGCGCGGGGGCCATTCTGCTGGGACATGTCGGTCTGTGCCATGTGAGTGTGTCCTCTATATACTACTCAGTCCCTCTGTCGGGGCGCCGCGTCACCTCGGCGAGCTGCGCCGGTGCGGGGGCCATTCTGCTGGGACATGTCGGTCTGTGCCATGTGAGTGTGTCCTCTATATACTACTCAGTCCCTCTGTCGGGGCGCCGCGTCACCTCGGCGAGCTGCGCCGGTGCGGGGGCCATTCTGCTGGGACATGTCGGTCTGTGCCATGTGAGTGTGTCCTCTATATACTACTCAGTCCCTCTGGCGGGGCGCCGCGTCACCTCGGCGAGCTGCGCCGGTGCGGGGGCCATTCTGCTGGGACATGTCGGTCTGTGCCATGTGAGTGTGTCCTCTATATACTACTCAGTCCCTCTGTCGGGGCGCCGCGTCACCTCGGCGAGCTGCGCCGGCGCGGGGGCCATTCTGCTGGGACATGTCGGTCTGTGCCATGTGAGTGTGTCCTCTATATACTACTCAGTCCCTCTGTCGGGGCGCCGCGTCACCTCGGCGAGCTGCGCCGGTGCGGGGGCCATTCTGCTGGGACATGTCGGTCTGTGCCATGTGAGTGTGTCCTCTATATACTACTCAGTCCCTCTGTCGGGGCGCCGCGTCACCTCGGCGAGCTGCGCCGGTGCGGGGGCCATTCTGCTGGGACATGTCGGTCTGTGCCATGTGAGTGTGTCCTCTATATACTACTCAGTCCCTCTGGCGGGGCGCCGCGTCACCTCGGCGAGCTGCGCCGGTGCGGGGGCCATTCTGCTGGGACATGTCGGTCTGTGCCATGTGAGTGTGTCCTCTATATACTACTCAGTCCCTCTGGCGGGGCGCCGCGTCACCTCGGCGAGCTGCGCCGGTGCGGGGGCCATTCTGCTGGGACATGTCGGTCTGTGCCATGTGAGTGTCTATATACTACTCAGTCCCTCTGGCGGGGCGCCGCGTCACCTCGGCGAGCTGCGCCGGTGCGGGGGCCATTCTGCTGGGACATGTCGGTCTGTGCCATGTGAGTGTGTCCTCTATATACTACTCAGTCCCTCTGGCGGGGCGCCGCGTCACCTCGGCGAGCTGCGCCGGTGCGGGGGCCATTCTGCTGGGACATGTCGGTCTGTGCCATGTGAGTGTGTCCTCTATATACTACTCAGTCCCTCTGGCGGGGCGCCGCGTCACCTCGGCGAGCTGCGCCGGTGCGGGGGCCATTCTGCTGGGACATGTCGATCTGTGCCATGTGAGTGTGTCCTCTATATACTACTCAGTCCCTCTGTCGGGGCGCCGCGTCACCTCGGCGAGCTGCGCCGGCGCGGGGGCCATTCTGCTGGGACATGTCGGTCTGTGCCATGTGAGTGTGTCCTCTATATACTACTCAGTCCCTCTGGCGGGGCGCCGCGTCACCTCGGCGAGCTGCGCCGGCGCGGGGGCCATTCTGCTGGGACATGTCGGTCTGTGCCATGTGAGTGTGTCCTCTATATACTACTCAGTCCCTCTGGCGGGGCGCCGCGTCACCTCGGCGAGCTGCGCCGGCGCGGGGGCCATTCTGCTGGGACATGTCGGTCTGTGCCATGTGAGTGTGTCCTCTATATACTACTCAGTCCCTCTGTCGGGGCGCCGCGTCACCTCGGCGAGCTGCGCCGGTGCGGGGGCCATTCTGCTGGGACATGTCGGTCTGTGCCATGTGAGTGTGTCCTCTATATACTACTCAGTCCCTCTGGCGGGGCGCCGCGTCACCTCGGCGAGCTGCGCCGGTGCGGGGGCCATTCTGCTGGGACATGTCGGTCTGTGCCATGTGAGTGTGTCCTCTATATACTACTCAGTCCCTCTGGCGGGGCGCCGCGTCACCTGGGCGAGCTGCGCCGGTGCGGGGGCCATTCTGCTGGGACATGTCGGTCTGTGCCATGTGAGTGTGTCCTCTATATACTACTCAGTCCCTCTGGCGGGGCGCCGCGTCACCTCGGCGAGCTGCGCCGGTGCGGGGGCCATTCTGCTGGGACATGTCGGTCTGTGCCATGTGAGTGTGTCCTCTATATACTACTCAGTCCCTCTGGCGGGGCGCCGCGTCACCTCGGCGAGCTGCGCCGGTGCGGGGGCCATTCTGCTGGGACATGTCGGTCTGTGCCATGTGAGTGTGTCCTCTATATACTACTCAGTCCCTCTGGTGGGGCGCCGCGTCACCTCGGCGAGCTGCGCCGGTGCGGGGGCCATTCTGCTGGGACATGTCGGTCTGTGCCATGTGAGTGTGTCCTCTATATACTACTCAGTCCCTCTGGCGGGGCGCCGCGTCACCTCGGCGAGCTGCGCCGGCGCGGGGGCCATTCTGCTGGGACATGTCGGTCTGTGCCATGTGAGTGTGTCCTCTATATACTACTCAGTCCCTCTGGCGGGGCGCCGCGTCACCTCGGCGAGCTGCGCCGGTGCGGGGGCCATTCTGCTGGGACATGTCGGTCTGTGCCATGTGAGTGTGTCCTCTATATACTACTCAGTCCCTCTGGCGGGGCGCCGCGTCACCTCGGCGAGCTGCGCCGGTGCGGGGGCCATTCTGCTGGGACATGTCGATCTGTGCCATGTGAGTGTGTCCTCTATATACTACTCAGTCCCTCTGTCGGGGCGCCGCGTCACCTCGGCGAGCTGCGCCGGTGCGGGGGCCATTCTGCTGGGACATGTCGGTCTGTGCCATGTGAGTGTGTCCTCTATATACTACTCAGTCCCTCTGGCGGGGCGCCGCGTCACCTCGGCGAGCTGCGCCGGTGCGGGGGCCATTCTGCTGGGACATGTCGGTCTGTGCCATGTGAGTGTCTATATACTACTCAGTCCCTCTGGCGGGGCGCCGCGTCACCTCGGCGAGCTGCGCCGGTGCGGGGGCCATTCTGCTGGGACATGTCGGTCTGTGCCATGTGAGTGTGTCCTCTATATACTACTCAGTCCCTCTGGCGGGGCGCCGCGTCACCTCGGCGAGCTGCGCCGGTGCGGGGGCCATTCTGCTGGGACATGTCGGTCTGTGCCATGTGAGTGTGTCCTCTATATACTACTCAGTCCCTCTGGCGGGGCGCCGCGTCACCTCGGCGAGCTGCGCCGGTGCGGGGGCCATTCTGCTGGGACATGTCGGTCTGTGCCATGTGAGTGTGTCCTCTATATACTAATCAGTCCCTCTGGCGGGGCGCCGCGTCACCTCGGCGAGCTGCGCCGGTGCGGGGGCCATTCTGCTGGGACATGTCGGTCTGTGCCATGTGAGTGTGTCCTCTATATACTACTCAGTCCCTCTGGCGGGGCGCCGCGTCACCTCGGCGAGCTGCGCCGGTGCGGGGGCCATTCTGCTGGGACATGTCGATCTGTGCCATGTGAGTGTGTCCTCTATATACTACTCAGTCCCTCTGGCGGGGCGCCGCGTCACCTCGGCGAGCTGCGCCGGTGCGGGGGCCATTCTGCTGGGACATGTAGGTCTGTGCCATGTGAGTGTGTCCTCTATATACTACTCAGTCCCTCTGGCGGGGCGCCGCGTCACCTCGGCGAGCTGCGCCGGTGCGGGGGCCATTCTGCTGGGACATGTCGATCTGTGCCATGTGAGTGTGTCCTCTATATACTACTCAGTCCCTCTGTCGGGGCGCCGCGTCACCTCGGCGAGCTGCGCCGGTGCGGGGGCCATTCTGCTGGGACATGTCGGTCTGTGCCATGTGAGTGTGTCCTCTATATACTACTCAGTCCCTCTTAACGGGGCGCCGCGTCACCTCGGCGAGCTGCGCCGGTGCGGGGGCCATTCTGCTGGGACATGTCGGTATGTGCCATGTGAGTGTGTCCTCTATATACTACTCAGTCCCTCTGGCGGGGCGCCGCGTCACCTCGGCGAGCTGCGCCGGTGCGGGGGCCATTCTGCTGGTGTGGGCGGCGGGGTGTTGTGAGTGAATGTTAAAGTCGGCAAAAGAATATAAAATGTTTATTTAACTAAAACTACTACAAAAACTGTTATTGGCTAAGTTAGAAATATGTTGAAAATGTTAATGTTATAAAATATGTTCGAATGCACCCGACCGCGACGGTGTCCGTAATTGCATTAAAATTGTTTCAAATCGGCACTCAATACAACTAAATAATCGCATACGCACGCAGGCGCATGTCACGTGTTAGGTGCATTGCACCGAACATCTTGCCGGGGGCAAACGATGAGATGAAATTAAGATGATTAGGTAAGATGGTGGTACATGATGATTGTACAATTGACTTAAGTATAACATGACATAATATTATTCATTAAAAGATATTTTTCTTAAAATTGGGGAGCTTCCCCTGTCCATAAATATCGATCCGCTCATCTCATCATGACACTTCAATACTTTCACTCGCGCATTGTTTAACTCTCCTTCACTCACACTTTTCACTCGGCTTCGCGCACTCACACTACACTTGTCGTTATCACAAATGCCGCTGGTGCTGATGCGACGGGCGGCACGCGGTGTCCAGGTTGCGCTCGCGCTCGCTCGGGGCGGCGGCGGCGAGGCCGCCCGGGGACCCTCGAGTACACGGCACGATGTCGCAGGTTCCTCCGGATTTGCTTGTGCTGGTGGCGCTCTTAATATTCGCCACTGACAGCGTGTCTTACGCCATACGAGCACGGCTACTATAATGATCATTGCGATCCAGAGGCAGTATATGGCCGCGTAATGATGCACGTCATGTATAGAATAATTTTCTCCGGGAAGTTGACTCTCTTTTAGCGCTTTGATTCTTTCCTCTATGTTTTCCTTTTCTTTCTCTTCGTTCATAATGTTTAGGCTGTTGTTCTCGAATTCTTGGACAGATATGTTTATTACGTGATTAATAGGGTCAATTTCTGGTGTAAGTATATGGTAGTTTAAGTCAATTTTACTCTCCATACTCATATGCGTGTGAAATGCAAAGTTATCAGTTTTTACAATGCAATTCTGTTCAATATAAATTATATTAGCTCGGGTTAATGTCTGGGCCGTAACCTGATCCTTACATATGGTCCGGAACTGACACCTATCACAACAAAAATGCAAGTAATGGTTTGGGCTTGATAAGCTAATCCACTTGTTTTGGCACGCGGCGATGTTTGTTTTGCATTGTTGATTCTCCATTTCATCTTTTATACATAGGTCTTTATCATTACTCATCTTGTAGATTGGAACCTTAAGGTAACACATATAAGTAAATGTGTCTCGCAGAATACAATTTTCGAGATCTTGTTCTCGTAGAGGCATGTAGGCATCTTTTTGAAAGTTCATAGCGACGTATTTTTCTATTGGGATAACAGATATCATATTTCTGGCTGAGCGGTGCGGAACCGGAATAATGTTATAAATGCCGTAACGATCACGGGTTATTAATGGGATGCGAATCTCGAATATCATATATTGGTCAGTAAGTCTCGCTTTCACTTTTAATACTTGGTAAATGTTTTGTAGGTTTGTCTGTATGTTATCGATGGGAAGGGTAAGGTCGCTTAAAAGTTGGCCTGATATAATGTTTAATTCCTTTTGTAATTGTTCAGGATTTATAATATGTACGTTCATTTTTTCGTTGTAAATGTTTGTTATCGTTTCTAGTAACGTGTCCTGGAGCGTTTTGAGGTGTGTTAACAAATTGTTGGCGGCCATGGCAATAACGGTAAATTGTGACATCCTCTCTGAGGCGATTAATTCTGTTGCCAAGGCGGTGGTGTCGTTTTCCAAATGCAGTAAATGCTGATGTATTAATTTATGTTGTTTTTGGATTGTATCTCGTGTTCGCAAAAGCATGTTGTACTCAGCTTCAACGACAGATGTTTGGTTCTTCCACATAGTCGCGAGGTGTTTTTGGTTTTCTCTGAGGAGACCTATGTCCTTTTGGTATTGTTTGGCGAATTGATCGTCTAGGACTCCAAACAGATAGCTCGCGGCGTTCCCGACACCGTTAATTACTCCCCGTTTCTTGCGCGTCTCGTGTTTCAGCTGATGTCTGGATAAAACTCGATCATAGTGCTGTAGTTCATCGTACGAGTGACGTAGTTGTAGTAAGATAACGTCACAGTGTGAAAGGGTTCTAACTTGTTTACAAATATTTTCTAATTGGTCGTTGTACTTTTTGTATGCGGTTATACCTTCCCAGTATGGGTTCATGTCGTAGTATGCAACTAGTTTCCAGTCGTCCCTAACTAGCTGCATGTTTCCTAGTTTATCGAAATACAATCCTTGTTTTTCGTTGATTGAGGTCAGTTTGACGCAGCTTCCTGCCGTTAAAAATGTATAAAAATATATTAGCATCATTAGCATAGTTGATAAGCATCCTCTTTTTCTCTGTTTTTGATTTTGGCTGCGTTTCGGTACATCCTTTTCGACTGTTTGATTGTTTGTTTTCTGTTCGTCCAAAGGTAAGACAGATAACTTTACTACCGGCCTCTTGAGTATACCCCTTGCTGTTTTGAGTGTAACTACTCTTACATGTCCATCTTGACCTGGATGGACGTCTATAACTCGCCCTAGCGCCCATTTTCCTGCCGGCAAATTATCTTCGTGAATGACCACAATATCTCCTGTTACAAGGTTCTTCTGAGGATGAAACCATTTCTGTCTTGCTGTTAGTTGGCTTAAATACTCTGTTTTCCAACGTTTCCAAATATCATTGAATATTTTTTGTGTCAAGTGCCACCTTGTTCGTGCATCTTCAGCTGTTTCGATTATTGTGACGCCGGCTCTCCCCGTTAGAAAATGAGAAGGAGAGAGAGAGTTTAGGTCATCTATGTTTTCTGTTAATGGGCATAGTGGACGGGAATTTAGACAAGCTTCTAACTGGGCTAAGACGGTAGAGTACTCCTCATACGTCAGTTTTTGTTCACCCACTACGCGTTTTAAGTGATGTTTGAGACTTCTGACAGCCCTTTCCCAGAGGCCGCCGGCGGATGGCCAAGACGGCGCATTAAAATGCCACTGGATCTCCATGTCAGTTATTTCTGCCAGGAAGTCGTCATTAAAAATGTTATTAAGCTGCTGCCACTGTCTTTGCAGTATGTTGTTACTGCCAACGAAGTTCGTTCCTTGATCACTGTAAATATGATGTGGGGCTCCTTTTCTCGCTGCCATCCTTCGTAGAGCGGCTAGGAATGCTGAACTTGTTAGCTCTGTCACGAGCTCCAAATGCACAGCTTTTGTGACCATGCAGACAAATATGGCAATATAGCCCTTCAGTGTTCTGCTTCCTCGTGCTTTGCTAGCCTTTATGTCAACGAATCCCGTGTAATCGACGCCAGTGTGATAAAACGGTTTGGCTTCGTTGACGCGGGCTGAAGGAAGATCACCCATCAGCTGATGTTGTTTTCTCCCATCAATTTTCTGGCACTTTACACATTTTCTGACCTGTTGTTTCACTCTGTCGTTACCGCCCATAACCCAATATTCTTCTCTTAATTTGCTAAGAGTGAGCTTTGCACCTCCGTGGAATGTCAACAAGTGAGCTTGTTCGATAAGTAGAGTCGTGAGCCGTGAATCCTTAGGGATAATTTTTGGATGCATCATTTCGTAAGATAAATGCGCTTCTTTGAGACGACCTCCCACGCGAAGAATGTTGTTATTATCAATGAATGGGTTTAACTTCATTAGTTTGCTCTTCGATTCGACTTTGTTATGCGTGCGTAAATATTCAATATCCGTCCCCAATTCGATGTTTTGCACATTTCTAATTATTATCAATTTAGCCTTTCGTAATTCTGGTAATGTGATATAGCTAGGTACACAATTGTGGTTCGGAGTGAATGCCCGCATAATGTAGGCTAGGATTCGTATTACTTTAGTAATAGAGCTATATTTCTTTAATAAATTGTTGATAATATCTTGACCGTTGTTGTTATGTTGTATTACATTTGATTGGTATGATTTTTTCGACTCTTCTGTTGTTGTGTACTTTACACTTTGAAAACTTTCTAGCTCTGATTCGAATTGTACCAACCAAGTTGGACCGTTCCACCACAGATAATTGGCTTTCAACTGAGATGCAGTCTGTCCTCTGCTCGCAGCATCCGATGGATTTTCTGCTGATTTTACGTATCGCCATTGATCCTCGGGCATTACTTGTTTTATCTGTTGGACGCGATTCGCTACAAAGGGTTTCCAGCGACTCGGTTCGCCTTGTAGCCAGCCTAGCACAATCTTTGAGTCGGTCCACCCGAAAGTTTCCAACTTATGTTGTTCCAGAGAAGTTTTAATCTTTGCCATTAATTTAGATAACAGATGAGCTGCAGACAGTTCTAGTTTTGCCAGGGTTAATTGTTTTTTGTGTGGGACTAGCTTAGTTTTGGCGGCTATTATCACGGGGGTTGTTTGATTGTTGATACGCGCGTAAACCACACAGGCATATGCTTTCAAGGACGCGTCACAGTACCCGTGAAGCTGTATTACGTCATTTTCCTTACATGTTAACCATCTCGGTATTTTGAAATCATTTATTACGTGAATGTCATCTAGTATTTCGGACCACTCCTTGTCCATTTCTTCTGGTATAATCTGGTTCCACTGTAGATTCAGCTTCCAGCTTTATTTTGTGTCCTCTATATACTACTCAGTCCCTCTGTCGGGGCGCCGCGTCACCTCGGCGAGCTGCGCCGGTGCGGGGGCCATTCTGCTGGGACATGTCGGTCTGTGCCATGTGAGTGTGTCCTCTATATACTACTCAGTCCCTCTGGCGGGGCGCCGCGTCACCTCGGCGAGCTGCGCCGGTGCGGGGGCCATTCTGCTGGGACATGTCGGTCTGTGCCATGTGAGTGTCTATATACTACTCAGTCCCTCTGGCGGGGCGCCGCGTCACCTCGGCGAGCTGCGCCGGTGCGGGGGCCATTCTGCTGGGACATGTCGGTCTGTGCCATGTGAGTGTGTCCTCTATATACTACTCAGTCCCTCTGGCGGGGCGCCGCGTCACCTCGGCGAGCTGCGCCGGTGCGGGGGCCATTCTGCTGGGACATGTCGATCTGTGCCATGTGAGTGTGTCCTCTATATACTACTCAGTCCCTCTGTCGGGGCGCCGCGTCACCTCGGCGAGCTGCGCCGGTGCGGGGGCCATTCTGCTGGGACATGTCGGTCTGTGCCATGTGAGTGTGTCCTCTATATACTACTCAGTCCCTCTGGCGGGGCGCCGCGTCACCTCGGCGAGCTGCGCCGGTGCGGGGGCCATTCTGCTGGGACAAGTCGGTCTGTGCCATGTGAGTGTGTCCTCTATTTACTACTCAGTCCCTCTGGCGGGGCGCCGCGTCACCTCGGCGAGCTGCGCCGGTGCGGGGGCCATTCTGCTGGGACATGTCGGTCTGTACCATGTGAGTGTCTATATACTACTCAGTCCCTCTGGCGGGGCGCCGCGTCACCTCGGCGAGCTGCGCCGGTGCGGGGGCCATTCTGCTGGGACATGTCGGTCTGTGCCATGTGAGTGTGTCCTCTGTATACTACTCAGTCCCTCTGGCGGGGCGCCGCGTCACCTCGGCGAGCTGCGCCGGTGCGGGGGCCATTCTGCTGGGACATGTCGATCTGTGCCATGTGAGTGTGTCCTCTATATACTACTCAGTCCCTCTGTCGGGGCGCCGCGTCACCTCGGCGAGCTGCGCCGGTGCGGCGGCCATTCTGCTGGGACATGTCGGTCTGTGCCATGTGAGTGTGTCCTCTATATACTACTCAGTCCCTCTGGCGGGGCGCCGCGTCACCTCGGCGAGCTGCGCCGGTGCGGGGGCCATTCTGCTGGGACATGTCGGTCTGTGCCATGTGAGTGTGTCCTCTATATACTACTCAGTGCCTCTGGCGGGGCGCCGCGTCACCTCGGCGAGCTGCGCCGGTGCGGGGGCCATTCTGCTGGGACATGTCGGTCTGTGCCATGTGAGTGTGTCCTCTATATACTACTCAGTCCCTCTGGCGGGGCGCCGCGTCACCTCGGCGAGCTGCGCCGGTGCGGGGGCCATTCTGCTGGGACATGTCGGTCTGTGCCATGTGAGTGTGTCCTCTATATACTACTCAGTCCCTCTGGCGGGGCGCCGCGTCACCTCGGCGAGCTGCGCCGGTGCGGGGGCCATTCTGCTGGGACATGTCGGTCTGTGCCATGTGAGTGTGTCCTCTATATACTACTCAGTCCCTCTGGCGGGGCGCCGCGTCACCTCGGCGAGCTGCGCCGGTGCGGGGGCCATTCTGCTGGGACATGTCGGTCTGTGCCATGTGAGTGTGTCCTCTATATACTACTCAGTCCCTCTGGCGGGGCGCCGCGTCACCTCGGCGAGCTGCGCCGGTGCGGGGGCCATTCTGCTGGGACATGTCGGTCTGTGCCATGTGAGTGTGTCCTCTATTTACTACTCAGTCCCTCTGGCGGGGCGCCGCGTCACCTCGGCGAGCTGCGCCGGCGCGGGGGCCATTCTGCTGGGACATGTCGGTCTGTGCCATGTGAGTGTGTCCTCTATATACTACTCAGTCCCTCTGGCGGGGCGCCGCGTCACCTCGGCGAGCTGCGCCGGTGCGGGGGCCATTCTGCTGGGACATGTCGGTCTGTGCCATGTGAGTGTGTCCTCTATACAGAGTGTTTTTTTTTAAATGGGACAGTATGGGGAAATCCGAATCTAAAGGAGATAGAAGAAAAGTGTCCAAGGAGACATTAGGTGTTTTTTTATGTAAACAAATTTGGCTCATTAAAATTTTTGGTCAAGCGTGAGTTGTTCTTAAAACATTATAAAGTTGGTCAATTTTTTTTTTGACGCGGGTCGGCTCTGTTTCATGTAAGGATTATTTGATTGTATGGAAAGAAAAAAATCTGAACAGCAGAAGTTGGTCAAATTTAATGAAAACTAATCTTCATACAGTTGGTTTATTACTTGAGTAAATGTTCGATGTGGCCGCCGTCTTGTCTTATGCAGGTACGAGCACGCTTCAAGACACTTCTAGTTGCATTTAACAGAGACTTATGGTGAATTGTGTTTAAAGTGTTGTAAACAGCATCTTTTAATTCTTGTACGGAGTTGTATCGGGATTCATAAATTCGACCCTTAAGGTAACCCCATAAGAAAAAATCTAATGGCGTTAAGTCGGGCGATCGTGGGGGCCACTTTATCGGCCCATATGTACCCATCCAACGGTTTGGAAACTGCTCGTCCAAACACAGTTTACTTGCCCTACTGTTGTGGGCTGGTGCACCATCTTGTTGGTAGATTATCTTACCAAAGTTCCTTAAGCTAATAGTCTCATCCTCTAAATCTGCAGCCATGTTCAAGATTTCCTGATATTTTTCACTATTTAGCGTTCCTTGGTAAATTTTGATAGCAAAAATTCTGTTATGTAATATCGCACACCAACAATTAAAAGAAAATCGGATTTGGTTGTGGGTTTCTGTAGTTCTTAGCGGATTCATTTTTGACCAGTAATGGTTATTTCTCCTGTTGTACATGCCATTGTTCGAAAAGTTGCATTCATCAGTCCAAACTGTCCAAATAATAAAATTAGGAAAACATCTATTTCTAATAGTCTGAGCCACATACCAATTACAGAAATGTAACCTGCGGTCTTTATCTCCAGGTAGTAACGCTTGTACAAGTCGACCTTCTATGTAACACTTGTATTTATGAGCCTTCAATATCTTCCTTACAGTTGATTTATGAATACCGATAGTTTCAGCTGCTTCCCGTAACGAAGCTTTTGGATATGCTTCAAAATATCCCAATACGGCAATAGTTATAAACTCACTATTGACTATCGTCGGCCTTTTACGCTTAGGTTTGAAACAGCCTTCCTGTCTTAGGTTCTTTATTAAACTATCAAATATCTTGCGATTCGGTACTACACGGTCAGGATAGCGTTCTTAAGTGCATTATCTCTACTGCGATAATTAAGAAAATACGCCTCAATCAAATCAACTTTATGTGGATTAGTTAACGCCATGATGAATAAAATTACAAGCATGAACTGATTGGAAACAAAATCACAGCTGCAGAAATAACTTACGTGCCAAATTTGAATTCTTTGCTGCAGAAATAACTTACGTTCCAAATTTGAATTTTTTTTTTTATAATTTCAAGACTATAGCGTGCCATGATGTTTACGAAGATTAAAAAAATGTACTTCTCTTGAATCATCTGGAGCTCTTATCGATTATCGAAATTTAAAAATTGAATAATTTTAAATATTTTTTTACACGCCTAGGCACTTGTAACAATATTAAAAGGCGAATACTGCAATTGTATGAAGATCAGTTTTCATTAAATTTGACCAACTTCTGCTGTTCAGATTTTTTTCTTTCCATACAATGAAATAATCCTTACATGAAACAGAGCCGACCCGCGTCAAAAAAAAAAATTACCTACCAACTTTATAATTTTTTAAGAACAACTCACGCTTGACCAAAAATTTTAATGAGCCAAATTTGTTTACATAAAAAAACACCTAATGTCTCCTTGGACACTTTTCCTCTACCTCCTTTAGATTCGGATTTCCCCATACTGTCCCATTTAAAAAAAACATACTACTCACCCAACTAGCACACTAGCGTTAAAATAACCCTTATATCATTCTTATATCGGTACCAGCCAAGTGTTAAGGTGGTGTATACGTGACTTTGACCATATTAATGTAATTTTGAAGGAAGTGCTTGAATGGTTTACGGCAAATAATTTACTTCTAAATGCCACGAAAACAAAATGTGTGAAGTTCACGTTGCCAAATGTAAGGCAGGTTGAGACAGCTATAATGTTAAACGGAGAGAAGCTGGACCTTGTCGAAAAAACGCTTTTTCTGGGACTCACCTTGGACTCTAACTTACAATGGGCCCCCCACATTTCTGCTTTGGCAAATAGACTCAGCTCTGCCGCGTATGCAGTGAGGAGAATTAGGCAATTCACAGACATGGAGACTGCTCGCCTAGTTTACTTTAGTTATTTCCACAGTATCATGTCATATGGCTTATTGATCTGGGGGAAAGCAGCTGATATAGAAACTATCTTTGTCCTTCAAAAGAGGGCGATCCGATCGATTTATAATCTTGGCTCTTGAGACTCTCTGAGAGCACGCTTTAAGGAAATAGGTATCCTCACAGTGGCTTCACAGTACATACTGGACGTGATTATGTATACACACAAAAACATAAAGTCGTTCAAGAAGCAGTCTGATGTCCATAATATAAATACACGAAACAGACATAAATTGGTTATCCCAATGTTTCGTTTGCAGAAAGTCAAAAAATCGTTTTTGGGTAACTGTATAAGGTTTTACAACAAAGTACCCAAAGATGTATGGGATCTTCCTTATAATTCATTCAAAGAATATATAAAAAATGCTCTTTTAAGGAGAGGATACTACAAGATCGAAGAATATATGGAAGACAAATATACATGGTAAATCCTTCAATCTCAAAAGCCGTCGTAACTTTTTTTTTTTTTTTTTTTTTTTTTTATTTGTTGTTTTATTTGTTATTGTGTCCTTGAGTGAGTCGCTTGCTGCTTGGGTCGCCGCTGTTACTGGCTGTCTCAATTTTTATTAATTTTTAATTTGTATGTTTTATTGTAATTTTGATCTTGACATGTTGGTTACATTCCAGTTCTGTAGCATTAGATTATTTGACCAGGGACTCTTTACATCTCCGTTAATTTATTTTATCTGACGCTCGAGACTTTACATCTCCATTATTATTATTATTATTATTTTTGTTTCATTTTGACATTTTATTATAGAATAAGATTATTGTGATATAATTGACCCGGAGACTCTGTACATCTCTCGGCTAATGTATTCAATTCAAGTCATTTAATGTTAATTAATTGTATTTGTAAGCTCTGACATGTGAAAGAGCCCTTGAGTGAGGCCTACTTACAGAATAAATATTTGAATTTTGAATTTGAATTTTGAATTTTGAGTTACAATGCCTGTAAAAAAGGTGTTAAAGCATGCTCTAACACCCTAATAACCGCGAATCAGGCCCACGATCTTAGGTAAAGGTGTTAGAAAGCCTTTAGAGCAGTGTTATCTGACACCCAAAGTGTTGACCAACCCTCTACAAACACCGTAGTAACGGTTATGGTGTTAGCTGAGAGTGTTACAACACTCTTGCGCTCACGGAGTTCCAAGTGAGCATTTTTACTTCTTACTATAAAATTATGTGACAAATATGTCTACCGACAAAATGGCGAAGATAGGTATTAGTGTATTTGACAGAAGTTACTAATTGAAAGTGATTTGTGTTTGTGTTATTAAGTGTAAAAAATCTGCTCTTGTGATTATACGGTAAATGTATACAATGTTTTCCATCTCAATTTTAACGCGCCCACGATTTATTAAAGATCTATATTAATAAAAGAAAGTTGTGTTAGTTCCTTTGCTTATAACTCGAGAACGGCTGGAACGATTTTGATGATTGTTGATTTGTTGGATTTGTCTTCGCCCCGAATAGCAGAATAACTATTTAAAAAAATGGAAAAAATTAAGTTTTTTTTTTCATGAATTTTGTACGGCGGAACGAAGTTCGCGGGGTCAGCTAGTTTCTAATAAAACTTATGAAGAATAAAATAGACACCTAAAGTATTAATCATTTTCTATTCTTGTTTCTTGGCCAGTGGTATGTTAAATTAAGCGGTATCCATAGAATGGCAAGAGTAACATAAAGAATGAAGTATTTTGCTGTCAAATATTGAATAACCTAATCAATTTTTAGGTTAGAATTCACCAGTGGCGGAGCGCTCATACAAGCCGATTCCCACCGGCTTGCCTAAAATTTCTTCTTAGGCAGGCCTATAGTTATATTTACTCTAAACTTTTTCATAACTTTTTTGTTCCGGGTTGCCCATCGAAAATTTTCACGCGCCACCACTGGAATTCACCAAAACAACTTACACTAAAGCTTTAGGCTATTTACAAATGAGTTGTTCAACACTTCTAGTATCTTTTATTACAATACTCTTGACCAACTCTCTTATAAAGTATATGCCCGCAACTTATAGTAGATATAACACCTTAAGCTTTATAAGACACTCCACGGCAACAACTAAAAAGCAATAAGAGTTAACGAGGACTCGTGTAAAGGTTAAGGTGTTAAAGCTTTTACATCTTAAGTGTACTTGTTTGCGTTGAGTAACACTCTTATAACTCTTAAACCTAAGCAGCGTTCAATAAAGCTCTATAGTAGCCCTTTTGGAGTAATTTTTTTTCTTAACTCCTCCATAACACTATTAGTTCCAACTGAGATAATTATAACTCTTTTATAAAGGTCCTGTGACGTCACTCGTGTTTGTCACTCGCCATAATTTACGACCATGTCGACACTAACTTTTGGACGGTTTCTAGAGTAAAGCCTACTTCCATTTTTATTCAAAATTCTTCAATCTTTTTAATGTAATAATCTTTCCCTTAACAATTATAACCTTTCATTAGTTGTCATAACAGGAGAGACGTCACCAGCCGCTTATCGGGTGGATAAAAACACGTTCCGTTTCACATTACTTCAAATCGCGTATATTGTTTGAAATTTGTATAAACTAAAGTAAAAACCTTTCAGAACCAATTATTTTATGTTTATTCAACATTTTGATCACAAAATAATGGTAAATATTAAAGCTGCATCTTCCCTATTGCCATTCCGGATGAGGCTAATATAGTGCTTTTCTCAAAAATGGGGGAATAAAAAAAAATACTTTATCCCGACCAAGCTTAGAATGCACCTCGCTCAGTGTAACTTATTCGACGCGATAGTGCATTCTTAGCTTGGTCGACTTGTAAATGAAGTCAAGCATTATTAATAAATACAAATTGAGGATACTGCAAATTAACTATCGTGAGACATGTTGAAATAATGCTAGAAATATACGGTTTAACTCACGTATTAACTACGGGCGACATGTTTCGAAACCTTCGGGAGTTCTTCTTCATGTTGAGTGTTCTCGCGGTGGTGTCGCTTGATTGTTGCTTTAATACGTTAAACCGTATATTTGTAGCATTACTTAAAATTAAGCGTCATATACCTTCTTTTTAAACAGAATCGCAACGCAAGTGTATTTTTCCACCGAAAGAAATTATTTTGCAACAGAAACATCCGAGTTGTATTGGCTGTGCCGTCCTTTATATGCCAGTTTCTACTTGTTTACTCACTACGTCACTGCACTTATTACCTTATTGAATGAAACACTTTCTTGACAACTTAATACTCATATAATTCGGATTTTGAAGGGAGCCTTATACAATCTACGAGAGAACAACGATAGCGTGTTTCACGGGTGTAAGCGCCATCTACCATGCAATTGGTGCACTATAAAATGTAAACAACTACTCGTAAAACATTGTACTTTAAACATTATCGGCGCCCAAGGACGAATTGTCCTTACAAAGGTCCGAGTAAGTAGAGAAAAACAGAGTAAAACTAACTCGTACTAGTGAAACTCTACATGAATCTGTAAACTCAAAGTTTAAATACACAGTAAACTCAATAAACTGACTTCTTGAGAGGACAAAACCAACAAAACAAAACGTTCATATCAAATCATCAATGTAGGGGATAAGGGAAGTTAATTCACTCGGTTTTGGAAACCTTTGGCCTTTTCTCAGCTTGTAATTCTTCCAGAAACCAAAATCCTTGAGAGAGTTGAATACAAATGTTTGTTGCATATCTCAGTTCACTAACTGTCAGATGCTGAGGAAAAGTCTCAGGTGGTGTCTGATTACGCTTAGTTTCAATACGTGACTTACACAATTTCACAAATCGCATGAGATAAGCTGTAACACGAATCAATTTTGTCAGAGTAGAATATCTAGCCAAATATGTGAGTCGATCATCACTCTCATTCGATACACCACTTTGTAATGCAATTAATTTACTATCATTTCCTTTCGACTTTTCTTTGACTTCTAATTGTGTTGTTGGTATGTCAAAAGAGAGCGAGCGATATCCATCAATTTCATTATCTTGGTGAAGCATAGCTGGTCCATGCCACCACAAATCGCAGTCTTTGAATAAGTCAGGACGAATGCCTCGCGAAGCAACGTCTGCAGGGTTATCTGCCGATTTGACGTGGTGCCACCGTCCGCTACTTACGCTATTCACAATTTCAGTAACACGATTTGCTACATAAGTCTTCCAAGTATTTGGAGTTCGTCGAAGCCAAGCTAAGACAATCATTGAATCTGTCCACGCAAATACAGACTCCTCAGGAAGTTGAAGACTATGTTGCACATCCTCGAGTAGTTTCGAGAGTAGAACCGCGCCACACAGTTCCAAACGGGGCACAGTAACCTGCTTCACTGGTGCCACCCTAGTTTTGGCAATAATCAGAGATACATGGATCCCGTGGGGCGTGATAACTCGTAAATAGACTACAGCTGCGTAAGCTAAACAAGAGGCATCGCTGAAGCCGTGAATTTCCACTCTTTCATTGCCCTGGAATTGTGTGTGAACCCAACGATCTAAGTACAAGGTCGGCATGTTACAGAGCTGGTCTCTATAACTTGACCACTCGGTAGCAAGTTCGAGAGGAAGTTCATCGGTCCAACTAATACCACTCAACCATAGTTTCTGCAAAAACATTTTAGCAGTAATAATCACAGGCCCTAAAAAACCTGAAGGGTCAAATGATTTTGCAATATCCGACAGTACTGACGTTTTGGTGAAGCGCTCGGTGGGTTTCGAAATGTCTAACTTTAGCTCAAACATATCTTGATGTCAGTTCCATCTAATTCCTAAAGCCTTAACAGTGTCATCAAGCTTGATGTCGACACTTGGTTGACTTGTCTTTTGCGCGCTAGGAACCTGTTTCAATACGTCAGGACTGTTAGATGCCCATTTGTGCATTTCAAATTTACCTTTAGCCATGACTTGTGCAATACGACTCTGTAACTTAGCAGCCTCTTTCACGTCATTCGCACCTGTGAGTAAGTCATCCATATAAAAATCGTTACTGATGACATCTACCAAATCGGAAAAAATCGTCTTTTTCGTCTTGTGCAAGCTGTTTAAGTGTGCGAATGGCGAGAAATGGCGCACACGACGTGCCATACGTTACGGTCAGTAAACGCTTCTCGATAATGTCATCGTGAGAAGAGCGCCACAAAATGCGCTGATAGTCGACGTCTTCTTTGGCGACGAGTATTTGGCGATACATTTGTTTCACATCTGCGAGTAGACAAATCTTGTGAGTACGCCATCGAACAACCAAATTGCGCAGGTCTTGCAAGAGTGATGGGCCAACAAGTAGCTCGTCGTTTAGTGATGAGCCATCTGACGGCTGTGCAGTCCCATCAAAAACAACTCTGAGCTTCGTTGTAGTGCTGGATTCTCGAATCACCGCGTGATGAGGGAGATGGTAGACTTTGTGAGTTGGCACATGTTGTGGGTCTACATCTTCCAAGTGGTTGAACTTTTGGTACTGTTCGATGAAGTCCGAATAATCCTTCCGAAATTTCGGCTGGTGTGCAAATCTCTTTTCCATGTGCTTCAGTCTTTGTACAGCAATTTGTCTCGAGTTGCCCAAATTGTCTTCGTGGTTGTCTTTAAAAGGTAAGCGTACTACGTAACGACCATCTTCTTGACTGGTGTGTGTCTTCTTATAGTGCTCTTCGCATTGTGTCTCGAGAAGTGTTTGTGGTTTCTCATGTGGCTTATATTCTTCAGTCTCCCAGAATTTGCGCAAGAGTTGATCTACCTCGATGAGTGCATTATTTACTTTTATGTTGTGAGGTGGCAGATCGTTCGATGATTTCGTTGCTCCAGAGACTAACCATCCCAGTCTGGAGTTTTGTGCAAGGAGAGTGTCATATTTGTGAAGTCCTTTCAGTAGAATACAAGCGTAGACATCGGCGCCCAGTAGAACGTCAATAGGTCCCGGTCGATGCATGTGAGGATCTGCTAATTGCAATTGGGACAAGGCAGGCCATTGTGTGATGTCAAACTCTTTAGTGGGTAACAATGGTGTCAACTTCGAAAGTACGTGAGCGTTAACTTGCATTACGTGGTGAGTTTCTATCGGTGAGTAAATATCTAAGTTAACGACGTGTCGTGCCTGTACAGCGTGATTCCCGATGCCTGTTACATTAGCTGACTGTGGTGTCTTCTTCAGTCGCAGTAGTTGCACTGCCGACTCCGTAATGAAGGTAGCTTGTGAACCTTGGTCAACTAAGGCTCTGAGGTGCACGAGAGAACCACTGCTATCCATCACTCCAATCTGTGCTGTAGCCAGAATAACTTGGTTGTCGCTTAGTGAAACCTTTAGACTTGTGAGTTGCGAAGATTGTGGGTCATCAGGTTCTGTGGGTGTCTCCGTTGTAAGCGGCTTCGCTGTTATGGTCTGGTAGTGCAAGAGCGTATGGTGTTTGCGGTTACAGGTTCTACATGTTGTGACTTGTCTACAGTTCCGTATGGAATGTCCTTTGACAAGGCAATTGAAGCATAAGTTGTTGTTTCGAACAAATTCTTTACGTTGGTCTACGTCGAGTTGTGCGAATTCGGTGCAGTGACAGATGTAGTGACTTTTCTTACAATATGAGCATTCCGTATCAATTTCTGTGGCGAAGGATCTCAAATTCTTTATTTTAGGTGCAATAGCTGGTTGTTGTAACGTAAACTCCTTCTTTTCTATCTTTTGTGTTGCTTGTACCATCTCCTCTGAATCGTCCTTCCAAGTATGAGGTGAGATTCTTATAAGTGGGTAACTCCGTTGAAGAACCAAGTGACTGCTCCCAAGCTTTGTGAGTTTCATTATCTAACTTCGATACCACAATATGCACGATAATGGAATCCCAAGTAGTCGTGTCTATTTTCAAATTTGAGAGACTACTGAGACACTAATTTGTAGTATCAAGCAGATCCTTAAGGCCTTTAGAGCATTCGTATGTGAGTTTCTTTTGATTGAGCAAACGATTCAGTATGGTATTAGCTATCACTCTATCGTTACTGTAGCGGCTGACTAAGGCGTTCCAAGCTTTACTATAGTTGGCAGCTGTGATCTCGAAATGACGGACGACTTGTTCTGCTTCACCTTTCAAGCTCGATCTCAAATAATGATGCTTGTGTATATCACTCAGTCCCTGCTCATTGTGGATCATTGAAAGAAACAAATCCTTGAAATGCATCCATTCTTGATAATCGCCTGAGAATGTAGGGATATGTATAGGTGGTAACTTGCTATGCGTGACAGTTTGAGATGCTTGAGGTGCATGAGGTGAGCCAATTTCTTGTTTTGTGCTAGATTCCACCAATTCCAATAAACCAGTCTTGAAGTCCATATACAAATCTTCAACATCATTGTAGAGTGCCTTCAATTCCTTTTTCTCATCTAATTTCTCTGCAGTTTTCAGGAATTCTCGATGTTGAGAAACAAATTGTGTCCAATACTCTTCAAGTGACTCTATCCGTATCTTCAAGTAGCTTGCAGAGTATCGCGATGGTGATGTTTTCTTGTAGTTAGTTTGAAGTCTTTTAATCTGACTAAAAAGCTCTTCTTGTGATGCTATGTTCTCCATTGTTGTTAAAATTCGCTGAGTGAATTTCAAAGTTTTTATTTTCAGCAGTTTTTATTCTAAGTCGCTGAAGACATAAATTTTCAAAGTAATTTCGAACTGAAATTACGCTAAGTCCCAGAATTCACAAATTGTACTAAGTCCAAACTTGACGCGAATTTTCTAAGTTAAATTTTCACCGGTTTTTTTCTATGTCCTAGAATCACGAAATTGCACTAAGTTAATAATTCCGCGAAATATTTTAAGTGTTTGTTACCGCGAAAATCGACTAAGTCTTTGACACATCACTTTTTTCCACTGTCACTGTACTCACGATTATCCTTGGTTCGAAGGGCCAATGTTTACTCACTACGTCACTGCACTTATTACCTTATTGAATGAAACACTTTCTTGACAACTTAATCCATACTAATATTATAAATGCGAAAGTGTCTGTCTGTCTGTCTGTCTGTCTGTCTGTCTGTTACCTCTTCACGCCTAAACCGCTGAACCGATTTAGATGAAATTTGGTATAGAGATAGTTTGAGTCCCGGGAAAGGACATAGGGTAGTTTTTATCCCGGAAATCTACCCCTAAGGGGATGAAATTGGGGGTGAAAATTTGTATGGAGCTACTTAAACCGCTGCACCGATTTGGATGAAATTTGGCATTTAAATAGTTTGAGTCCCGGGGAAGGACACAGGATAGGTTTGATCCCGTAAATCATCCCCTTAGGGGGTGAAATGAGGGGGTGAAAATTTAGAGGTAACCAATTTTGATGAAATTTGGTTTGGAGATAGTTTAAATCCTAGGAAAGGACATAGGATAGTATTTATTTCGGAAGTCATCCCCTAAGGGGGTGAAATAAGGGGTGAAAATTCGGATGGAACCCATTTGAATACAATTTGGTTTAGATATAGTTTGAGTCCTATGAAAGGACATAGAGTAGTTTTTATCCCGGAAATCCACCCCTAAGGGGATGAAATGGGGGGTGAAAATTTGTATGGAGCTACTTAAACCGCTGCAATGATTTGGATGAAATTTAGTATTTAAATAGTTTGAGTCCCGGGGAAGGACAAAGGATAGGTTTGATCCCGGAAATCATCCCCTAAGGGGGTAAAATAGAGGGTGAAATGAGGAGGTGAAAATTTGGACGTAACCAATTTTGACGAAATTTGTATCAGAGATAGTTTAAATCCTGGGAAAGGACATAGGATAGTTTTTATCCCGAAAATCATCCCTTAAGGGGTTGAAATCAGGGGTGAAAATTCGGATGAAACCCATTTCAATACAATTTAGTAAAGAGATAGTTTGAGTCCCGGGGAAGGACATAGGGTAGTTTTTATCCCGGAAATCTACCCCTAAGGGGGTGAAATTGAGGGTGAACATTTATATCGAGTTTATTAAACCGCGGCACTGATTTGGATGTAATTTGGTTCATAAATAGTTTGAGTTTGAATCCGGAAATCATCCCTTAAAGGGGTTAAATGTGAGGGTGAAAATTTAGAAGTAAGCAATTTTGATAAAATTTGGTTTAGAGATAGTTTAGGTCCTGGGAAAGGACATAGGATTATTACGGAAATCATCCCCTAAGGGGGTGAAATTAGGGGTGAAAACTTGGATGGAACCCATTTGAATACAATTTGGTTTAGATATAGTTTGAGTCCTGGGAAAGGACATATAGGGTAGTTTTTATCCCGGAAATCCACCCCTAAGGGGATGAAACTGGGGTTGAAAATTTTTATGGTGCTACTTAACTGCTGCACCGATTTGGATGAAACATGGGACTGTTTTAATTCCGGAAATCACCCCTAAGGAGGTGAAATGGGGGGTTGAACTTTGGATGGAACCCGTTTAGATAAAATTTGGTATAGAGATAGTTTGATTCCCGGAGAATGACATTAGATAGTTTTGAAAATTTGGATAAATCCCATAGAGATGAAATTTGGTATAGTAGGAGTCCCAGGGAAGCACAATGCATAGTTTTTATCCCGAAAATCAGCTCCTGAGGGGGTGACATTAGGCGTGAAAATGTTGATGGAACCCATTTAGATGAAATTTGGTATAGAGATAGTTAGAGTCCTAGGGAAGGAAATAGAATATTTTTTATTTCGGAAATCTTCCCCTAAGCGGGTGAAATGGGGGTGAAAATTTGGATGAACTCATTTAGATGAAATTTAGTTAAGAGATAGTTTAAGTCCTTGCAAAGGGCATAGGATAGTTTCAATTCCGGAAATCATCCCCTAAGGGAGTGAAATGGAGGATGAAACTTTTGATGGAACCCGTTTAGATGAAATTTGGTATAGAGATAGTTTAAGTCTCGGAGAATGAAAGCGGATAGTTTTTATCCCGAAAATAGTTCCCAAGGTAATGAAATAGGGGGTGAAAATTTGGATAAAACCCATTTAGATGAAATTTGGTATAGAGATAGTAAGAGTCCCAGGGAAGATGCATAGTTTTTATCCCGAAAATCATCTCCTGAGGGGGTTCTTAAAACTTTGTAGAAACATTACTTATTTGAGTACAAACAAAGTGCTTTCAGCGTTTTGGAAAATTCCACCCCTAAGAGGGTTAAAAAGGGCTGCAAAGTTTATGTGGGGAAACTCTTTTTGGGATAGGAGCCTAACAGTTTGTAGGACGATTAGTTATTGAAATACAAAAAAAAGTATATTCAGCGTTTTAGTAAATTCCACTCCTAAGGGGGTTAAAAGTGGGTGCAACTATTGTGAGGAGGAAACATTTTTTTAGCCGATTTACAATTTTGTTGAATGCTTACTAATTAAAAATAAAATTAAATACTTTCAGCATTTTAGAAACTTCGATCTTTAGGGGTTTATAAGAACGTTTGAATGAAGAAAATATTTTTTTAGCGAGGGACTTAAAACTTTGTTGAAAGATTACTTATTACAATAAAAATCAAGTACTTTTAGCGTTTTGAAAAATTCGACCCCTAATGAGAATAAAAAGGGGTGCAAGGTTCGTATGGGAAACCCATTTTTTGAGCTAGAGACTTGATATTTTGTAGAAAAAATACTTATTACAATAAAAAAACTTAGTGTTTTCTATTCAATTTTTCCCCGAAAATCGTTAATTCAAAGGTTCAAAGTTTGTATGCAGACTATCAGAGCAAGAAAATTTTTAAGTATGAGAATTGTAACTTCGATCTTAGTATGTTTGTTAAAAGACTACAAAACTCATTTCAGCGTTTTTTGAAATTCATCCCCTAAAAGGTATTATAAGGGTGTTTAAAGTTTGTATGGAGAGCAAAACATTTTTAAAGTAAGGGATTTGTAACTTCAGTTTTAGACTGTTTACTACAAGACTACAAAGCTAATTTCAATGATTTTAAAAATGAATTCCCTAAACAAACATTTAGACGATAACATGTTCTACGCGGACGAAGTCGCGGGCAACAGCTAGTACTCATATAATTCGGATTTTGAAGGGAGCCTTATACAATCTACGAGAGAACAACGATAGCGTGTTTCACGGGTGTAAGCGCCATCTACCATGCAATTGGTGCACTATAAAATGTAAACAACTACTCGTAAAACATTGTACTTTAAACACTACTTTTTTTAAAGTTTGGTACTTGACATATAAAGGAATTTATATGTAAGATTCCAGGCGGCATGCAATGTTTTTTATATTGATCTGTCCTTAAACTATACACTTTAACTTCCAATATGTCACTTTGCAGGCCATTTTTGTGAAAAGCTTATTCTGTTACAGAAATTCAAGAATTTGGACTGATAAGAAGATGCCAGCTGCATTTAAAATAAGAATTAAATACTCCCAGACTATTATACGTCAATTCTCTATTTACAATGTTATAAATAAGTATTGATTAAGGATATTATATTATTGTTAACTTCAAACTTCAAATCATTTATTTGTGAACAATAGGTATGCACATAATGTTAAAAAAATTTCTTTTTAATATTTTAATGAAGTTATTAATTAAATAAATATATTTTATTTTAATTGTACTTCTTTTAATTTTAACTTCTCAGGCAGATTATTTGCAGTAGTTCCTTTGGGCACAGCCTTTAAAGGAACTGTTGCAAATAAACCTATAGGTCAGAAAATGAATGCTCAAAAAGAGGTATAGAGGGAAATGCTTGGAACACAATTTTTTACTTTGTAACTTTGTTTGGACTAGTTAGGAGGTAGGTAAACATATCAAAAGTCCCAAATTTCGGTTTTACGCTTTTATCTCAGAAACCATGCGTCCTAGCGACATGACTACTTTTACAAAATGAAAGCTGATTAATTTTGCTACAAGTTTTATTCGATCAAGTTTTTCGATACCTTGTATAGTTTTCGAGATATCAGCTCTTGAAAGTCTTTAATTTTGGAAAACAAAAACTACCTTCTTCGTTTTTGACGGCTTGATAGTACAGTCGCCATCACATACATCGGTACACTATAGGTGTTCAAAAATATCGGCACATGCACCCTAACGCCTTGAAAATAGAGGTGTGTTCCGATGTTTGTGACGTGCTTGTTTGCTCCGATGTATGTGATGACTGTACATTGTTGTAGAAGCTAGAAAGTAGGGAACAGAAGTCCACCTTTTGCAATTTCGCCCAAGGATAACATAGTGATTTTCACGCTAATTAAATTGCGAAAGTAACTCTGTCTGTCTCTCTGTTACCTTTTCACGCTTAAAACGCTGAACCGATTTTGATTAAATTTGGTATAGAGATTCCCTTCATTGAGAAGGACGGGATACTTTTATCCCGGAAATCATCCCTTAGGATGTGAAATGGTGGGATGAAAGTGTGTGGAGCTACGATATAAACAAGTTCCACGCGGACGAAGTCGCGGGCAGAAGCTATGTTATTAATATTTTTTGAAAATTGGTGGAACTTAAATATGCCACATTGTAAAACACTGTTGAACATTATCAGGACGGATAGCATGGATGGCCTCACGCGATAAGTGATAGGATAGAGCTGCCGTCCCTGGCTGACACCGTTCGATAGAATGTGACGGCGCGCTTATCCTATCACTTATCGCGTGATAACGCCATCCATGCTACGGGGCCAGTAGCCCTAGTATAAGTTTTATCGATACATTATACGTTTTCGAACGCGTTTGCGTTTAGCTTCAATTTGTATGGCAACGCGTAGTTCCTAATAGTTACAACCAGAGGCGCTGTTCGCGTTGCCATATAAATTGAGACTAAACGCAAACGCGTTCGAAAACGTATGGCATGGATAAAACTTATACTAGAGCCTCTGGTCTCGATAAGGGCTATCTGTTTGCACACGGTTTTGCATAATATCGGTCAAACTGGAGTGTCGCGTGCTCTGCGCTGTAGTTCGGCATCCGACCGCTAAGTTAGCTTAGTTTACAGTACCTACCTACAACATGACTCACTCTTTGAACTGTGTGTTACCCACATCTCCACTTATAATAAATCTCTAAATTAAGAAAATAATCAGCCAGTTTGAAACTAAGCTGTCACGAATGTTCTCAGCATCCCATGAACGGAAAAATATGAAACATTTTTTATAGGTACCTACATTATTATTCTAGCTGTTACATAGGATAGTTTTTATCCGACTGCGACAATAATAGTACATTACTTACCTAGGGCGGTTAAACAAAGAATGTCTCAGAACGCAGGTATTTGACGCCCGAGCCGAAGGCAAGGGCGATAAATATGCGCTCTGAGGCTTTCTTTATTACCGCCCGTGGTAAGTACAACATTTTACGTCTCTATCTGGCCAGGAAGTGGGGTTTTCCGCACGCATTCCTACTTTATGGCCAGGTATGACGTAAATTATTTTTTCGAAATATACGACTTCATTTAATTTTTCATTTATTATTCATAAAGTATATCGCCGCCACATCTGTCAGCTATAAGAAACGTCAGAATGGCGGAATTGCTTTGCCTTAATTTCAACTATTAATAATTTAAATCCCGTCTACGATAGACCTTCACGAGACGCATATCAAGAGCTAAAGCATAAAAAAACCGGCCAAGTGCGAGTTGGACTCGCGCACGAAGGGTTCTGTACCATTATGTGTTTATTTTATTCTGTTTTTAGTATTTGTTGTTATAGCGGCAACAGAAACACATAATCTGTGAAAATTTCAACTGTAACTATCACGGTATCAGTGAGATACAGCCTGGTGAAAGACAGACAGACATACAGACAGACAGACGGACAGCGGAGTCTTAGTAATAGGGTCCCGTTTTACTCTTTGAGTACGGATCCCTAAAAAATAATCGATTCTGATATGAGAACTTATATGCGCAAATGTCGTATTAAGGCGTAATTTCAATAAATGTATCAACAAATTCGAATAATATAATACACGAATTTGTTTTTTTTTATGGCACGCGCGCGCGCCGCGCGTTCTGCGCATTCAGCCAAACCACGAAAACCGAAACTCGAAGTTCGTATATCTGCATAGTGCATTCCTCTCACTCGAGTATTGTTAGTGCGAGAGAGATAGAGATACCCGAATATTTTAGAATTCTGAAGTTCGTGGTTTAAAAGAAAAAACGGATGTCGGATAGATCGAAAATAGGGGTGTAGAGTGTACCTAGACACTAAATAAAATAATTATAATGTTTTATTATCTCGAAAAAGGACTTAAAATGAAGTCAAATGGAGAAAAAAACAACAAATTGTATTTTACTATGACGCTCGAGGATCGTGACGTCACGGTCCCCGATCGTTTTCTCACTCTAACAAGCGACATTAAAACGGTTGTAGCTTCGTAATTTTTTGAGATATTTGAATGGGTTTTTCGTTTCTTCTTTTGAAGTAATAATAAATTTTGAGTCTACATCCGTATTAGGAAGACAAGCGGAAAGAGTAATATACCTATATATTAAAGATGAGTCATGTGAAGAAATAGATACATACAGGAAAAATAACTGAACGGATTGACAGCAAAAAGCATAATAATTATATTAATCTACTCGTATATACATAAATGCCTATGTCCTGACTGACTCACTCACTCATCAACGCACAGCCGAAACTACTGGGGCTAGAGAGTTGAAATTTACACTAGAACTACCTTTTACAACGTAGGCAACCGATAAGAAGGGATTTTTGGAAATTCCACCCCTAAAGGGGTTAAATAGGGGTGCAAAATAGGGGGAGGGGAATTTTTTTTGAGCTAGAGACTCAAAACTTGTAGAAAGATTACTTATCAGAATACAAATAAAGTACTTTCTGCGTTTTGGAAAATTCCACCCCTAAGGGGGTTAAAAAGGGTTGCAAAGTAAACTGTATGATCCTGTAGGTGTAGCCAACAGGGGGGGCAATAGTGGCTCCAACCGCTCCAGGGGTAGAGGAAGAGGGGGCCGGCAAGGGCATTGGCCCAGCGCCGGAGACAATAAAGACGCAGCTCACGGGGGGGGGGGGGGGGGTGACGTTGACTCTGTATTCTGTACAAAACTATGCAGCGACGATCTTGTAGCTGCGTATGTAGATCTCAAAGGAAGGGGCTCACTAAAGGTGTTGATTTGTTCCGCCTACCTGCCCGGAGAAAAACAAGACCCCACAGAAGAACTGTCTAAAGTTGTACAGTACGCTCAAGCACAAAAGGCAGAACTGATTGTGGGGTGCGACGCAAACGCTCATCACACCATCTGGGGGAGCACCGGCGTCAACAAAAGGGGTGAGTTACTCTCAGACTTTATTTTTACTAACTGTCTACACCTGTTAAATAGGGGCAATATGCCGACCTTCGTAACCAGGGCAAGACAAGAAGTACTAGACATAACCTTCGCAACCGAAAAGGCAGCAAACTGCCTAGTTAACTGGCACGTTAGTTGCGAGAATTCAATGTCGGACCATAAACATATAATATTTAGTGTTAAGGGCCCATTAGATACGGAACCACAAACACGGAGAAATCCACGAGAAACGTCCTGGGAAGCTTACAGAGCTCACCTGGAGAACTATCTAAAGGATATCCCAAAATATGTTAAAAATCCAGATTCCCTCAATATAGCAGTAAATCAACTCTCCAAAGGCATCTACAAGGCCTACGAACAGAGTTGCCCATTGCAAGAATGAACCACAAATTACACTACGACATGGAGGAACAGAAGGCTAGAAAAGCTCCGTGTCTCCACCCGTCGAATATTCAATCACTCAACCAGACCAAACGAGTGGGAAAGGTACGGTAGAGCACTGACTGAATATAACAAACAGATCAGAAAAGCCAAAAGGAAGTCGTGGCGGAAGTTTTGTGAAGAGATCGCCCAAACACATAAAGGAGCGAGAATTCACAAGATTCTCTCCAAGACTCCAACCACTACTACTCTACTTAAGAGACCTAACAGAAGCTTTACGACCACGGAGGTGGAAACAATGGACTTGCTTAGAACTATCCACTTTCCAGGCTCGTATCCCACCAGTAACCCAGTTATGCACCCAAAGGAGCACACAAGACCGGTGGGCACATAACAACGACTTGAATTTGGATGCAAACATTTTCAGACCAAACCAAGTTATACGGGCACTTAACACGCCTATCTTCCCCAGCAACTCACAAGTACAGTGGTAATTCCGCTAGTTAAAATCAAAACGGGTGACCTATCGGATATGGGCAACTACAGGCCCATCTCGCTTGCCACTGTACTAGCGAAAGTGCTTGACGGCTTGCTTAATGTTCAACTTTGTAAGCATATTAAGTTGCACGACGCTCAATTTGGCTTCAGGCCAGGTCTGTCGACTGAAAGTGCAATTTTGTGCGTTAAGCAAGCTGTCAGGTACTACAAGGACAGGAACACACCCATTTATGCGTGTTTCCTGGACTTGTCCAAAGCTTTTGACCTGGTTGTGTACGACATGATGTGGGATAAGCTACAAAAAACTGATCTACCTAGGGAGTGCGTAGCTTTACTAAAGTATTGGTACAACGGCCAGATCAATCGGGTAAGATGGGCGGGGATCGACTCGGATGTGTATAGGTTGAAATGTGGGGTAAGACAGGGGGGGTTATCTTCCCCTATCCTTTTCAACCTATATGTGAACGAATTGATAGGGAGGCTCAGCAGTACGCATGTCGGCTGTCATATTGGCGAAATATGTTTCAATAACATAAGCTATGCTGACGACATGGTCCTGCTGGGGCCGTCGGTCGACTCCATTAAGGATTTACTTGGACTGTGTGAGGGCTACGCCCTACAGCATGGTCTTAAATATAATGTAAATAAAAGCGAAGTGCTCATTTTTAAAGCACGTAAATATAATTTAAACACTTTGCCTAAGATCATGCTGGGGGGCGAGACCCTTAAAATAGTGGACAAGTTTAAGTATCTAGGCCATATGCTCACTGCGGACCTAAATGACGACCTAGATATGGAGAGGGAGAGGAGAGCGTTGGCAGTACGAGGCAATATGCTCGCCCGCAGGTTTGCTCGCTGTAACAAAAAAGTCAAGTTGACCCTTTTAAAAGCTTATTGTTAAACATTTTACACGTGTAGCCTGTGGGCGAGATTTACTCAGAGGGCCTATAACACCCTGCGTGTTCAGTACAATAACATCCTCAGAATGCTGTTGAAGCTGCCGAAGCACTGCAGTGCATCAGGCATGTTTGCCGAAGCCCAAGCGGACGACTTTTTTGCCATTCGGCGGAAAAGAATAGCGTCACTGCTAAAACGGATGCGCGGTAGCAGCAACAGTATGCTGAGGGTGTTGGCAGAGCGCCTCGACTGCCCGCTCACCAAATATTGGGTTGAAGTGGTCATTGGTAGGGCCAAGTAGGGAATAAAATATTCACTACTTGGTCCTACCTTTCTGCCATAGTTAACCAAAGAAGTACCTTATTGTAAATGTAATTAAAATTTTATTTAAACTAAACTAAACTTAATCGTGTAATACTAATATAGTCTTGTAAGCCCCATTTTGTTACTAACACTTTTATGGATCTCGGTCTGAAATAAATAATTTTTATTTTTTATTATTATTATTATGTATGTCTTTCCCGCTCACGGGACAATGACGTCCCGGACCTTTGGGAGGCGTGCGTGGGGCTAGGTACCTACAAAGTACCTACTGAGCCAACACGTAGAGGCCCTTTTGACAATTTAATGAAATGCAAGGAGTACACCGAGCGGATGCTGTCCCTGCCCGTGTCATGGGACGCACACAGAGACAGCACCCGCTGGGGTGTATAGGGACTATTGTTGGTTGGTGGAATCTAAAGAAAACGGGTTATTGGGTGAAAATGATGGACTAGTGGCTGGGCTATAGGGTGAAACATCGGACGCCTGCCTATAATAAACTGTCTCATTTTTTATCTCTGGCAGACGGTGACTCGCCAACTGCTAGGTGGGCCCCTATTAATAGCGAGCATTAGCGACATTAAAAAATGGCCTAAGGGCAACACCAGTCAGAGAGGCTGGGGGGGTAGAGAGGTGGCACTGGACTTTAAACATATAGCCAACTCGCCACTTAGGTGTCCACATCTACCCTCGAGCAACAGCTCTTGCGACTCCACTCTGGACAGCCAGTTAAGGCAAGCCAGAGGTGGGTCTATGATCTCATGATCTAACTGCAATGGTTTTTTTTTTCAAATACAGCTATCTATTTCAAAGTATTTGCGTTTTTTTACACCGAAATAGCGCTTTTCTTTTTTCTAATATATAAAAAAAAAACTGGTAACAATGGGCTAGGTACTACTTGGTTGGATCCCGGCCTACAGAATAAGCATCTGATAAGTCCACAGATAACATCACTTAGAAGAAAGTTGCAGGTAGATACTTATACGAAGGGCGTTCAATAAGTTGTCGGTATCGGCATGATCACGTCTCATGATAATTAATTTCTGATTATTTTTCATACTGTATCACTATTCATGAATACACTTCTTATTCTTTGTTGTTAAAAATTCCTCAATTAAGTAAATCTGTGCAATTACGTTGATTTAAAAAATGAGTCTTATTTCGTCGAACAAAAGTTTACATTTTTTAATGGTGCAAAATTTAATTAATTTAATCACATTATAAATAATAATATAATTTTATAGGTACCTACGCACGTAAAACAAAAAAGAGTATATTTCATAATTAGAAATTATACGATACGAATAACTTCTGTTTTTAATGCCGATATCGAGAACTTATTGAACGCCCCTCGTATAAATTCAAAATTCAAATTCAATTTTTTTTATTTCAGACCATGTCCATAGTGATTAGTATACAATTGCTTATCCTAAGTTAGTCAGGTACCTAAATCTAATATTACACTATATTATACACAGAGCCTCTCGTGTGCACCGAGTCCCAGTGCTTCCACACAGCGCAGGCAGGAGACTCCAGCACCAGGCGCACGAGGCTGTTGGAGCTGTCACGCACACGGCGCATCAGGGAGGCGGTTCTCTTACGTATTGCACTGAAGCCATCAGTACGTGCCTTCGCAAACATAATGAATCTATGCGTGGGGCATTCATCGCAGGAATCAATTCCCACAAGATAAGGGAAAGACTACTGGAAAAATTAAACCTGAGTTTGGAGGATGCTGTTAACCTGGCGATTTCTCTTGAAGACGCAGGGATAAACGCGCAAACATTGGGTAATACTAGCACATCATTGAATCTCAACGCTTTACCCGAATCTAATAACGTGAATAACGCAGCAGCTGCAACGCCCACCTTTCATCCGAGTTCGAAACGACGCTGCTTCTTTTGTGGTGGAAACGTACACCAGCGCATCAAATGCCCTGCGGCTAATGAATGCTGCCAACTTTGTTCAAAAAAGGGCCATTTTGCCAACGTATGCCGATCAAAACAGCCACAAAGAGCCAATGCTGTCACAGATGACAACGCTCAGAGTGATGCCGCTCTGTCTGCAATCTCCGCTGCTTCTCCGAGTAGTCTAAGAAAGGCTACCTCACCAATAACAATCAATGGATACAAAGCAGACGCTTTGATAGATACTGGAAGCTCTGTCAGTTTCATACATAGAAGTCTGGCCGAAATACTAAAACTAAAGATAAGGCCTAGCCGTCAAACCATCACATAGGCTTCTCTCAGCCATGTATCTTATGTCCAGGGTGTCTGTTATGTAAATATTCAACTTGACAAACATTGTTACAAATACCAACCTCTCCTGATTGTCAACAATTTGTCAACAAACTATGCGCAGATGCCATTATCGGTCACGATATTCTCAAAAACCATTCTTTGTTGGAGCTGGAGTTTGGAGGAGCCCAGGAACCATTACGAATCTGTAATGTCATGGAAGCATCGGTACCGCCAGCATCGTTGTTTACCAACCTTTCACCGAACATAAAACCAATCGCGGTCCGATCCAGGCGACATACCACCGAAGATGAACGCTTCATAACCACGGAAGTTTCTAAGCTGCTTGAAGCCGGAATCATTGAACCCAGTATCTCGCCCTGGCGAGCGCAAGTTCTTATCGCCGGTGGAGGACTACACAAGACGAGGATGGTAATAGATTACTCTCAAACTATAAATAAATACACTGAATTGGATGCTTTTCCATTACCGAGGATAGAATCCATTGTAGCGAAAGCAGCCAAATACCTACACAACTATTTCAGCCAAATCGATTTAAAAAGTGCGTATCATCAAGTACCTATTCTACAAAAAGAACGCATTTTTACTGCTTTTGAAGCCAACGGAAAGCTATATCAGTTTACAAGAGTCCCGTTTGGAGTCACCAACGGCGTCGCGGCATTTCAGCGTACCCTGAACACAGTAGGTCCGCCTCACAAGTGGCTTAACACCTTTGTACCGTGATGCATTAAACGTCATGTTAAACTGCCATATGCAGTTGTCAAATTAGTGAAAACGACAAGGTACTTCGGTGTTCAGTAACTTATGAGCCCGACTGTACTACTACACCTAAGTAGCTATAACTACACATCGCGGCAATTCTTCATTCACCGCGACACGGTAGTGATACATTAAATTATCTTGCCGATTATTGGATGTTGACTCACACAAATTTATGCAAAAAGAACAACATAAACTCTCGCAGACGTAGATAGGTAAGTAGACGTCGACTATTTGATTAATGCGGGGCAGCATCATGCGTGTTTTCCCTGCGCTCAAAACATAAAATATAATCCTAAAAAGCATTATACATTTTATTCCCACCATCTAAGACTCATATTTAAGTGGTTTAAGAAAAGTGTACTCATAGAAAAAATACCTTTTCAAAGTAAGTTAGTGGGTATTAGGTACCTACTTTTGTTTCGATAAAAGTATACGACGTTAGTAATCTGCGACTCAGGCATTCGTGTTGACGTGGTTTGTTTGTGAAGTTACTTAACTACTTATTTAATTAAAAGATCATTGTAATTAACAGTATTCAAGTTATAATGAGTGATGGAAGACGGCATTGAATAAGGCTAGGTAATTCTTAGTGTTCTAAATTGCGTTAGATGCAATAACTATTAAGTACCTAACTCTTTTACAATTGTAAAGTTATTTCATAAGCTGTTGACTCTTGTAGTTCTTGTCACTAACGTGATGCAGGTAGGTGAGGTAGGTACCTGCCTATTTACTACCGCGAAACACGAGCCTTACAAAGGTTCCAAAGAGCCGCTCAAACGGAACCCCGCAACAACTAACATCGGGATCATTGAACTGAACAAAATCTAAATCTAATTATCACTGCAATCAGGAGATAGCCTAATGACCCGTGGTTATCAGTCAGACGCTGATGCAGCCTTGACTTCGAAAGGTACGTCACTTTTTACTTGCTTTCCAACGTAACAACACGATGTGTTAACGTGCGTTTAAAAATTACTTACTTACGCGTAATTTTATTTATCCTACGGTATAGTGTAAATGTGTGTACTTTTCCAAACGCCTTCGTTTAGAAACACTAACGCTTATCTAGTTAACGTTCGCCTAAAATACTTGTAATTTCAATTAGCCGAGCACTTTTACATACAACTGACTCTGACCATAGTGAACCGTATAGTCATAGACTGCGTATAGTGATCCGGAAAATAGTAGGTACTGTGATAGTACAGTACCTACCTACGTAGTACTTACACTAGAGGGACTAAAATGCCGCCACCAACTACTTAGCCAATAAAATCAGTGGTAGACTAACTGAAAACTTCATAAGGTAAGTCACAACGCGAACGGTTTAAGATCGCCTGAAGGAAGGATTTGAATATGTGCGATTTTTTTGACGCCGAGTGTGTTTCATGTAAACAAAAATCATTCCAATCTTCTTGTTGTAACAATTTTTTCAATGTGTATTGAAGAAGAAAAATGAAAATTGAGATGAGATGATGAGAGAGAGATAGGCTCTTTAATACATGTATGATGATGATGTCAACATTGTCAACAGAGCCGATCCTCATATAAATAGGGTCATTAACGCGCCCTTGCTTCTGGATCAGCAAAGCATCCAATTTTGGTTTCGGCTTAACATCAGACAGTCCGTAAGTTTGCTTGCTAATATCGTGCTTTAAATGCCAAAACGCACTAACAGCGGTGGCGGTAGGTACCGGTTGTAATGTTCGAGCTAATATGAAAGGACCCGCACAGTGCGCGTGGCGCGGCGCGGTATTCTGTGCGGACCCTTTCGTATTAAATTAGCTCGAACACCAACCGGTACCGCCTCCGCGCCGCTCCGCCATCGCCACTGTCAGAGCGGTTCGGCCTTAAAAGACAGATAAAGTGTTTGTGGCAAACCAGCACACGGCGTACATGATAGTACAAGCAGACACCGTAGCCTCTGGACGCTCGCAACTCTAGATAAATCACAAGCCCGTTTCCGACCCTTCAGTCATTTGAAGATGCGTTGTGTTGATAGCTAGAGATGAATGCAGGTCCCGCACTCAACACAGTGCGTTTCCGGGAGCTCTGGCGACCTCTCTTACCACCAGGAACACAATTCCACATACCTAAGTAGGTCCTGAGCAAGTAGTGTTGTTATTATGGCTGCGGTCTTCTGTAAAGGAGCTACCTCTCCAACAGAGCTATTATCTTTATTTCCACCTATTTGGCAGATGTCGTGCGCGGACGGAGCGGTGGGCTCGGCAGTTGCGGCTGCGTTGCAATTCTTCGCTGCCTCACAGTGCCTCCTACCGGAGACATGTCTGCCACACGCCGCAGTGGATAGTGAGTCATTCTTCCACATCTGCGCGATATTTTGGTTGATTTCTGAAGGATCTCGGCTCGTTAGCTACCCGTTCCTAGATTAATATCGATAACCCTTTTGCGGAAGCAACTGCCGTCTGATCTTCCAGTCCAACCAAAGGCCTTGTTAAGATTAATAAATAAATAAAATAAATATTTGCGGACAATCTTACACATATCGACCTAGTCCCAAACTAAGCAAAGCTTGTACTATGGGTACTAGACGACGATATACATACTTATATAGAGAAATAAATACTTAAATACATAGAAAACATCCATGACTCAGGAACAAATATTCGTGCTCATCACACAAATAAATGCCCTTACCGGGATTCGAACCCAGGACCTCTCGCTTCGTAGGCAGGGTCACTACCAACTAGGCTAAAGCGGTCGTCATAGTCAGTCAGATTAAGCGTGGGTTGCACCAAACCGTATGTAATCGTAAGCAGTGTTGGATAAAGTTTTATTTTTATTTATCGTATGGCGGTAACACACGGGTACATATTATGTATTCGTATTGATGTCGCTGATAGAGTTCCAGTGTGCGCTGCGAGGTTCAGAAGGAACAGTGCAGCTGCCGAGTTTGTTGTTCTTTTAGCACCACCCGGAGGTCACGTGTAGGGTTTCTAGGGTTATTCCTACGGACGTAGAACAACAACGACCTCTACCTCCGTTTGTATGGAATAACAGCTGCCGGCGCCATGGTTAACGTTGATCGGTCTGTAATCGTAAGTTGGTACAACCCGCCTTGTAGGTTTTTGTCAAGTGAGGAGCAGTTCTAACCGCTAAGCAGAACGGTATCTCGGACTATGAGTTCGCAATACCTAAACACAGAGAGGTAATCACGTAACAATCCAAACGCGCGTAAGGACCAAAGATAATATTGAATACTAGCTTCTGCCCGCGAGTCCGTCCGCGTAGAACTTGTTCATATCGTAGCTCGATACCAACGTTCACCCTCCATTTCCCCTTTAGAGATTGATTTCCGGGATAAAAACTATCCTATGTCATTCCCCGAGACTCAAACTATCTCTATATCAAATTTTATCTAAACGGGTGCTGCGGTTGTATAGTAGCTCCATACAAATGTTCACTCCCATTTCACCCCCTTAGAGGATGATTTCTCGGATAAAAACTATCCTATGTCCTTTCCCAGGACTCTAACTATCTCTATACGAAATTTCATCTAAATGGGTTCCATCCAAATGTTCACCCCTTTTTTTTTTTTTTTTTTTTTTTTTTTTTACGTTGGGGAAATGCTTTTACGCATCCCGCCCGCCACGGGGAAGGGACAGGGCGGGTATGACGGACTAACCGCGGCAAGCCTTGGACTACCGTCTAAAACCCCAACGATTGCCAGCTCCGCCTTAAGAAAGGGGCGCCGCGGGATCGCTTTCCGCATTCGACCGCGTACGTCCCGACGGGCGACCTACAGGGTAGCGGGCCGCAGACATTGCGCGCCAGGTCAGCGCATTCAGTCCAGTGGGATTCATTTTTGCAGGGTATCCCCCGAACCCCGCACCATCCCACTACGGAGGAGGCAGTAAATGCGCGTAGCGCCTGGCTCTGCCTCCCGCCCGTCGCCGGCGGAGCGGATCCGCGAGGGGATCATTCTCGCGTGCCCGCTCCGCGGCCTCCTTCTGTGACATAACCTGGTCACTGAAGGAGGCCATCGCCTTCCATGCTTCCTTATTGTCAAGCATGGCCCTAATAACACCTTTTTTTTTTTTTTTTTTTTTTTTTTTTTTTTTTTTTTTTTTTTTTTTTTTTTTTTTTTGACGGAGTGGAAATGCAGTTACGCATCCCCCCAGCCGGGAAGCTATAATGGGGGGTATGTGGGACTCACACCCTCCAGCCATCTCTATTTAAAGAGAAGGGGGAGGGAGTCTACCCACTAAAACCACTCCGGCGTTTCCGTCCCTGCCGTTAATGGGAGCGCCATGGGATCGCGAACATGTCACCACGACGCCCCCCGGCGGTCCTGGCTTATGCCAGGTCACCCACGCCAAAGGAGGGGGTGGTCAGGAACGCTTGACCATCCCCCCAGACGAGTAAGGCCGTGCTATGAGGGTCCCCAGCCCTCTGGCCCTACTGGGGCAGGACGCGGCCCGCGGCAGCAAACCGCGCGCGTCTTCTACCCCTGCGCCTGCGCCGGAGTGGGAGCGCATCCGCACTGATTTCGCGCTCCCTCTCCGCGGCCTCCTTTTGCGAGATGACTGTCTCACAAAAGGAAGCCACCGCCTCCCAGGATCTCTCTCCGCACAGCATGGCCGTCACGACGCTGTGCAGAGAGAGATCATCCACTTCGAGGGCCGTCACCATAGTGCGGCGCTCCTCGACCCATCTCGTACACCACTGCAGAGTGTGTTGGGCCGTGTCATCCTCAGCGCCGCACTCATGGCAGGCGGGGCTTGCCTCCCTCCTAATTCTGTAGAGGAAATGACCGAAACAACCATGTCCGGTCATAACCTGCGTCATCCTGAACCCCACCTTACCATGGGTCCTCTCCATCCAACCATCAAACGACCCGAGGAGCGCCCCTATGGTGCGGATTCCATAGGGGGAGTCCTCCAGGTCCGCCTTCCATCTTTCCCTCAGACGCCTTTCTGTCTGCCTGCGGGCAGCCCTCAACTCTTCGGGAGCAGGATATTCTCCCGAAGTCCTCGACCTCACCCGCTCCCTGTGCACCTCGGCTAACATCTCCGCGTCCAGCTCCCACGGAGGGGTGCCCGCCAATGCGCACGCTGCCGCCCACGCTACCGTCACGTAGGCCCTGCAAATACGGATGGCCACCACCCTTTGTGGCCTCCTAAGCAGGGCCTTATTCGCCGCGCTTAGCCGATTCACCCAAATTGGGGTCCCGTAGAGGGCCATGCTCCGGGCGACACCGGCATACAGGCGGCGGCACGCAATGGAGGGCCCGCCAATGTTGGGCAGCAGCCGACTTAGGGATGATGCCGCCGCCACGATTCGGGGAGCAAGCTGGCGGAAATGCTCTCCGAAGTTCCATTTGCGGTCCAGGATGAGGCCCAGGTACTTTATATGTGGCTTCACCTGGACCGCCTCTCCGCTTACTCTAATCGTGGTACCCACAGGCGGCCGCCATCCCCTCCCCCCGAAAATGATTGCCTCTGTCTTCGGGAGTGATACCTGTAGGCCCAGCAGCCGGATGCGGGTTATCATAAGCTCCGCGGCCACTTCTGCCCGCCGCAGAGCCTCCCTCATCTCCGCACCCCGAACAGCCACCATCGTGTCATCCGCGTAACAGATGACGGCCATCCGGGGAAGGAGGACACCCCTTATAGCCCAGTCATACCCCAGGTTCCAAAGTAAAGGTCCCAGCACGGACCCCTGGGGCACACCACAAGCCATAGTCCTCGATCGCCTTTGTGATCCTCCTTCCTCGTAGAGCACTACCCGCTGCGTGAGGTAGTGCTCCACGATGCGCCTCAGATATGGAGGCACTCCATGGTATTTGAGTGCCTCTCCAATCACAGAATATGGAAGGGAACCAAACGCGTTGGCGATGTCCAACGACACCGCCACCACTCCCTCCCCTCTCCCCGCCGCCTCTTCTCTGAATCCTCCTAGGGCACCCAGTGCGTCTATGCAGGACCGCCCGATGCGAAAGCCGAACTGGCGGTCAGACACATTGGGGCCCGTATTATCTAAATGCCGGACAATCCGGGATGCGAGGATTCGTTCTAGCATTTTCCCGGTTTCGTCCAGCAAGACGATAGGCCTCCACCCGGAAGGGGAGTCTGCCGGGCGATTTTCCTTTCGGATGAGGCAAAGCCTTCCCTCTTTCCAACACGTTGGGAACCGCCCCGTCTCCAGGCAATCGTCAAAAAGGTCCTTTAGGTGGCTCCCAAGGTGAAACATCGCGACTCGTAAGACCTTGCCGGGGACACCATCTGGCCCTGGGGCCTTTTTGCACGCCCTCAGACGGTGTAAAACCCACGTCATTTCACCGTCCGAGATAGGTGTTATCGCCACCGGCTCCGATGATTCTACCCGTGGCTCGGTCATCGCAGGAGGAGCAAAATCAAGGGCGGGCGGGAACAGCCCTTCTACTACTCGCGTGAGGAGCTCCGGCTCCAGGGAGTCCATGGTGGGGCCGTTGCGCATTTTGTTGCGCACGACCTTGTATGGCCGTCCCCATGGATCCCTGTCCAGCGTTGCCAAGAAAACCTCGTGCGCATTGTCCTTTGCCTTTGCGATCGCTAGGCACAGGGCCTCTTTTGCCTCCTTTAAGGCCCCGTGCAGGGACCTCTCCTCTTCCGGAGTGTGCCTCCGCCGCCGGCATCGTGTGTATACCCTTCGGGCCCTATTACAGGCGAATCGGACAGCCGCGCCCTAATAACACCTGACAATGAGAGGTCCGACCGCGTCACTGCTTCTAAAGCAGCCCGTTGGGGCCTCCACGCAATGCATTCTTCTAAAGTGTGACGCGCCGTGTCCACAGGCGCGCCACACTCATGGCAGCAAGGGGAGGATTCCCTCCCTATGCGATGCAGATACTTACCAAAGCAGCCATGGTTAGTAAGCAGCTGCACCATATGGAACGTCAGTGTTCCATGCTGCCTCTCAACCCAGCGTTCTAAGTGAGGCAGTACTGCCTCTACTGTTACTAAGCCGTAATCCGCAGACCCCAACTCCTCTTTCCACTGGCGGAGTGATTCGTTCTGGGCAGACGCTCGAACGCGGTCGAACTCCTGCCGGTCGGGGAACTCCCCTGCCGCTTTTTTCTCAGCCCTATGTTGATGGACCTTAGCGAGCACATGTGCTTGGAGGTCCCAAGGAGAGTCCCCGGCCAGGATCGTTGCCGCTGAAAATGATACCGTACGATATCCTCGAATGGCCCTTAACGAAATTGCCCTTTGAGGTCTGCGGAGTAGGGTCTTATTTGTCGCCGAGAGGGCATCAACCCATATGGGAGCCCCGTATAGAGCCATGCTCCGTATGACCCTTGAATACAGGAGCCTGCACGTGGCATTGGGCTCACCGATGTTGGGGAGCAGCCGGCTAAGGGCAGCGGCTGTAGACATTAACTTCGGAGCAAGCTTGGCAAAGTGTGCCCCAAAGTTCCATCGTCCGTCTAGGATAAGACCCAGATACTTGATGTGAGGTTTCAGCGTCACTACCTCCCCATTTACCCTTATTCCGGCATTTCGAGGAGGGCCTTTCCTAGGACCATGGAATAGGAGAGCTTCTGTCTTTGGAAAATGTTCACCCCTAATGTCACCCCCTTAGGAGATGATTTCCGGGATAAAAACTATCCCATGCCTTTCCAGGACTCAAAACTATCTCTTTACCAAATTGTATTCAAATGGGTTAGGTACATCTACATCCAAATTTTCACCCCCCCTCCCTCCCCCAGTTCGCCCTATATTCCGGATGATTTCCGGGATCAATCCTATCCTATGTCCTTCCTCGGGATTCAAACTATTTATATACCAAATTTCATCCAAATCTGTGCAGCGGTTTAAGTAGCTCCATACAAATTTCCACCCCCAATTTAATCCCTTTAGGGGTTGATTTCCGGGATAAAAACTACCCTATGTCCTTCCTTGGAACCCAAACTACCTCTATACCAAATTTCATCTAAATCGGTTCAGCGGTTTAGGCGTGAAGAGGTAACAGACAAACAGACCGACAGACCCACATACAGACATACAGACAGACTAATATTAGTATGGACTATTGGACACAGATCAAAGAATACAAGTAGTATGGATTAGTATGGATATGGATATATTTAGGGCAATCAAACTGTCATTTTTCCATATCAATTTGACATTTAGATCTACCTAACTTCGTAATAATCAACCAGCAGGTCTTAATATTGATTGAGTGACTGCTTCGGATCTTTATACTTATAAGTAGATTGGTCTTCCACCAAATTCCGGTATACCTACTGAGTGCATTCCCCAACAAGTCAGCTGGCCTTATCGCTGTACCTACCGGTTATGTTCTTGATAATGCTTTTCACACTGACGTCGCGCGTCGTTAGGGAGAGGTCAATGACAGTGCGCTGTCATTGTCATGACCGTTCACAATGCGTAGGACTCGGTTAACGATTGTTTTGTTATGATTTTTTTCTACGCCAATGCACCTCTGGTTTTAAATATGTTCGCAACTTATATATGGTAAAAGTATAGCGTAACTTTTTGAAACAGCGTTAGGAATTATCAACTGTAATTTTCAACTTCAATACTTCTTCAACTTCAACTTCACGCTTCACGCGTACCTTGCAGGCAGTTGCAGGTGTGCAATTCGTCGCTATCATTTGACATCGCTAATTTCGCGATATGACTTGTTGTCGCGAAATTTCCCCTCTGGCCACGTGGTCCGATTTTTTCGGACGACATGATTTTTTTTCCTGCTGGTCCGATTGACTAATCGGACTACGAGAACTATTTATTTCTTAGGCCATGGTCCTACGATCGGACGACGTGAACTTTTGTTTTCCTGGTAGTTCGATTAACTAATCGGACTACAGACACTGTAGTTTTGTTAGACCACGAGGTCCTACCGATCGGACCACGCCACAGATGTATGATAATAAGGAGATCGGACATGCCGGCTGATTTGTATTGAGTAAACCTGTCGCTAGTTCATTAACCCACACAACGCCCAAGTAATTGACAAGACAAAGCACGCACACATCTAAAGGCCTCCACACACCGAACGCGGGTCGGGCGCGGCGCGGGTCGGGCGCGGCGCGGGTCTGGCGCGGCGCGGGTCGGGCGCGGCGCGGGTCGGGCGCGGTTGAAGCTGTTTATTCACACCGGCGTGTAGTAACGCGGGCCCGCCGCGGCAGCAAAGCGGGCCCGTCGCGCGGGCACGCGTTGCTAGCGCGTTCACAAGAACGGCAAAGAGAATACGCCCGGCAGCACCAGTCGACTTCAAGATGTGGAACGGTGAAGACTCCGACGAAGAAGACCTATTATTGCTCCTAGCTCTTAATAAAAAAAAAGAATTTGGGTTCACGACCTTCAGGTAAAGAATCTGCGAGACGCCGTTATGGGGAATACCATCGCCTGTGTAGGGAATTGGAAAGTAACGAAGATCGTTTTTTTACTTATTTCCGAATGTCCCAAAACAGTTTTGAAGAATTGCATGAGATATTGCAAGTTAAAATAACAAAAATGGACACTAATTATAGATCGTCAATCCCGACCAGAGAGAGATTAGCCATTTGCTTGCGGTAAGCGTTAATTATCTAGTTGTGGGCCACAACACACGTCAACTCGGGTTGGTCTCAGAGAGTCTAGAACGCAATATGACAAATTTGATTTTTGCCTAAATCTCAGTATTCTGTGTGACTACCGTGCTACATGTCTAAATCTTATTAATTATACCGTCTGGAACGCAAAATGACTAGTTTGTATATTTCCTTTATAGCATAACGACAAAAATGCAAAATGTCTGGTCACTAAATTTGGGTTTGGGCAATACATTTATTCGTATTCTTATTCTTAAGAAATAAAAAGTTCATGGTTGTCGTCCGATCAGTAGGACTACGCGGAATTGCAAGTTCTTGTAGTCCGATTAATCGGACCCGCAGGAAAAAAAAGTTCATGTCGTCCGATCAATAGGACAAAGCAATCGGTACACATGGCCATAGGGAAATTTCACGTTCTGTGACTTATTAGGCCGCGTTTATGTTCTGTATTATCCTTCTGTGTGATAATGATAATTGAATGATTAAACGAACTTACCTTAAGTGAAGTTCTATCACAATTTTACGAAGCTCCTTGTCAGAGATTAGTCTCCCTACCCTCCCATTAATTATATTAATCTTTATTCAATATAGTCTATGTTTATTCCTCAATACACAGGGTTACTCATGAGGAACTTTTGTTCCAAGCAACGTAAACTACATTGTGAAAATCTCTGACAACGAGCGGAGTAAAATAATACCCATCATTCAGTAAGATTTAATAAATTTGGTACAAATTATAAATGAAATTATCTTAGCCATTTCCGAATACTATCAAGTAGGTAATAATTAAGTTAAGAAGTAAAAGAGTAAAGTGATTGATACTTACATTGAGGGTAGGTATATAAACACTGGCGTGGTGGATTTGGGGACAGTCAATCGGGAGGAGTGGCGACAACATTACATAAGTTAGTGTCGGAGGTTGTGAATTGGAGGCTAATTGGAGGAATAATATATTATCACGTAAGAAGGAGTTTTATTACCATTACTTATTGAATTTGTTGGTACATTCCAGATGGTTCTTCATGGGACTTCGTGGTGGTGGGCGGCGGTACTGCGGGCGCAGCGCTGGCGGCGCGGCTAGCAGGGCTCGGGGGCTCCGTGCTGCTGCTGGAGGCTGGTGGGGACCCGCCGCAGGAGAGCGTTGTTAGTATAGTAGTTAATTATCATATGCGCACTGGTCACTAAACTGTAATTTGATTCGGTTTAGGGACGTTAGCTCGGGGACACGGTGTGGTGATCTTAAATAAGTATCTGAATGCCAAATGCTAGTCTTCTTTCGTACAGCCTGAAACTTACCTAAATCAACAGCACGGTTAGCACAAGACGCCGCGCGAGCTCTTTCGATTTTTTCTCGCACTATTATTATTTTTTATTATTTAATTTCTTTATTCAGACAACAAGATCCACAGTTTGTTCGTAAATTTTCTTAAGGCGCTATAGGTTCAGCGAAGTGAAGCGAACATAGTTTTTGAAACAATAAAAGGCGTCTGTTTATACTAATATGGTTTCAAAAAAAATACGAATAGTAATCTTGAGACTTTTCTGCAGGGAAATCAGTGATTCGAAACACGATTAAGCAATTTTCGCTCGATAGAAAAAAATCACGAACATAGGTCTAAAACATATTAAAATTCACTTAAAACATTCGTAGCAAATTATGCACAATAGCTAAACATATTACCATTGGTTCTAAAAATCGACAATATCATGTTTGAGGGAACTTAGTGATTACTTTTTTTTTTATTTAAACGCACAAAAAAATCAAATTAAAAAACATGATATCCGCGCTTCCAAACACGCACTTCCATCTCGCTCACGCTTATGCTCAGCGAGAGGGAGAGAAAACCATGATACTATAGCGCCTTAATCCTATGTTATCCTATGTTAGTAAATATATGTAGCTAAAGATATGGTGTTTTTAATTAAATAAAAGCTACCGTTTTTAGGAGACTGTTGGAGCTGCGTGAACTATGCGTGCGCGTGTACTCTCTTATAAGAAGACTTGGAAAGAGACGAGAAAAATCGAGAGAGCTCGCACGCCGTCTTGTGCTATCCGAGCTGGACAGTATTTGTTTAGGAATTATCTTATTGTAATCTAGCAACATTAAGGAACAACCCATTTCACTCTTTAGTTCATTTCCATATCCTTAATTGACAATAAAATTCGGTCACTTTCGACTTTTCCATTCACTCTTCTCGCGTTAAAATGTCTGACGTGACGCTCTCACGCGTCCTCAAAAAGGGTTATTAAATATTCCAATTAGAATCAGTGGATCCCGTCTGCCTTCAGCATTTTATGTTTATCAATCTTGCTTATTATAACTTGTGACAAGACCGACAATAAGGTGTTTATTTATCATCAAGAGAGCGGCGCCGCCAACGTGGGACACGCAAGTACTTTTAAAACTTACACCTGACTGACCAAGGTACTGTAAACGTTTATTTCCTCCCGTTATTTACCCTTCTGGTATTTTCACCAGTATTTTTTAGGCAAAGCTGCGCGTTGGCGTAGTGGGCCCGCTTTAAATCTGCCTGTGCTCGGATTGACATACTTGGCTCATAAGTTCCATGCATTCTACTCTACACTCTCTCTTTCCCGGGCGATCTGACGGGTTCTTAAAGTGAGACCTTTTTCACAATCTTATCTTCTTCAGGATAGTTGGATTGAAGTTTAGCCTAGTAGTTAGGTATAATTTGAAAATTGACACGTGATTTTGACATAAGTTTGTCTGTGCCCTTCGGCCCTCAGGCTCGCTTGTAAGACACTCGGGGCAAGGAATAGTAGCCAAGCCTTAAGCTCCCGCAGCTCGGCCTACGGCCTCGCAAATTTGTTTTGCCCATACCGTCCGCCATTTTGGATTTTTTCCAAATTTTTTTTCTTTTTACAACTGTTGGGCCCTTCCAGTCCCCGCATGCCAAATCTCGGCGCGCTGTGACCAATTTGAAATTTCAAAAAAAAAAAACTTTTTTTTTTCAGCCAAAAAAAAATGCGATTGTACTCCCCTTGGGAACTTTTATGACATTTGGTCGAGACCCCTATTCAAAAGTCGAGCGGTTTGGCCGGAAAAAAAATCGAAAAAATTCCCCATACAATTTTTTTTTTAAAGCTAGAAACTTTTTTTTTGGTTTTGAGAATCTAGAGCCATATAGGATCCCGCTAGCCAAATTTCAAAGCTCTAGGACCATTTTGAAAAAAAATAAAAAAAAAACTTCGTTTTTTTTTAATTTTTTTTCCGCCATCAAAAACTGCACGCAGTTCTCTATGACATTTGGTCGAGCACCCCTAACCTAGCTGTTACCGTTTAGCCGGGCAGTAGAGCATTTTTTTACTGAAAGCCAAATCCGAAGAAGTCAGATTTTTCTGGTGGTAACCTCGCCGGCTTCTATACACCCATGTCAAAACCTAACCCCCACCATGACTCCTTCCCGGAGATCAATTGTGTCAGGAGAAATCAGTCGTATTGCAGCTTTATGGTTTGATTTACGTACCCATTTGCGTGGTATTTTTCAAAGTCTGAGACAGTTTAAAAACGGTTTTAGAATCGGCATTAAGTGAGGTTTAATACTAAGCAAAAAAATGGTAACTAAATCTGCGTTTTTTTCAGAAAATTGTGTTTTTCTTTTAAAATTCGCAATTTTTGTAGCCATTTTTCAAAAACAATAATTTTTTTTGCGGATTTTCTCTTCTAGTTGGTTTTCTATTGTTATTAAGAATTTTTAACCTGTCCCTTGGTAATACTTTGCATTTTTTATTTTCATTTTAGGACCATTGGATCAAAAGTTATACCGTCTGAATTAGGTGTATTACCCGAGTTTTTACAAAAATTTTCAAAATTCTGTAAAAAAAAAACTAATGACTAGAAAAAAAAAAAAAACACCGTTTCACCGATGAAATTGGCTGAAATTTTTCTCCTTTTATTATGTACAGTTTATGAAATTCCACCCTGTATATCGGCACACCTAACGTAGAACTAAAATAAATTTTTCCCGTTCACAGATACCGGAGTTCCACGGGTATCTACGAGGCAGCAAATATGACTGGAACTTTACAAGCGTGGACGACGAGTGGTCGAGCCAGGCGCTTCGCGGCGGCCACCAGCTCCAGCCGCGAGGCAAGATGCTCGGTGGTAGCGGCTCCCTCAACGACATGGTGTACGCCAGGGGCTTCCCTGCTGACTACGACGAATGGGCCTCCATCGTTGGTGAATCCTGGAACTGGAGCACGGTCCTAGAATACTTCAAGAAAACCGAGCATCTAACTGATGAGAGGATCGTCAACGATCCTGAATTGATGAAGTATCATGGCCGGAATGGAGAAATTGAGGTCGCTGGCTTGAATGACTCCACGCACGTGGCTGATAGGTTTCTGGAAGCGTTTAAAGAGCTAGGCTTCGCAATGGTGAAGGATATGACCTACCCTGGGTTGATAGGAGCGGGAAGATTCTCGCACACCATCAGAGACGGACAGCGGGACAGTTCTTTAACCGCGCTTCTGAGCAAAGCAAGAAGTGACAACTTAAAGGTGGTAACTGACGCGTTGGTGACGAAGATTTTGATTGAAAACGACAGAGCTTATGGAGTCGAAGTGCTTATAAACGAAGAACAGTTTACCTTCTTGGCAAATAATGAGGTGGTGATTTCGGCAGGAACTTTTAACACTGCGAAGCTACTGCTGCTCTCTGGTATAGGACCCAAAGAGCACTTGGAAGACGTGGGCATAAAGGTTATACGGGACTTGCCTGTAGGCGATAACCTTCACGATCACGTAATGGTGTTGACTTACTTAGCAGCTGATAATGGGACATGTTACAAAGACGAGGCCGCGGCACACATGGATATGATAAGGTATCTCTATGATCGCACGGGTGCTTACTCTAGAACCAATAGCATGGGGGCGTATATCGCTGGAGAAACGGATAATGCCGTGCCAGAGTTTGCTATTTATCCCACCTGCACACCCATGGGATCCGTCTTTTACGACAACTGCTTGAACACACTAGGCTTCCAACACCAAATTTGCGCTAAATTACAATCAGAGCTGGAGACTCACGAATTATTGTCATTAGCTGTTGTTCTTCTAAAACCGAAGTCTCGCGGTAAAGTTACATTGAAATCCCCAGATCCTTTGGAGCCTCCTTTGATATATTCCGGTACTTTCAGCGATGTTACAGACTTAGAAGGATTCCCTAAAGCCTTGAATATAGCCTGGTCGATAGCAAACACTTCTTATTTTAGAAACATGAAAACTCGCGTTGTTCAGTTAGATATTGATAATTGTGACGATTCAGGAGATGAAGAATCGGTTAAATGTAGAGCAAAAGCTATGGCGACCTCTGCGTGGCACGCTGTAGGGACAGCCGCTATGGAGAGGGTAGTTGACGAAGAGCTGAGGGTTATAGGGGTGAAAGGTCTGAGGGTGGTAGACGCCAGCGTTATGCCAAAAGTGGTCAGGGGAAATACCAATGCTCCCGTTGTGATGATCGCTGAAAGAGCAGCTGACTTTATCAAGATGGAGTATTTTAGCTGCTTTTGATTAGTACGAGTATTATAAGGTTGAGAAGTATTGATCACAATTTAGCGCTTTTTACCCAACTGCCGAAGGAAATGAGGGTTATGTTTTTCGAGCGTATGTGTGTATGTATGTAAGTATGTATGTATGTACAGTCATGGCCAGATAATTAACAACATGATTTTTTTTCCCATACAAATATGACTTTTCAAATTTGATGATATAATGTGTTTGGCCAATTTTATTTCTGAGTATATGGAGGTATCTGTGTATAAATAAGATTTAATTTAGTTTAGATAAAAGTTCTGTAAAATCTGTGCTTTAAAAAATACGGATGGTCAAATGGCCAGTTTTTACAAGTTCATACTGTAATTAGGAACAATGTATTGGATGTAATTAGGAACGATTTTGATCGTCTGTATTTTACAAAGTCTAAATTTTACAGAAGCTGTATGTGCACTATATTAAATACTGTTTAAACACGGTTACATCCGTATAATCAGAAACAAATTTAATCAAACACATTTTAAATTATCATCAAATTAAAAAAATCATATTTGTATGCAATTGTATGGGAAAAAAAATCGTGTTCTTAATTATCTGGCCATGACTGTATGTAAGTATGTATGTGTGTATGTCTTATTCTTTGACACGCCCTGTATCCTAAACCGTTTGACGGATTTCGACATGTGAGGTGTCGTTGGATTCCTCATAATCGTGGGAGTGACATACTTAGGCTATAATATTTGCAAAAAAGCAGTTGGGTTTTTTGAAAAATCTTTTGATATCACTTGTTAGTTGTAAGATTTTTTTAGAAGTAGGTACAAATCAATGGTTGTGATTCGATAAGTATTACCCCAACTGTACGATTTTTTATCTTGTTCAATATAATGCTGCTGGGAGTAATTTACTATAACTATAGTGAGAACGTAAACGGGCTCTAAAATGTTCACGCATTTCTTGCTGTCTGGTGGGCAGTATTGTGGATAATAGCCGTAGTGAGATAAGTTACCTCGATCTTAGTGAGACTATTGTACTTTTGACATGAAGTTACGACAATTATTTCAATTTGAATTTAAGTTGGCTATAGTGCCCAGAAGGCTGGCAGCGTTACCTCTTTGGATTGCTAGGCTAATCCTTTGGCCAAAATAGCTGCCAGCCCTCTGGTCTCCGGATGTTTGGATGAGCCGCTCCGAAAGTTCCTTATACAGGGCCTTCGCGCCCGGTCCCCACGGCCCCAGGGTTTCCACTCCAAACGGCGCAAACATGTAGCCCTCGCCGAGGACAGCATATTTGATTAAATGAGATTATAATAGTGAAATATCAGAAGATTATCATTTGTCCTATTCCATGAAATACTAGCTGGCCCCCTGAACTTCGTAGGTATCGCCATGCAAAATATATGGGAAAATGAATTTATTCTTAAATTTTTTCCTTCTTTTTTACTTTTTAACGAATAACAAGCAATAAAAGACATGCAAAAATTTAAGAAAACATATAGGTACATTTTGGTACTATTGGGAGTGGAGACGAAAGCCGGGCATCTTGATAAGAGCGCATCTATGAATTACCCTAATAATACCAAATTTAAGTGTGATTTAACAATGAAGTAGGTCCATTTATTGAGACACCCATTATTATCCGACCGAAAATTAATTGGATGAATACAATTTTGGCGTTTAATTTTAGAGCCTTACACCGGTTTGGTCGAATCGGGTTTATGCCAACAATCGATTCAATTCCACGAGTAAAATAAAATACAATAAAAAAGTATGGGTATGCGTCCCGCTAGAAAAGCAATAAACTGCCACAGGTGTTAACATTAAAGGAGGTCCATCGTTTCCATACAAAAAGATTTTAGATTATAAAATAATCGCCAAGATTTTTAGTTTTACTGTCCAATAATTTAACAAAAGATCCTATCCTATTCTGCTAGAGAAAAGAGTATTTAAGGTTCCCATACCTGCTGCAAAAACTAAATTTGCAAAACGCTTTAAAATATTTGTTTTTCCCTGTAAGTATCTACTCGTATAATCACATCGTAAAATTCTGTGACATAAAACTCTGTCGACTTGCCGCGGCTAAGAAACTAATTCGGGAGCTGTTGTTCTCCTGGACTTACGATCAGGCTGAAGAAGCCCTGAAGTAAATAACTACCTTGCAGCCTTCCCTCTCCGACACTCACACTACACACACTCTCCTACATTCACTCATTCAAACACATTCACACTAGGAACAAACTCAATAATTTTGCATATTTTTATAGCCCATAAACAAAAAAAAAGGTAACTGATATAGCCCTCCGAATTGCTAAACTTAAGTGGCAGTGGGCTGGGCACATTGCACGTAGAACCGATGGCCGTTGGGGCGGAAAGGTTCTCGAGTGGCGACCACGTACCGGAAGGCGCGACGTGGGTAGGCCCCCCACAAGGTGGACTGATGACCTGGTAAAGGTCGCGGGAGCCGCTGGATGCGGGTGGCGCAGGACCGGCCATTGTGGCACTCTTTGGGGGAGGCCTATGTCCAGCAGTGGACGTCTTTCGGCTGATATCATCATCTTCCTAGCGTTATTATTCCCGGTTGTGCCCCTAAAGGAGCCTGGGGTCCGCTTTGACACCTAATCCCAAGATTTGGCATAGGCACTAGTTTTTACGAAAGCAACTGCCATCTGACCTTCCAACCCAGAGGGAATACTAGACCTTATTTCGGCTGATATGATGAAACAAAAAAATATATATATTTTAGTATGTACTAAGTCTTTACATTTCTGTAATAATTTCTCGTGTTTGAAAGTCTTTACATTTCTGTAATCATTTATCGTGTTTGAAAGTCTTTACGAAACTCTAATCATTTCTCGTGTTTGATTTGACTCCCACGATACCTACAGCGATACAGGCTGTGCCTAGTGTGGAAGTCGCATACCTATTTACTTAAGAAAATTGTTGTTTTAAGTTATGGTATATAAATTATTTTTATTCTTATTATTTTATCTAACCAAAGATAACCTAGACCAGAGGGGTAATCAATAATCACGTAACGTTCCAAACGCGCGTTAGCACAATTTAAGCAACTGTCATTTTTCCATATAAAAATGATCATTTAGCCACTCACATGGCGTTAAGCCTCTCACAGACTGGCGCAGTCTGGTCGGGGCGGTCAATAGTAAACTTATCTAATGCTGTCAAATTTACTATTGACCGCCACCGCAGGCCGCGCCAGTAACGCATTGTACGCACGTTAGGTAGATCTAAATGTCAAATTTTATATGGAAAAAGACAGTTTGATGTTTGTTGTGCAGCTATATTCAACCTGCGCCGCATGCGGCCCGGGCCCGCCGAGCTTTTGCGAGTGGCCCGCCATCCACCATGCGATCCTAGCAACCAACCTAAACCTAGTACCTACCTAACCATAAACTTAACTTGTGGCCCGGGGTTCCTTAGATAAAATGTCTGTGCGGCCCTTGTAGAAAAAATATTGAGTATGACTCTAACTTAGACTAAGAATCATTAGGTAAATAAATAGAGTTCGTATTATTGCAGGGGCTAGAAGGCCGAGCAAATGTCGTTATTAAAAAGACTGAAACTCCGAAAGCGATTTTTCCCAAGAATTAAATCTAGATAGATGGATTTTCCGGGCCCGAAAGTACCTATTGTAAATCTAATGGAAATCTTTGGAGATGCAAAATTATCAAAAATAAATTGGTTGTCTATAAAGTCGGTTTACGGACGATAATTTTAGGTACGTGATAACGTCATAAAGCTAAACGCTCGGCTCAGGCGGATCGGGACCATTAGTCATACTTTTTCGTGCGTGCTGCCAGTGTTCATCGATTTAGAAGACGTCAAAATGTTTGATAAGTAAGTATTATAGACACCTGATCTAACTAAGCGGTCCTTAACACAGTTGTCACCGTTCGGACCTTGAGGCCCCTTGTGAGCTAATGGGAGCACAAACAAAGACGAGCGGCGGAAGCCCCACACCGCTTCACACTTCTGATTGATCACTTCAAGGGCCAGTTAAAAGGCAACATGCTTTGTTGAGCTATTGATACAGAGAACTATAAAATGCAAAATAATTCAAATTAAGTATATCTTTATCATGACTTGAGGGCAAATCCTTAATTATACTGTCGACATAGTGCATCCTATACAACCTTCTAAGATCAATAACGCTTAGGTGACACTCTTGGAGCTCTGCTTTACAATAAGAAGGGCAGCTAGGACACTTGTTTGCGACCATTTTTACCAGACTGCTCCAGAATGAGAGTTATGTTGTTGATGTACTTCTTACCTACATACTTAATTTATTTTTCACACCTCTCATTCAGAAAAGTAAGTTTTGGTCCCCGACGAGAGGGAGCAAAATGCTACTTTTCTGTTCAAGCTACTTTTTTAATTTATTCATTGGCTTGTAGCTTTTACGCAAGTTGCCAATAGAATCTTGATAAAATAATCGATTGTAATTTCATCGTAATCGACAAACGTATATATATCATCATCATTATCATCATATCAGCCGAAAGACGTCCACTGCTGGACATAGGCCTCCCCCAAAGAGTGCCAAAATGACCGGTCCTGCGCCACCCGCATCCAGCGTACTCCCGCGACCTTTACCAGGTCATCAGTCCACCTTGTGGGGGGCCTACCCACGCGCCTTCCGGTACGTGGTTGCCACTCGAGAACCTTTCCGCCCCAACGGCCATCGGTTCTACGTGCAATGTACGTACATATATATATGAGTTTTTTTTTTTTTGTTTTTTTTTTTTTTTGCTTCTTTTTTTTATATACCTATATTTTTTTTTTTATACTGTTTTTGTTATTTGATTTGTTTTTTTTTGTTTTTTTTTCTTGTTTTTTTTTGTTTTTATTTGTTTTTTGTTTGTTTCAGTTATTGTTGTTTTTTTTTGTTTTTTCCTTAATTTTTTTGTATTTTTGTTCGTTTTTGGTTTTTGTTCGTTTTTTTTTGTTTTTTGTTGTTTTTAATTTTTTTGTTTTTTTTGTTTCGTTTCAATTGTTTTTTTTGTTTTTTGTTTATTTTTGTTTTCTTTTTATTTTTGTTTGGTTTGTTTTTTGTTTCGGTTTTTTAGTTTATGTTGTTTTTTTCTTTTTTTGTATTTTTGTTCGTTTTTTGTAATTTTTTAAGTTTTTCTGTTTTTTTTGTATTCTTTGTAAAAAATATCTTATTTTTTTGTAATTTTTTTTGTTTTTTTTGTTATTTTCTTTTATTGTTTCGTTTTTTTTTTTGTTTTTTTTTTGTTTTTTTTTTAATTTTAATAATTTTAATTTTTTTTTTGTTTTTTTTTTGTTTGTTTTTAATTTTTTGTTTCGTTTGTTTTTTGCTTTTGTTTGTTTTTGTTTTGTTTTTTTTCTTGTGTTTTTTTTTGTTGTTTTTTCTTTTTTTTTTGTTATTATTTGTTGTTTTTTTTTGTGTTTTTTGAAAATGTTTTCCTCATAGTCGGTGTGAAAAGTTACATGTGTCACTCAGGAGCAAAACTATTTTCGTCTTGGGCGTTAACACTTGAATCCCTCACTACGCTCAGGATCCTACGTTAGAATCCCTCGCTACGCTCAGGATTCTATTGTAGGATCCCTCGCTACGTCCAGGATTCAATACACCGCCCTCGCCGTAAATATACTATTTTGCTCCCTTGTGACACAAATAACTATTTCATCACACTTGCTCATAAATGGCGTTATTCCTTGCCTGTATACATAAGGACAATGGCCTAAATTGTTCCCGCGGGAAATAAAGGCCCCATGGGAGTAATGAGCTTGTGTGATCTGATTGGTTAAGCAAATCTGCACGGCAAGAATTCTGCTCTATGATTGGTTGGAAAATAAAATCGAGCAGGCCCTGCCCTGCAAGAACCACATGCTCCATGCTCTGTGTTTGGTTGAAATATTGAAGCTCCGCCCTCCACTCGCACTGATCTAGAAGTGAAGTTGTCAATTTCGTCAACATTTGATTGATGCGCTTGTATAAAACATAGGTTTTTCTGTCTTTTGTGGTTATTTATTTCCTCGCAAATGTGATGAAAAGCATTGTGTATAACACGGGCGTAAGAATATTGCTCTCTCGAGTCATCAAAAGCCCTCCGCCTTACGGCGTCGGGCTCCTGAGAGACTCTCGTTTGCAATATTCCTCATACGCCCCTTGTTAAACAATGTACTATTTTGACTTGGGATTAGTTCCCTTTACGGCACAACCGGGAATAACGGTAGGAGGATGATGATAGGTATACGAGTATGTCCTTACCTATTTATTTTATAATCTTTCAAACTGGTAGCAAAAAAGTTTCAGTTTGATGTTTTACCGAGTATTTTCGTAAGTTTTGTTCATTTAAAAATAACATATTTTTACTGATTCCAACTAGGTAGATAGCCCCGTATTGTACCTAATAGGTACCTATCCAACAATGTCGAAGTAAGTAATTACACAATACGTAGCCAATAACAATAAATTAAAGTCGGCAGACAATTTAATACGAGCGGGTCAACTCTTATCCCTAAACCTTTTACCGTCTGAAACTCGTTTAAAAAATAATAGGACGAAAATGATAACATCATCATTACCAGCAAAATGAAAACGGCCATTTTGTAATGTTGTTAGAAAAAACCGCAACGTGGCGCTCGCAGCGACCGGAAGTGAAGAGGAAATGGCCACTAATGGCGGCCGCACCGGAAGCGCCGCCATTACGGCGCTAGTGCTGCTCAAATAATTACTTTAGCTAAGTGTATTTGTTTAGCAAAATGCGTCGGACTGTTACCATAATGTGTTTATGATATAAATATGATGTCGTTGGTGGTGAGTGAGATAATGGTGGGAAGCAACGGAGCAACACAAATTACTTGCTTTATTCGACGACCTCTGTAGCCTAGTTCTAGTTGGTAGCCTGCCTACGAAGCCGGAGGTCCCGGGTTCGAATCCCAGTAAGGGCATTTATTTGTGTGATGTGATGAGCACAAATATTTGTTCCTGAGTCATGGATGTTTTTTATGTATTTAAATATTTATTTATCTATATAAGTATCTTTATCGTCGTCTAGTACCCATAGTACAAGTTTTTCTTAGTTTGGGACTAGGTCGATTTGTGTAAGATTGTCCCCAAATATTTATTACTTATTATTTTCCGCTAACGGGACAATGATGTCCTGGACCTTCGGGAGGCGTGCGTGGGACTAGGTACCTACAAAGTACCAACTGAGCTTACACGTTGATTACGTAGAGGCCCTTTTGACAATTTAATAAAATGCAAGTAGTACACCGAGCGGATGCTGTCCCTGCCTGTGTCATGGGACGCACACAGAGACAGCACCCGCTGGGGTGTATAGGGACTATTGCTGGATGATGGAATCTAAATAAAACGGGTTATTGGGGGACAACTGTCACTTGCGTCCGCAGGAGTTTACCTACCACAACCCTGCACGTGTCCCCTGGGTGGTACTAAAAAGTGACAAACTCAAAGGCTAAATAATGTATGCCATACGATTAAAATAAAACGGGTGAAAATGATGGACTGGTGAAAATGGTGACATGCCAACTGCTAGATGGGCCCTGGAGACGACGGCAAGTGATCGCTTGCTGGTGCTACCAATAACCCGACACAAAACTTCTATAAAAAGTTACAATTAAGGGGACCTGAGAGGGTGAATCCGAGGTATATCACCCTCTCCCGGCGTAGAGGTCCTTTGGTCGGGTAGGGAAGCGTGTGGTGTCGCCCTGCACGCTTACGACGGGAGGGGGGCTTTTGCCTCAGTAGCTCAGGCTGTTGCCGAGGGGTGTCGTGATGAAATGTTTGCGATCCCATGACGCCCCTACTACACGGCAGAGAGGGCATACCTTGGTGGTTTTAGACGGTAGGCCGGGGGGTTCCCGGGAGCCCGTCATACTCATCCTAGTTCCTCGGCTAGGTGTGGGACGCGTAAAGGCATTTCCCCAAGTAAAAAAAATAAAAAATAAAGGGAGGCTGGGGGGGTAGAGAGGTGGCACTGGACTTTAACCATATACTTAGCCAACTCGCCACTTAGGTGTCCACATCTACCCTCGAGCAACCGCTCTTGCGACTCCACTCTGGACAGCCAGTTAAGGCAAGCCAGAGGTGGGGGCCTGTCCATACATCCACTCGGTCGGCTCAACCTGACCACAGGACACCCCCAGAAGCAGGAGGGTACGTAGGGTCGCTACTCCCTAACAGCCCGCCACAAGCTGCCTTACGTTGACTGATTGCACCAGAAATCTGGTGGGCGATGGGGCCGTCACATCCCTACGCCAAATCCCTATTATTATTATTCAACTGGGAACATTACTGCAATGTTCTGCCGCCAGAGCACTACCACTAATAGTAAACCAGTATAGGAATATAGGGATTCACACACACATGCACAATTGTTTGTCAAATGAGTGACAAGGATGCTTGCATAGACAATACCGCAAGTGGGAACGAGATACAATGTCAACGCTGCTATTGTCGCCACCTACTACGAAGAGCTTTGCGTAATGTTCCCTATTATAAGTAGTGACTAGTTACTCTGTTAGGCAATAAGTTGCTAATATTGAATAGTAGGCGTTAAATGGCTAGACACAGAGACATACTTACTTTACCCTAAACGTTGCAAAGTAAGAAGAAATCGTGCGTTCAAGTGTCTTTTGCGCTGTCGCTCGAAAAAAATGCAAAAAGGTAACTATAAAATGTGTGCATTTTAAGATAGGTACTCTGCCAATTTAAGGGTTAAGCATAATAGGCTCTAACATTACACGCTTCAATTCGACAGAGGCTATACAATCTTATGATAAGTGTTGGTAGTAAACAATTCTACGTACCTATACAATGATATTGTTTTAATGTAATGACTGGGACGCGTAGCACAAAATGTCTGTGATATTGCCTGGCCTTTAGGCCTTTGGCATTCTCCTTAAATTAATATAAAATAACTAGATTAAGATCTAATATCTCCATAAGTTCTATATAGGCATAACATATTAACATCAATAGGTACAGTCAGTATCAAAAGTAACTAGGGGAAGGTGCATAAGTTAACACTTTTTGATGGATTATGGCTTAATTTATCGAAAAATGAAAAACAAAATAATTCTACGCAATTTACAAAACCCCTACGATTGACCGCTTTGCCCTAGTGCCTAGGGGGCCTAAAGTGGGCACTCACTTGGGGCAAAACGGGCACGGACATAATGTACCGTAATGGGATAGCCATAACTAAAGAAAACAAAACATCTTGATTCAATTTTGTATTATATTTTTTTAGCAGCTAAGCAAAATCACAGAAAAAAAAAACAAAACAAAAATAAACTTCTAACCTAACCTCATTTTTTGACGGTGTGAAAATGCCTTACGCATATCATAAGTAAACTTAAACTGATTTTCTTTTTTTTACCTACCGAGGAACCTTTGAGCGCAGTGCCTCATTACCCTGCCCGCTTTGCCTTTTTTGACACTTAAAATATCCAAGCAAAATCTAACCTCAAATTATTGAGACGTGTAGAGTTTGATAATAGCATTGCAAACATCAAAAATGAGAGAACACACGAAATATACCTTCAATAATTTTTCAAAAAACAGCCTGTAACATTTTTTTGACGGAGCGTGTAACGGCGTGCTTGCAGGTGAGTCGGATGAATGACGCGAGGTGCGCGAGCGGCAGGGAGTATACCCTTATTGTGAGATACAATCGTAACCTAACGTTACGTAACTAATACGAGATCGAATAAACGCGCTTCGAATAGATTTCGATCTCGCTACGGTATTCTTCGATTCGACCCGTCAAACTTGTAACTCACACTGCCGTTGGACTACGAAACCAACTGCAAAACGTTAGGCACTTTGCGTTTAGTTGCGATGCGTAATTTAACGTTCGATTCGTACTACCAATCGGTAGTGTGAGACATTTCGAATCGAAGAATACCGTCGCGACTGTAGTTTACTATTTCACTTGCAAAATGGCCCGTGCTATCGTATTATTCCGTCAAGAGTTACCGTAGATCCGATCGAAATGTATCTCATATTAAATAACTTATAAAAATAAGGGTTTTGAATTGACAACATATATCCGCAAAATTCGGATTGTCGCGTATTTTGTATTTAAAAATGCAAATAAATGGCCCCCGCGCCGCCATATTGTATCGACAGTCGACACTGTCGACGTCGCGATGCGCGTATTCTGTAATCTCATAACCGACAAACATTTAAATTAAAACGAGAAATGCTAGTGATATAAGGTTGAATATTGGAAAATCGTGAACGAACGTGAAGTCGATCGCGAATTAAGTAATGTATAAGTGCCTCACGTTAGAGTTTGGATTTTTAGTTCTATGAGTGACCACCAGGGGCGGTGTATAGACTTTTCATACTAAATTTTGACGATAGGCGGTAGCGTCGATAGTAGACGCGACTCACTTCAATCCCACGCTAAGGGTGCTGTCGCGTTTAACGGCCGCACTCTTACTTTAAACGGCAATATTAAGTCCAGTGCCCGCTTTGGGCACGGTGCCCGCTTTACGCCACCTCCCCCTACGCAATCGAATACGTCAAAAGTAAAGACTTTTGACGTTTTCGTTTGGAATAGGCGTTACTTTGCGGAAGTCCATGATATATTACGAGAACAATATTCCTTTGCTATTCCGCTAAAAAACGTGCTAGTCGATCAGCGGAGATCAAATGCAACTATTTGCGTATAAATATGCAAATAATTACAGCAAACCACCACCAATAATGAAAAAACCTCGACACGTGTTTCGCCTCTCTACGAGGCATCATCAGGAGATGCTGGCAGGAGATGTTGCTTGCGCCACGTCCACTGAGCCAATGAATTTGATTGGCTAGGCGAAACACGTGTCGAGGTTTTTTCATTATTGGTGGTGGTTTGCTGTAATTATTTGCATATTTATACGCAAATAGTTGCACTTGATCTCCGCTGATCGACCAGCACGTTTTTTAGCGGAATAGCAAAGGAATATTGTTCTCGTAATATGTCTTCGTTTGGGTCGCTATGCTGACTGTACTTCATTATCAATGATAAAACAAATGAACTCCAATAAAAAGCTATTCCAACGAAAATTATTTAAATAAATAATGGAAACGGCATTGCAGGGAATATACGCGCTCAGTGTTGCCAACCGTATAAAAATAAATCAGCCGTGATTTATTCTTGCTGCGACCGTCGCATCGCCGTTGCAGCTCAACTATTCGAAAACATTTTGTCTATTGTACCTTGTCCGTTCGAGGTGTATCTTGACCCCCCGACGTTCGTAACTACTATGAGTAATCGGAGAGGCCTTATATTGGTTTTCCTGAGGCAATGCTATCAGCGTTTTGAAAACATAGTGCACTCCGCACATGAGACCATTCAAGGATCAGAATGCAAAAATATCTGCTTTTGTATGTGCGGCATGGAAATTTATGTCCCACAAATCCACGAGTGTCGCTAATATCAAATTCAACTGTTTGTTTTGAAATTTTGGTCGCACGTGTAGGTTGGTATAAGACTGACTCTACTAGCGCGTTAGTCTATTGTGATATACAATTTTTTTTGAAATTGAAATTGAAATTGAAATTTATTGCGTATAATGAATTCAGGTTACAATTGCAGATATAGTTACATAAAGAAAGTTTCACTGAACTCTACCTTTGCAGGTGTACACGCTTATCTTAATAATTAATAGTATTACGTTTCATTAAAATGTCAACAATATTGTATACAACTTTTACCACTAATGTTAAATAATTAAACATAAATTAATTGCATAATACAAAATTATTTAAGTTCCATGTATTCCTTTAAACTACAGAAACATTTATATAAAATCAATGACTTAACTGCATTTTTAAATTTATTCATGTCTAATAATTTGAGATTGTTAGGTAACTTATTAAAAATGTCAATACACATAATAAAACAATTTTTTGAAGTAAGTTTCAGTCTCGCATAGGGCTTGTACAATTTTTGCGTATATTGTGATCTTACCGTCCTAGAAGACATTGATTGGACTTGTTGGAAGATATATTGGTGTTTATATACAAATAAACATACCTCAAAAATGTACAAACTGTAAAGTGTCATAATGCGATATTTAATGAAATATGGGCGACATGATTCATCTTGTTTAAGTCCAAACAAAGCTCTTATACAACGCTTCTGAACCAAAAACAAATCTTCTTTATCCACAGAATTTCCCCATGTCACAATGCCATATCGTAAAGCAGAATCCACATATCCGTTGTATGCTATTATTGCAGCTTGAAGAGACACAACCTGACGAACCTTTCTGAGAGCATATACAAATTTGTTTACCTTAGAGCATAGGCTATTTACATGTGCCCGCCAATCGCAATGACAATCCAAAGTTATACCTAGAAAAGTTGCTTGTGACACTTCTTCAATAGGAGCACCATCATGATTGACGTTCAAAGTTAATTTATTGCTACGGGATGTACAAAATTGCATAAATTTGGTTTTGGTAACATTCACTTTCAAATTATTATAGGTTAACCATTTAATTGTCTGGGCTAATGTCATATTGATACTGTCATTATAAGTAGTCAAATCGTTACCTTCTATGATAATAGTAGTGTCATCAGCAAATAGAATACACTCATCTGAGAGCATGTTGGGCAAGTCATTTATATAAATTATAAATAAAAGTGGGCCCAATATACTCCCCTGCGGTAAGCCATATTTATTTTCCATGAACGGTGACCGATATGTCACAATACTTTTGCTTTGCGAACAGTATCCTAAAGTCTCTACACATTGAGTTCTATTTGAAAGATATGTCTTTACCCAGTTATATGCCGGACCACGTATTCCATATTTGTATAACTTTGTAAGCAAACGTGTGTGACATACAAAGTCAAACGCTTTACTCATGTCTAAAAAGAGTGTAGCAACAGGTACCCTGTTTTCAATACTTTCCATCACTCGTTTAATCAATTTGAACGCTGCGAGAGATGTGCTTCTGCACTTTCTAAATCCATTTTGTTCATCATTAATAATATTATGAGTATCTAAAAAGTTAATAAATCTCTTGTACATAAGCTTTTCAAAAATTTTGGAAAAAATTGGGATAAGCGTAATTGGCCTATAATTTTCCGGTGAATATTTAGGACCTTTTTTGTATAAGGGTTTAACCAGAGATTTTTTCAAAACATGGGGGAACACACCTTGATTTAATGATAAATTTATTATAAACAGTAGGGGATTTGTTATATAAAAAATGTTGTTTTTTATAATGTCAGTGCGTAAAGAATCAAAACCTACAGCATTCGTGTTTTTGAGAGATTTGACTATCTTGATGAGCTCAATAAAATTAACAGGATTCAAAAATATGCTAGATTCCTCATTATCAATTTGAATATTATCTAAAGGATGAGAAGGAGTAGAAGGACAGTTGTCTTTAACACTATTTACAAAATATTCATTGAATATTTCAGCAATATGCTCAGGATCCGTGACTTCTGAACCATCACACATTAACTTGTCAACCATTCGAGAACTCATATCAGATGCCGTATATTGTTTTACAACATGCCAAACAGCTTTACATTTATTGTTTGTGTTACTAATAAAATTTAAATTTTGACGCCTTTGGTGCGAGATTATACATTTCTTTAAACATCGAGAATAGTTTTTATATTTTATCTTACAAGTTGTATGATATCGACTCATTAAATACAGACGTCTTTTTGTACGACAACATTTTTGTATTCCCCTTGTTAGCCATTTAAACGTTGATTTCTTTCTAAATACTTTTCTTTTCAGTATCGGGAAACACAGATTATGAAAAAGCATTTTTGTTTTTTTATTTAATCAATGACGTCGATCTTGTATTAGGTATACAAAATATGTGGATCACCTATTCCTGAAATAAGCCTGGTCGCAAAGAAATAGGGACATAAATCAAACACCTAGAATTTATGAAAAGCTCTCATCATTAATTCCTAAGTGACTTTTGTAATATATATATAGGTATGTCTTTTCAATCCTTCTTCTATGCAATACAATATACCTGTTCACATAGAAATGAGTAAGTTACCTAATTAGATTGACGTAAACGACATTGATGATAGAAAAAAATCCGAGTCAAAAGAAAAACAGGTAATCTTTCTTCCCGAGCATCTTCAATTTCACTCAGCTTAATCGTCTTTCACTTCAACCAGAAACAACGTATTTTCACACGCCCCTCAACATTCCAAAATCAAAATTCAAATCGCACACTATCGGAGCCGGAAATTGAAGTCGCTTGACCCTCCCGTCAGAGTGGCAGGCGTCACAACCCTTCCCGCCGTTTCAGATTCAGAATATTTTTGCCCGCTGACCGTGAATAGTTTGCTGCTATTTCCTTTTGAGCCCTTGGGTTATGATAAATTAAATGTCCCATGTCAAGATAGACGCAACGCACGTAACGACTTGTAGGTATATATACTTATATAATTACTTAGGTACTTGTTAGGATTTCAAGTGTTGAATAGCTAAACGCTATAAATCTTGGTTGGGAGTTTTATTGCTAAACAAACATTCTACAAAACATAACGTAAAAATTATCATGCTACTATAGGCCTGACGTGCCGCGTTTCGTGATCCTGACCTGCTGATGTCAAATCCGCTGAAAACTGGGGTTCAACAATTATATCTAGGTATGTACCTATACTTAATGGGCCTCATAAGAAAGCTCAAAGTCACCCAAAGGGCAATGTAGAGGGCTATGTTGGGAGTTTCTCTGCGTGAGAAATGTGGCTATCCGCAGCAGAACGAAGGTAACCGATATAGCCCTTCGAATTGCTAAACTTAAGTTGCAGTGGGCGGGGCACATTGCACGTAGAACTGATGAACCGTTGGGGCGGAAAGGTTCTCGAGTGGCGACCACGTACCGGAAGGCGCGGCGTTGGTAGGCCCCCCCACAAGGTGGACTGATGACCTGGTAAAGGTCGCGGGAGTCCGCTGGATGCGGGTGGCGCAGGACCGGTCACTTTGGAACTCTTTGGGGAGGCCTATGTCTAGCAGTGGACGTTTTTCGGCTGATATGATGATGATGATGATGACCTATACTTAAGAAATTATTCATTTCATATGAATAGTTAATAGTTAGGTAAATGCAGGATTTCTCGGCGTAATGCAACCTTTAGAGCCCAAATATGGGGTATATTTGGGCTCTAAACTAGCTCCAAAACGTTAAAAATCAATTGCTGACCCCATCTCTAGATGAATAGAGCCTGATAAACCTCACGCGAATTCCAAATCCCAACTACAAAACCACACAAAATCACTGTCTACTCTACACCAACTTATTTTACTCTAATTTGATATACCTGAAGTTGTGAGTTGTGATGTTTTGGGAGTAAAGTGAGATAATGGCGGGCGTAATGGCCGTCACGGCATCGCATCGATATTACCAATAAATCGGGCGCATGCGCGATAGTCCTATGAAGCGGTCACGCGCAGCTCTTCCTGATGGTAACATTGTATGGAGCAAGATTTTCCTAGGATACGTAGAAAAAGATAAACGACGGCGTTTTTGCGCGGCCGAGCCATACCCAAGCCCGGCCGAGCCATACCCAAGCCCGGCCGAGCCATACCCAAGCCCGGTCGAGTCACGGCTGGGCCGTGCCGACACCGAGCCGCTTCCGAGGCAAGGCCGAGGCTCGGCCGGGCTTGGATATGGCTCGGCTGCGCAAAAACGCCGTCGTTTTTGCGCGGCCGAGCCATACCCAAGCCCGGTCGAGTCACGGCTGGGCCGTGCCGACACCGAGCCGCTTCCGAGGCAAGGCCGAGGCTCGGCCGGGCTTGGATATGGCTCGGCTGCGCAAAAACGCCGTCGTTTTTGCGCAGCCGAGCCATACCCAAGCCCGGTCGAGTCACGGCTGGGCTGATATGGCTCGGCTGCGCAAAAACGCCGTCGTTTTTCTTTGAAAACGGCCCGTGCCGGACACGGCCCGTTCTAGCGTGAGTTATCCTTAACGCTTAAAGCTTAGCTTTATTATTATTATTATTATTCCCTAATCATAAATTTGTCAATTATTCTTCTTAATGTTAAAATATGGGTTTTTGCCTGAATGAAATCAATTTTATTTTTTTATTTTTTTTATAAGCTTCTCAACTACTTTTCAGTCGTTGAATTCTTTTGTTGTGGTGGTGGTGGTTTTAACAGGCTAGGATCTGCGAAGAAATTCTAAGGATTTTGTGAAGATACCTACCTGGCCAGGACCCAGGACTTCCTAGGGGACTATTGGCCATTCCCTCTCATCCATAAGAGGAAGTCTGTGTCCAGCAAAGGGATGTATACTAATAGGATAAAGATGACCAGTTGATGATCGTAAAATTATTTGCAGCCGGTTGCAGACGTTACGTACCTGGTAGAATATTTATCGCAAATATTTCTCTGGTCTCTCCTACTGTGGCACACGCTGTTACGCACGAATCAAGTAAAATTGTCACAAATGATTCACGTAAGTACGTGCGTAGCGTGCGGTCACGGACACAATGGATGCTTTTAAAATTCGCTCCGTATTTAAACGAAGGCCGACGCTCCCACAATGGCACACGCTACGCTACGTATATACGATTCTATCAAATTTATTGATCTTTATTTCAGTTTAGACCATATATGACTTTGAAAATGCATTGATATCCATAAATAGCTCCATACTAACCCAACCCGTCTTAGTAATGAAGACATACTGTTCAGAACCACGCCTCCTCTAAGCGGATAATTGAGTCATTATCCTCCCAATCCATCCCAAAGGACGTAAGCGCCCTCATAATCCATACAAACATAATACTTTCTAGATTAACAACCGCAACTCGCGCGCAGATCTACGATCGAGCGATATCGACCAAGCCCCGGGTACTTTCGGAAAAGTTCGTATGAGAACTTGTTATAGATTTCTTATGATCTATCAGTTAAATAGAAATTACGTTTTGAACGATATTGCTTATTACTTTTATGATCAAAAGCGCTTGTGGCTTGTTGGGGAGAGTAGAAAGGTGAATGCGGTGGGCAATCGTTTTATATGTTGTTTAATATTTAACCGCATTTTATTATCATCATCATATATTTAAGAGCCAGGCTCTTGTCAGTGGAGTAATTTCCATTCGTCTCTATTCTCAGCTTTCTTCTTGACATCTTGATACGACACGCTGTCTACTTTTTCCTTGATTTGGTCCGTAAAAGATCTTCTTGGTCTCCATCTCTTCCTCTTTCCCTCTATCTTCCCTTCTATTATAGTTTTCATGTACATCGTGTCGTAACAAGTGTCCAAACATCTTGCCTCTTCTTTAACAGCGTCCTTTTTTCTTTCACCCTTTCAAGCACCTCCACGTTCGTCTTTTGTCTCTGTCCAGCTAATCCTCTCCATCCGCCTCCAGCACCATACGAGTATTTCAACAGCCCCGCGTTTATTATACGGCTGTATTATTTAAATACCTATTTTTATAAAACCTCTATGAGCAGCGAGTCGTATCACATAACTCATCATCGTCATAAAGAGTCAGACTCTTGTCGGTGTAGTTCTCTTATCGGCTACAGGATTAGGAGGATTGTGCAGTAGGTTCCCATTACTTTCTGCGCCGCAGTTTGAGAGTCAGTAGCCTGCTGCTCAATGTCTATACTAGTACAAAAACTCACCAGAACTGTCTGTCTTCTTCGACTTCTGGCAATATTGATTGACTGGCTGATAGCGAAGTTGGTTGAGAGTGACGGGCCGCGTATAGTAAGTATACCACAAGATTGCAGGGTCGAATACATTTTTCAATTTTCAACCGACGAAAAAAACGGAGGACGTTCTCAAGTCGACGCGAATATATATATATATACGAGGGGCGGCTGATAAGTTCTAAGCCTAAGGCATAAAATGAAAGAAACGTTGAAGTTCAAAGTATAGTACACATTCAGTTACATTCAGGGGAATTTAACGGTTACCACCACATTAATATAATACCATTATATTATTATAAACAGGCAAGAAAAGGTCACCATGTCGGCCAAATTCGGGTATTTCGGCATTTTTTAATTCCGCTCATAAAGGTCTTGTTAGAATGAGAATATCCCCTACAGTAAAATTTGAAGAGTTGATTCATATTCTGCAGTCTACCATCTTTTTGCACGCTATTTTAAACGTATAAGTCCGCTTTATTTAAAAAGGACATTAGCGCCATAATGTCAATCCCCGCTCAGGGCGATCTGTGGTGGTGGTGTCTGGGAAAATGTAAAAAAAATAAGAAAAATGTACAGCCAAATAAAAATCTAAGAATGTAGCAGGTAGCAAAAATGCTAAAAATTCGTAAAAAATAAACAAAATAAACTTTACACGGATATGGAACGTAATAAACATCCTTGAACTGTGTGCTACACAAATGGCCAGGGCGCTCAATAAAGAATCTTGACTATAAAGTTGGGACATTCATTAGAATTAGGCAATAGCAATTCTAATGAAGTTTTCTATTATATCGTCTCCGTAGTTTTAATTTACGCATGCCAGTATGACCCCGATTATAAAAAAATTCTACTTGCTGCAATTTAAAAAAATTAAATGTCTACCGAAGAATTCCAATAATAAAAGTCGTCTAAAAGAGTTCTATAATCGTGTCTTCGTTCGATGAAGGTATTTTAGTAAATATATACTTGTCAATAGGGGCGACAGGGACTTGTCATTATTGCACAAAGTTGTTGAGGCCAGTACGCAAAGCCAGTTTTCAGGAACGACGTGGTAAACTCGTATCCAAAGTGATATTTTCATAGGACACCACGTCTGTTCACTTGTCATGAGTTGCCAGGCAGATCATCAAATAGACTTGATGCGCTAATATTAATCGCCTACCCTACCATAGGGACCTGATTTCGGGTTACAATATTCGGTTAACTAATTTGGAAAACGAGTTACGCTTCCAAAGATAAGACGAAAAAAAAGCGGACAGTAGTTTTGTAGGGCTATTTTAAGGGCAAAACACAAAAAAATTTTTTGGGGATATGAAGTACTATATGCTTGATGTGTTAAGTGTATTTTACTCGAGGATAGATATATATTTCAATCAAAACTTTTGGTTTAGACCTTTCTTTCAATTTATGTCTTAGGCTTAGAACTTATCAGACGCCCCTCGTATATAATTTTTTTTTATGTATGACCACGCATAACTTTTTACAGAGTTGTTCGATTTTGATAATTATTTTTTTATTGGAAAGGGTATACCCCGAAATTGGTCCCATATAAATTTGGAAAAAAATACCAACCTCAAGGGTAGAAAAATAGGGGATGATTGATTTTTCGTCGGTTAAAACTTTGATTTTAAAGTAAATTGTCCTATCTAATGTGTTATGTATAATTTTCGTTATTTTTTTATTAGGGTTCCGTACTCATTGTACTCAAAGAGTAAAACGGGACCCTATTACTAAGACTCCGCTGTCCGTCCGTCCGTCGGTCCGTCTGTCTGTCACCAGGCTGTATCTCACTGATACCGTGATAGTTCCAGCTGAAATTTTCACAGATGATGTATTTCTGTTGCCGCTATAACAACAAATACTAAAAACACAGAATAAAATAGTTTTTTATAGATAATGGTACGGAACCCTTCGTGCGCGAGTCCGACTCGCACTTGGCCGGTTTTTTTATTCCTTTTAAGTAATTCGAAGTTTACGATTAGATCCTATTTTCGTTCCTTAATTGGCATATTTATCCTGCGCTCACTTCCACTCGAGCCGCGACGAGCTATACCTGTAACTAATAACAAGTAGGTAAGTTTGAATGCGTGATATATAAAAGCGATGAACCCAATAAAGGCTCTTTTAAGAGTAATACTTAATTTAAATACAAATACTTTATTCGTCGATCATAGGTAGGTCACACATAACATAATATTGCAGACGGTGGTAAAAGCGGTATTGTTTCACTATGTCGTACCCGGAGGCATACGAAATTGTACATGCTTTCACTGAGTGATAAGAGTAGGCATGCATTAAATTTTAATTTATTTACGGTAGTCACAATTTAAAATGTCAAGTCTCAAAAAAAAAAAAAAATTACGAAGATTCTAATACAAATAAATAATTTTGTTATAATTAATGTCAAAAAAGGCGTATTACTAGTACAATAAAATATGATACATTTATTCGATGTCTGACAGGAATTCGTTACAGGAGTAGTAAGCCTTTTTAATCAAGTATTCTTTCACATGAACTTTAAATTTAACAATGTCACATATTATCCTCAGCCGCTCAGGTAACTTATTGTAGATTCTAGGAGCCATACCCAGAACACTTTCGGATAAAAGACCAGTTTTTGAGGGATGAGCACATATCTTATGCTGCAAACGTGCACTGGTGAAACGATGAAATAAATGTGCATGACTCTTAACAAAAACTACTAAATCGTGAATGTATAGACAGGGAAAAGTTAATATTCTTAAGTTTACAAAGTATGGCCTACACGATATGGTCGGTGTTAAATGACATGCCGCTCTAACACATTTTTTCTGAGCTTTGAAAACCAAGGGCCAGTTCGTTGAATTCCCCCAAAAAATAATACCGTCACAAAGTATAGACGACACATACTCGTAAGCATGATATGCCGTAAGTATAACAGACTGACTCGCGACTTTCCTCAACATATGTATATATTAATATAAATAAATGCACCTTTACACAAGTCTTTGTCCCCGATCTAAGACAATCCACGTACGACCAAACAACATGAGGCTTAAAAATGCAGAACGTTGCAACACCAAGTAAATAAGCGAACAGCTAACACCTCCGCACATGTCTTGCATGTGAAACACGATACTTATAAAATGCAAAGGAATGTAGACCGTAAGTGTGATGTGTTAGGGTTCATGAATACGTGAGGTTCGTAGTTAGGGTTGCCAGGCATCAGGATTTTTCCTGACGTGTCAGGTATTTGTCTGGACTTTTTGACAAGTAGATACATAATTCCAATTCAATTCAATTCAAAAATTAATTTCGGACATGTACATCCATATTTTTGGTTAGTAACAATAAAAACACTTATTATTAAACTAATGTTAGTGGACACAAATAACTACGCGGCAGTCCCATCAGCATCCTGAACGCGTTGTTGTACTGTACCCTTAGGGTATTAAGGGTACTAATGGAATATCTGACCCACAGGCTGCACGTGTAGAAGCTTTGACAGTATGCCCTAAAAAGTGTTACTTTAACTTGCTTCGTACAACGTGCAAACCTGCGGGCCAACATAATACAGCGGACTGCCATGGATCGCCTCTCCCTCTCCATATCCACTCCATCCGACAGGTCTTCGGTCACCCAGTGTCCCAGGTATTTAAACTGCGAGACTTGCTGAAGTGCAGCTCCAATGCTCGAGTTAGGTATATAATGTACTAGCTTTTGCCCGCGACTTCGTCCGCGCGGAACTCGTTTATAACTTTCTCCCTCTTTCCACCCCCTTAGGTGATGAATTTCCAGATAAAAACTATCTTTAGTAAGGATTCTTTGGGAAGGCCCCGGAATTCAAAGTATCTCTAGACTACACCAAATTTCATCTCAATCGGTGCAGCGGTTTAAGCATGAAAAGGTAACAGACAGACAGAGTTACTTTCGCATTTGTAATATTAGTATGGATTGTATGAAGGAAAGGGTCATTATGGCTGAGTTGCATGATTTTATAGATTAGCTTACTCTGAACGCCTTTTTTTACAAAATAGACTCCGCCGCAAACTTGGTTTCTATGACCCGCCTCACCATAATAGATGCATGTAGGCTTTTTTCAGTATTATTTTGCATATTTTCATATCACAAGACCGTAAGGAACTTTTCTACTAAACCGTAGGACTAAATTAACTGACTTGTAATTTAAATATTTTATTTTAAAAATAAAGACACGTCAACAAAATGTTACATCTAATAGTTTTCAAAATAGCCATAATAAAACGTCTTTTTTACCCTGTTTTAGAAAACATCTTCGAAACTACCGCCATAAGGTACCTTTACCCTTGGAACGTCACATGCATATATTTACCTATGTAATATTCCTATTCCCCAGAACTCCCAACTACCGCTATACCGTAAATGGGTTCCATCCAATTTTTCACCCCCTATTTCACCTCCTTGGAGAATGCTCCAGGACTCAAACTATCTCTATATCAAATTTCACCTAAATGGGCTACATCCAAATTTTCACCCTCATTTCACCCCCTTAGGGGATGATTTCCGGAATAGAAACTATCAGTTGTCCTTTTCCAGGCCTCAAACTATCTTTCAACCAAATTTTATCAAAATGTGTCACAAACAAATTTCCACCCCCAATTACACCCCCTTAGGGGATGATTTTCGGGATAAAACTATCCTTTGTCCTTTCTTAACCATCGCTATACCGTAAATGGGTTCAATCCAAATTTTCATCCACCATTTCTCACCCCCTTATGTGTTCCCCTTATTTCCTCCTTTCATGTGTTCCGGAATTAAAATTATTATATGTTCTTTCCTTGCACTGAGACCTCTCTCTATACCAAATCTCATCTAAATGGGTTCTATCCAAATCTTCAACCCTCATTTCACCACCTCAGGAAATGATTTTTCGGGATTAAAACTATGCATTGTCCTTCCCTAGGACTCCTTCTATCTCTTTACCAAATTTCGTCTAAATGGGTTTTATCCAAATTTTCACTCCCTATTTCATCCCTGAGGGGATGATTTTCGGGATTAAAACTATCCGTTGTCATACTCCGGGACTTAAACTATCGTTCAACCAAATTTCATCAAAATGGGTCACAAACAAATGTTCACCCCCAATTACACCCCCTTAGGGGATAATTTTCGGGAGTAAACTATCCTATGTCCTTCCCCAAGACTCCAACTCACTATACCGTAAATGGGTTCCATCCAAATTTTCATACCCCATTTCACCCCCTTAGGAGATGATTTCTGGACTAATAATTATGTTAAGTCCTTAAGTCCTTCCCCAGCACTCTTAACTATCTCCATACTAAATTTCATTTAAATCGGTTCTATCCAAATTTTCACCCCTCATTTCACCCCATCAGGAGATGATTTTTCAGGATGAAAACTATGCATTATCCTTCCCTGGGACTCCTCCTATCTCTATACCAAATTTTAACTAAATGGGATTTATCCACATTTTCATCCCTATTTCATCCCCTTGGGGGATGATTTTCGGGATTCAAACTATCCATTGTCATTCTCCGGGACTCAAACTATATCTATACCAAATTTGGTCTAAACGGAGTCCATCCAAAATTTCACCCCCCATTTCACCCCCTTAGGAGAAGATTTCCAGAATAAAAACTACCTAATGTCCTTCCCCAGAAATTAAACTACCTCTAAACCAAATTTTATCAAAATGGATTACATCCAAATTTTCACCCCTCCATTTTACCCCCTAAAGGGAAGACTTTCGGGTTAAAAACTATCCTATGGCCTTCTTTGGGACTCAAACTAATTTTGTGTCAAATTTCATCTAAATCGGTGCAGCGGTTTAAGTAGCTCCATACAAATTTCCACCCCCCATTTCATCCCCTTTGGGGTTGATTTCCAGGATAAAAACTACCCTAAGTCCTTCCCCAGGACTCAAACTATCTCTATACCAAATTTCATCTTAATCGGTTCAGCCGTTTTCACGTGATGCGCGGTCAAATAAACAGACAAACAGATAAACAGATAAACAGACAAACAGACAAAAATTCTAAAAACTGTTGGAACGTGTTCTGTTATCGATTTTAAGTATCCCTAGCCAATTTTTTTTCGAATTTCTTCCATGTACAGACTTTCGACCCTCTTCAGCTTTATTATATGTATAGATTTTTTTGAATGAGCTAATTTCCATACAAACCTTTTTTTATATACGTACCAATACCTAGTTAGTTCTTCATCTTTACGTTATCCTGGTTGTGTGGAGTCTGCATGCTACCTCGCCTTAAGTATCTATTGGCGTATTTGCGTAAAGGTCGAAACGCACAGGCACCGGTGGCGGCGCGGTGCGGTGCGGTGCGGAGGCGGTACCGGTTGTAATATTCAAACTAATGCGAAAGGGTCCGCACAGAGTACCGCGGCGGGACGTGGCGTGGGGCGGTATTCTGTACGGACCCTTTCATATCAGGGGGCACGGCAGTGCCCCCGCCAAGTCGAGCAAAACAAAGAGGCACGGCAGTACCATTCTTTTCTCCAAGCCATTCAGGCCATTTTCAACATCCTGTAATTTTGTGCTGGCTAAAGCTAGAACCCTGAACTTTCAGGAACATGTAGGGCATAATATGGCTAACATACAATATCAATAACATTCAATTTGAACTCTTAGTTTAAGAACTATTGTCCGTCAAAGTTCGTTAGCTTTGTCACTTACATACTCACTGATAATGATCACGCTAATTCTAAGGTACTTCTAGCAGAACCAACAAGCTCCAAATTCCAAATTTCTAACGTAATTAGTTTTTAGCCTAATAATTCATAAAAAACCTAAAAATATTGCAATTTCAGTCATGTTTCAGAGATATACAAACTGCATAAGTAGGTTTGTAATCCTATACAAATACATGCGACTACAAAGTTAATTTTGCAGTTCTTTCCTGCAAAACTATACAAAGGTTATTTGCGGTTGGTAAAATAACATTCCCAAGATAAATACTCAATACAAAAATGACAATTCATGCTTCATTTAAATCTACATAATTACTTCCGGATGGAAAGTTTGTTGGATTCTTGAATAAAGAATCTTAGAATAACGTTCCCATACAAAGTCTACAAAAAGAAATGAGATCCCATAAAAAACATTCCATGTAAAAAATAGGCCAAGTCTCGAAACTCTTTCACAGTAAAAAATGGTGAGATATTTCGTAGACAAGCATTCTTATTAATTGCTTGCTAAATAAAATGTAGTGACTTGGCAATCACACTTACATAGTTTTAGGTACCTATGCAAAAATTAGTAAATGCAGTAAAGTTGTGTGATTCCCAAGTTGCAGAATTTTATTTAGCTAGCAAATAAAGATTAATAAGAATGCCTGACTTGGCTCTACGAGATATCTCACCACTTTTTACTGTGAAAGAGTTTCGAGATTTGGCCTATTTTTTACATGGAATGTTTTATGGGATTAGATTAGCTCGAACATTACAACCGGTACCGCCTCCGCACCGCACCGCACCGCGCCGCCACTGCTGTCTGTGCGTTTCGACCTTATAGCGACATATCGTTTTACTCAGAGAGGCAACTGGAGGTTATTGGGCTGAGAATGGGTAACTGTTGATTGGGTAACTGCATCGCATTTTTATCATTAATCGTTGTAGATAAAATATTGACATACTGTCAGAACGTGAAGCTATATTTAAAGCTATATCAACGACACAACGAACGTGAACAACATAAGTATTAGAAGATAGGTACCTACACATCTACCGTCAATAGATTCGTAGCGCAAGCGCAACGAGCGTAGGTACCGAAATATTTTTCGCATTGTAGCGAAAACTGCCAACGAATAGACACCTCACCTTTTTTTGTGTATTGTGGCTTTTTGCTGCTTAGGCACTTTGCCAATGTCAAGTGGGGACCTTGCTTGCCAACTGTGAATATGTTGCAACTCTTGCGCTGTTTCGCGTGATGTGTCAGGATTTCTGTGCAACAATCAGGGACCCGATACATTAAGCTACAGGTTACAATTTTAATAATAATTTTGCAACTGGTAACATTGACTAGTGTTGCCAGTTTAGAATTGTAACTTAATCGACCTTTAGCGGCTTAATGCAGTGCACTAACTGCACACTAACTGATTAGAGCGACATGGCTTATCTTCCCTTACCCAGTTAGCGCACTGCATTTAGCCAGGTCGCTTTATAGCTTCGTGAAACAGGATACAGGGATTTCCCAACTTAGTCCCTGGCAACCCTATTCGTAGTAGCGTACGTTATCCTAAATAAGAACCCCAGTGATTTGTGGTCTGCGCTGCTCTATTGTGTTGGCAATTTGGCATTGTAAGCTACTGACAACGCAACGTTAATGTACTAAGATTGTATGGTTCGCATATTGGTGGTTGTTTATGGCGCAGGTGGAATCTTACGCGAGTTGTGTCACTGTGTCCTAGGAGACAATAGGGGAAACTGAGAAAAATACGTAGGTACCAAGCAAAGTGGCAAAATATCTGCACCTACCTACTTCTTCATGGTCTTGGTACCTATACTTAATTGGAGACTGGGTCGTATCTTATTGGATAATAATCTTTATTTTATTTTATACAACAAGCTTACGGCCTGCCTGATGTTAAGCTGGTACAAGTGTCCATAGGCTACGGTACCAAAGCCTATGGACACTTGTGACTCAAGAAGAATCACACGCGCGTTGTCGACCCTTTATTCACTTAAGGATTCGCTGTGTTGGCAGATAGAGACATGCAGGTCCCTCACTCCCAACACAGCGCGCCCTAGGGAGCTCTGGTGACCTTACTCACCACCAGGAACACAACACCACATGCTTCATAGCATGCAATAATATAGCAACACTACAAAGCAGTGGTGCTATTATGGCTGCGGTCTTCTGTAAGGTGGAGGTACTTCCCCAGTTGGGCTGCTCCACATACGAGCGAGATGACATTCCGCTGTGCCCTATTACCTCTCTTAAAAATCTTATTCAAAAGATGGCATTTCTGTGGGTTAAGTGTTTACTTAGAGACCATCCACATGTTACGTAACAACAAAAGGGGTGAGGGGGTAATGCCAAACGTTAAAGAGATCGAAAAAAGCGTGACATGGAGGGAGATGGGGTTCCAAAAAGTCGGATTTTGTGTGACGTAATATGTGGAAGATCCCTTAGAGTTATTGGTTTTTTAGGATTCAGTACTCAAAGAGTAAAACGGGACCCTATTACTAAGACTCCGCTGTCCGTCCGTCCGTCCGTCTGTCTGTCACCAGGCTGTATCTCACTGACACCGTGATAGTTCCAGCTGAAATTTTCACAGATGATGTATTTCTGTTGCCGCTATAACAAAGAACAAAAAACACAGAATAAAATAGTTTTTTATAGATAATGGTACGGAACCCTTCGTGCGCGAGTCCGACTCGCACTTGGCCGGTTTTTTAATAATATTGAACGAGCAACCTTCGTATTAATTCTTTGTTTGTAAATGGGTTCTCGAAAACGGCTATTGATTTCGGTGAGACGGCGGGCTGAAAAACGATCTAGCTAGGTTAGGTCACAGTTCTAGTTAGGTTAGGTCACAGTTCTAGGGAAATTAGTTTTTCCGGGAAAACACGAAAGATGCCGAACAAAACTTGGTCTCCTGCAGGTCGATCACGTAACGCATTGTACGAACGTCGGGTAGGTCTAAATGTCACTTTTTATACGGAAAATTGACAATAAAATTGTACCGACGCGCGTTCGGAACGTTACGTGATTACCCCCCTGGATACTATTGATTGATTAACAAAATAATAGAAGATTTCGGTTCCTGTTTTTTAGAAGTATGATGTAGGACTGTTAGCCAGAAAATGCACTAGGAGTTTCTACAAGGCTGATTTGATGATACTTTGATATCTTCAGAGGATCAGAGCATTTAGTAGCTCTTTACAGATAACATGTATTAATGTGTAGAATGGTTAAAAATAAAACGATCTTAGATATCATATTTTTGACCATTACCGCTAGACCACGAGCGCTGAAAAGGGCTCGAAACGTCTGGATGTATATAAAGCATAACATTTTATAGTGTTAAAATTCGTTTTGTGCGGTGCATGCTCGTAGTAATTAAACATTCGTTGTCAACCCTTAGAAACTTCATTTTTAAGTAACTTAGGCGACGATATCGCATCACGGACAATGAATCTGTTAAACTGTGAGAACCTGGGAGGATTTATTACAAAACGAACGTGTTAAATATTTGGTGTCCAATATAAAGGCCATGAGTAATGACGCTATCAATCGTCCAACAAAGGCGGTACAATGTCACGTATTTTTGACCTTATGTCTCAGAGAAACAGTTTCTTATCGCCGAAGCATGGTGCGCGATTTATAGGATTTGGTGCAGCGCATGGAATTAATACACATATCCACTAAGTATGAACAGTAGCTCTAGTATAAGTTTTATCGATAGGTACATATAGGTTTTCGATACGGTTTCAATTTGTATGGCAACACGTAGTTCCTAATAGTTACCACCAGAGGCGCTGTTCGTGTTGCCATACAAATTGAAACTAAACGCAAACGCGTTCGAAAACGTATTCACGGAGAAAACGAAGCGTTAGCCGAGTACCGAATTGGCTCGGTTAAGAAAAAAAACCGGCCAAGTGCGAGTTGGACTCGCGCACGAAGGGTTCCGTACCATTATCTATAAAAAAAAACATTTTATTCTGTGTTTTTAGTATTTGTTGTTATAGCGGCAACAGAAATACATCATCTGTGAAAATTTCAGCTGGAACTATCACGGTATCAGTGAGATACAGCCTGGTGACAGACAGACGGACAGCGGAGTCTTAGTAATAGGGTCCCGTTTTACTCTTTGAGTACAGAACCCTATAGAAGAAGCGGGTTGTGTAGGAGATACAACCGTTAATTAAGTTTAAGTGGAAACTTCTTTGCTGGCTATTGAACCCTAATATATTTGAATTAATTCACTAAAATCTGTATAAGTACAGATAAATAGGTATATATGGCAACATTGACTGACGTAGCTCATTTGACTCGCGAAACATTGAACCTAATAAACAATTATTTGAAATCAGATTAGGCTTCTCTACAAAACGTTATTCCGGAAGTCACGTGATACATTTTGAACTGTACAACCCCTATACAAGAACGAGAGCAAAGAAGTATCTACTTCAAAATACTAAATATTATCCATTTGTCATTACATTAGATACGTATCTATCAGAATTAACAAGAAGTTTATGATATATTTAAAATCCCAGAGATGTACGAGTACATATAAGGTCTCTGAGCGTCCAGATACAATTATTACTTTATTGTGGCAGGTATTAATAAATAAAAATAAAAAATAAATAAAATAAAAACCATTTATTTCAGGCATCTAAGGCCCATAGTAACAAATACCTTAATGACTCATACATACAAAATATTTATAAAATTAAAAACTAATTAATTAATGCTGGTGACTGTACCTAGCCCACTTTTTTGGCTTGAAAATCGAACCTTGATTACTTAAGGGGACGTAGGTTCGTGGTCTTCTCTCCCTCTCACTGAGCATAAGCGTGAGCGAGATGGAAGTGCGTGTTTGGAAGCGCGGATATCATGTTTTTTAATTTTAATTTTTTGTGCATTTTAATGAATAAAAAAGTAATAGCTGATTTCCCTCAAACATGACATTGCCGATTTTTAAAACCAATTGTAATATGTTAAGCTGTTGTGCATAATTTGTTGTAAATTTTTTAAGTGTATTTTAGACCTATGTTCGTGATTTTTTTCTATCGAGCGAAAGTCAAAAACTCAGGATTCGAATAGCTGATTTCCCTCGAAAAAGGCCACAAGATTGCTAAATAAATTTAGAGCAGCCGTGTTATAATCCAAACAAAAGCAACGGTTTTTTTTTAATCAGTTCTTGGAGCTCACGTCGCCTTAAGTGCTTGAATTCATACCTAATGATAAAATGACGCGAACGAGCGTATCATGCTTACAAATATATTTTTAAATGTATAATTACATGCTCGTATGTTCCGTTATCTTAACTAAAGCGAAATGCGATTATGTAGAGTACGTGCCTTCTCTTTTATACTTTCAACGGGTGTAGGCACCCCACCCAGATACATTAGGATAGAAACATTTGGTAACTACTTATACGGTCATCATCATGCTTCTAGCGATAAAGGAGCCCGGGGTCCGCTTTGACACCTAATCCCATGATTTAGCATAGGCACTAGTTTTACGAAAGCGACTGATGCCATCTGACCTTCCAACCCAGAGGGAAAACTAGACACTATTGGGATAAGGCCGGTTTCCTCACGATATTTTCCTTCAGCGAAAAGCTGACGGTACCTAAATAGTCCGTACATATAAGTTCCGAAAAACTAACTGGAGATTATGATTGGTGACCGAAGAGCTGGCGCGGCACGGCTTTCTCGCGCAACGCATCAGCATTGCAATGCAACGAGGAAATGCGGCCAGCATCCTCGGTACAATGCCTCGAAGGTCTTTTTTTAGGATTCCGTACTCAAAGAGTAAAACGGGACCCTATTACTAAGACTCCGCTGTCCGTCCGTCCGTCCGTCTGTCTGTCATCAGGCTGTATCTCACTGATACCGTGATAGTTCCAGTTTAAATTTTCACAGGTGATGTATTTATGTTGCCGCTATAACTACAAATACTAAAAACAGAATAAAATAAATATTTTTGTTGATAATGGTACGGAACCCTTCGTGCGCGAGTCCGACTCGCACTTGGCCGGTTTTTTAGATATTACTTAGTTTTCATTTAATCTCATTAATGTAAATTATCATCTTGTATATCATTTATAATATAATAATAAAATATGATATCATTAATTTTACTGTTGTCAACACCGTATTATGTTATTTATAAGAATGATGGTTTCAAGTAGTGTACAAAGAAGTGATTTTTATCTCCTTGGTTCGACCTCAATCTGATCTACTAACGACCCTGTTTTAATTGCGTCGGAGGCGATATTAATTTTCAATAAACAATTATCAGCGTCGGTCACTTGAAAAAAGAATGTTCTTTAATTTATTACTCGGTTTTTTGATAACCTAACTATCAGCGTCTTGGCCGTATTACTAGACACGCTTAAAGGCGTCGCTCGATGGCTTACCGACAGTGAGAACTTGTGTAACTGGTATGCTAGTGATATGCATACTAACAGAAAAAAAAATATAATGTAATAAAAATTATTTCTAGAACAAATATTATATTAGGTATGTAAAAATAATTGGAGTCTCGTCTGCCAACAAACGCACCGTGGTTTGGCAGAAGTTTGTAATTTATTTTAAGTTTTAAAAACCAATAAACAATTATTATCATTACCTATAATTATTTATCATTAGAAACGTAATTGGTACAGGTAAATTAAATTTGAAAGTTCTTCTGAAAAACAAAAACAAAATACCTTACATTAGGTAATCCAAAATGGGTGTGTAATGATCGGTATAAAAACAAATAATATAATTTCATTGGATATAACAATTTTTGATATAATTTCAAAGGGTAGAATCATTCATTGTATATAATAAACGTTTGGTATAATATCAAAATATATATTTTTATTTAGTATAACTATCATTCGGTATAACGCTTATTTCTTATAACCATCATAGAGTATCATTCTTATTTGATATACATCTCATATTGTATAATGATCAAGCGGTATAAATTTTATGTGCAAATTGCGTTTTATTTACCTTAGCTAAACTACTTCTTTTCCGTTCTAACCTAACGTAAACCCTCAGACCAAGAAAAAAAGATAGACGGAGCATGACGAACCACCTAGTGAAGCCGGTTTTAAACCAAGCCAAATAAGTTTAGCATACGCTCACGCACACATACCTATACAAACAAAATTGCACAAAACTCTTCAGCAAGTGTCTCAATGTTTTCAAGATCACGTCCTATTTCTAGTTTTGTGGAATTTAATATGTTTATGTGGGTTACCTAATATCATAAACTCAAAAATGGTTATTCCTATTATTAAAATACCGAAAACATTTCGCTTTATTTTAGTTGGCCTAAATTTTGTTTGCCCAAAACTACATTTCCCAAATTATTATTTTCCCTATTTTCAGTTCGTTGCAATTTTGATTCGCTTATGATTCGACTAGACACTTATTAAAATTCCGAAGTATCACATTTGTCAACTAGGTTTAGGTGCCGAAAAGTATGAAGTCCGAAATATTATTATCCCGCTACACCAAAATATCGAAAGTGTAGTATAGTCAAATTCCGTTTCCTAACGCACGGAAATTATTTTAACCTACCCTAAACCTAACCTAACGCTCTAAGGGACACAAGATAACCATAACCTAACCTACCATAAATACAATTGTTACGATTGTTTGTTTCTTTACTGCGGGGGGCTCAGCCTCCCGAGCCCCTCTCGTGGGGGCTTTGCCCCCCACTCCCCCTTTTTAGCCTTTTTAAAAACTTGTACAGCACTTTAGTTGGTATTATGAGAGTTTGTGATGGTAAAATGATATTAGGGAAAATGAGATTTAGTTCTTACGTAGCATCGGAATAATTATGAACAGGTGGTTAACAAATCGGTTAGTCAAATAATAATGTTGGCATTATATCAGATGAGCGTTATTGCGAGTAATATTATATCAAAAATATTTATAGCCATCGTTACGCACCCATCCAAAATATCATAGTATTTTTTAATAAATCATCATCATAAACTTAAGAGCCGGGCTCTTGTCGGTGGAGTAATCGCCATTCTGTTCTTTTCTCTGCAAATGTTTTGAGCTCTTGATAGGACCTTGCATTAACTTTCTTTAGCTTGGTCCATAAACGCACGTCTTGGTCTTCCCCTGCCTCTCCTTCCTTCTATCTTTCCTTCAATTTAATAAATACGAGTAATTAAATCAAAATAGTGTCTAAATTGTAGGCTAAAAAAATGTAAAACTGAGTAAGTAGATTGACCGAGTTCTCACTTATTTTTAAATTTTTTATCGCTACTTCAAAATAGTTTATGACAGTTTTCGAGTGAAAGAGTGGAGCACACGAAAGCACGAACAAAACTGTCCTCATAGGTAAATTTTTGAATATTGACGTGTGTGTAGGTACTGTGTACCGATCTACCGATCGATCGTAGTTGTGTTTGAAGTTAAAGCGCTCTCTTTAAACCACTAGTGTAATACATAATTCCTTATGTCAAGCAGCGGCAGCAAATTAATACAGTATTTTTATCGGGCAGCCTTTGCCCTGCGCTTGTTTTGGCCGACAATAATAGACATGACGCTTATCGGCTGTTTTGCTTTACCGTGCGTTGCCTAATTATTACTTGTACTCTACTTGTTATTGATTTCGATTCGACTTGAACAAACTTGTTTTTCACTTAATCCGATTTCACAAGTCAACTGGCATCACTAAGGCGCTTGACCAATAACGACTGGCCTTGCAAGCCGTGTTGCCTGTTTCATCATCATCATATCAGCCGAAAGACGTCCACTGCTGGACATCGGCCTCCCCCAAAGAGTGCCACAATGACCGGCCCTGCGCCACCCGCATCCAGCGGACTCCCGCGACCTTTACTTGGTGTGCCTTGTGCTTTGTTGCCTGTTTAGAAGCGCAAAATTGTATTTTGTGGCTTGGTGAGCGCACTGCGACGTCTAGCACAACTTGTGCTGTCATGTCACACTGTCAATTTGATGTAGAAAGAGGATGGTGTCGGTGTGGTGGTTTGTCGGGGCATCCATCGTGCTAGCCCCGCTTAGATTTAACTCGAGTCGGCTCTGTCTTATCTTGAACTCTGAATTCATGGAAACTGATGCGTGATCGCAGGTCTAAGTTGACAACGATTGAGCGGTCTATTATACGTACTTAAATTCGACGATGATCTCCGACTGCAAATACATATCTACCCACCGCTATGACCAACTATAAAGTATATGTTAACGAGGAAACTCGAGGCGTAATTTAGCTATTCAAAAATTAGCAAAATAACTACATAGGTACTGCGTTTGCCTGAAACCAATGAGATTCGGTTATCTCAATGATTTGAAGTAGTGTACTACAAATTTTACTTACTTACGAGGCTTTTTCAGACTTGGATTTTTAAGATTTTTTAAAGTTGGTCCAACGGATCACTATGCTTTTTGTCTTTCACTCTGTCTCTGCCCGTTGTTTTCTTAAATACTGTTGACATGCAAAGCTGAGGTTTGGTATAGTTCTTCCCCTACTTAGCAAGTGTAAAAGTGCGTGAGGGACGGATGCTTTATGTCCAACATAAACGCAATCATGGCAGGCTGTCCGATGCGAGGTATAGATAAAAAGTTTACAAATCCTTCGTCGGTGCAAACATAAGTTTATTGCTTTTCATATCTTGTATTTTCTTTGTCATTGGATGTTTTCATCTTGTTTTGAAATATTACAATTGCGAGCATTGTATATGTTATCGATCCAATTAGTGTTGTTATTAAGTTGTACTTACGTGCACTTTTAAGTGATTGTTTGTTCTAGCGGCAATAAGCTGGAAAATATTTTATTTACAGTTCATTTGCGTGCCCTTTAACTAGGTCAGAGTCCTCGCTTTAGTACCTATCTATAGGTACCTACTAATAGTGCATTCCTACTAATCTTTATGGAGTTTGAATGAAATTTTAACATAGGTAGGTACGTTATTTAATATAGAAATTCGAATTTGTTGGTTGTCACTGAATGCAGCTCTGCTGTAATCTTCTTCTATGAATTGAAACTACGATTATAAATGTGAAAGTAACTCTGTCTGTCTGTATGTCTTTTGCCACTTTTGCGGACACTCAACTGGGGTCACTCTGCTACACCATCCTGCAGAAGATATCGACTCTGAAGATGGCCGAAGGACCTAAATTCACAGGCTACGCATACAAGCCAGGCTGGTTGCTCATCACGTGCGAAGACCAGCGGTCCAAAGCCTGGCTTGAAGAGATGACACCATCCCTCAAGCCATGGCCGGAAGCCAACCTCAGGGTCATACCTGAAAATGAGCTTCCGAAGCCAAACATAGGGATGGTGTTCATCCCAGATTTAAGCGACAAGGACGTGAAAATGTCCCTGTCGCTACTCTGTGCACAGAATTCCGGGTTGTACACAGAGTATTGGAAGATTCTCCACACAAAGGTCGAGAAAGGTGGGGTCATGTTGACTGTAGCCATAGACGACCAATCAGTGGAGAATCTCCAAAAAATGGGACTAAAGGCAAGCCTAGGCTTCCGAAAGGTTCAGTTTCGGATAAAGGGTACCCCCAAGGCCCAACAGCCTGAACTTGACACCTCCCCAACCCCACCACCGCAAAACCCGTCAACATCTAAGGACCTTAACCCAACACCCGCCCGAAAGATCCTCCCGGGACCTAAAAGGGCAGTCCTTACCAATCCCGCATCCAATCCATCCAATCCTGTAGCGGGTACATCGGGATTACGGCGGTTTCCCGCCAACAGGGGGGGCAATAGGGGCTCCAACCACCCCAGGGGTAGAGGAAGAGGGGGCCGGCAAGGGTATGCCAATGCCCAGCGCCGGGAACATTAAAGACGCAGCTCACGGGGGGGTGACGTTCCTGCAGGCCAACCTACACCACGCCATCGCGGCCACAGCGGTCGTGGAAAAACTTTTCGGCGAAAATGGCCTGAACATCGCCCTCATACAAGAACCATGGATCAACACCAAAACCATGGGAATAGGACTCAACAAAGCAGGTAAAGTACTAATACACGAAAAAGGATCCAAACCAAGGGCCTGCATCGTGTTTAACAAAAACATGGATTTCTTACCTGTTACAGAACTATGCAGCGACGATCTTGTAACTGCGTATGTAGATCTCAAAGGAAGGGGCTCACTAAAGGTGTTGATTTGTTCCGCCTACCTGCCCGGAGAAAAACAAGACCCCACAGAAGAACTGGCTAAAGTTGTACAGTACGCTCAAGCACAAAAGGCAGAACTGATTGTGGGTTGCGACGCAAACGCTCATCACACCATCTGGGGGAGCACCGGAGTCAACAAAAGGGGTGAGTTACTCTCAGATTTTATTTTTACTAACTGTCTACACCTGTTAAATAGGGGCAACACGCCGACCTTCGTAACCAGGGCAAGACAAGAGGTACTAGACATAACCTTCGCAACTGAAAAGGCGGCAAACTGCCTAGATAACTGGCACGTTAGTTGCGAGAATTCAATGTCGGACCATAAACATATAATATTTAGTGTTAAGGGCCCATTAGATATGGAACCACAAACACGGAGAAATCCACGAGAAACGTCCTGGGAAGCTTACAGAGCTCACCTGGAGAACTTTCTAAAGGATATCCCAAAATATGTTAAAAATCCAGATTCCCTCAATATAGCAGTAAATCAACTCTCCAACGGCATCTACAAGGCCTACGAACAGAGTTGCCCATTGCGAGAATCAACCACAAATTACACTACGACATGGTGGAACAGAAGGCTAGAAAAGCTCCGTGTCTCCACCCGTCGAATATTCAATCACTCAACCAGACCAAACGAGTGGGAAAGGTACGGTAGAGCACTGACTGAATATAACAAACAGATCAGGAAAGCCAAAAGGAAGTCGAGGCGGAAATTTTGTGAAGAGATCGCCCAAACACACAAAGGAGCGAGAATTCACAAGATTCTCTCCAAGACTCCAACCAATTACCTAGGTCTACTTAAGAGACCTAACGGAAGCTTTACGACCACGGAGGTGGAAACAATGGACTTGCTTAGAACTATCCACTTTCCAGGCTCGTATCCCACCAGTAATACCCAGTTATGCACCCAAAGGAGCACACAAGACCGGAGGGCACATAACAACGACTGGAATTTGGCTGCAAACATTTTCAGACCAAACCAAGTTATATGGGCACTTAAGAAATTCAAACCATTTAAATCGGCGGGAGAAGACGGTATTTTTCCTGCATTACTACAACAAGGACAAAATCTAGTCCTCCCGCACCTGGTAAGAATATTCCGAGCTAGCTTTGCTTGGGGTACTATACCAGAACGATGGACCAAAGTCAAGGTACGCTTCATACCAAAAGCAGGGAAAAAGGACTACTCACAGCCCAAATCCTTCAGACCAATTAGTCTATCATCTTTCCTACTGAAAACGATGGAAAGAGTCATTGATCAGCACATAAGAGCGAAATACCTGGTAGTCAGACCATTGAGTCTGAACCAACATGCTTACCAAAAGGGGAAATCTACGGAAACTGCACTACTAGATCTGGTCGACAAAGTGCAAAAAACCCTAGAGGATAAGCAAACAGCTCTATGTGCATTCCTTGACGTCGAGGGAGCTTTCGACAACACACCCACAGAGACTATCCTTAAGGGATTGGCATCAAAGGGTGTGGACGAAAACACCATCAGATGGATCCAGAGCATGCTATCAAATAGAATAGTCACTCTGACCCTCAATGCAATTGAGTTTACATTTTACACCACAAGAGGATGTCCTCAAGGAGGCGTACTATCCCCACTACTATGGACCCTGGCAGTGGACCAACTCCTAGCAACTATGAAGGACCTAGACTATGACACGCAAGGATATGCCGACGACCTTGTAGTCATAATCAAAGGTCCCTGCCTCCACACAATTTCGAACCTAATGCAAGGAGCGCTCAACACCATAAACAAATGGTGCAAAGAAAATGACCTGTCCATCAATGCGAGCAAAACAGTACTAGTTCCTTTTACTAGGAAAAGGAAACTAGATAAGCTTGCCAAATTAAAACTGAATGGACAGGAAATACCCTATTCAAATGAGGTCAAGTACCTAGGAGTTACCTTTGACCAAAGGCTAACTTGGAACGCTCATTTGAATAACACAATACAAAAGGCAAAAATGGCCATGTGGACTTGCTGCCGAATGGCAGGAGCAAGATGGGGCATAAGACCCAAAATTGCTTTGTGGCTTTACACAGCCGTAGTGAGGCCGATAATCACATACGCCTCTGCAGTCTGGTGTAACAAAGTCCACCAAAAGACAGCCATCACAAAGTTAAGCAGTCTTCAGCGTACAGCTTGCTTAACAGCAACAGGAGCTTTATGCTCAACACCGGGGGCAGCCTTGGATGCACTGCTCGATCTAACGCCACTCCACCTGCAAGTGCAAAAGGAGGCGAAGCAGTGCATCTACAGGATATGCACACTAACAAGGCCAAAATGGCGCTCTCAAGCGCTAAGCAAACTTGAGGCCCTTGTTTTTGATAACAAAAACCTAAGCATGCCCACTGACGACACATACGTGGAATGCAAATTCACTAGACTGTATACAGTGGAAATACCTCCGAGAGACAAATGGACAAATGACCAAATGGACTTCAAGGAGGGAAGCCACATTTGGTATACAGATGGATCAAAAAAAGGTGATGATGTTGGATGTGGCATCTACGGTGAGAGGCCAAAGTTCAAAGCTAGCGTCAGCATGGGGAAGGAGGCCTCAATCTTTCAGGCTGAACTCTTCGCATTAAATAAATGCGTGGAGATAAATCTTGAAAGAAACCTAAGGAACCAACATATCTACATCAACTCGGACAGCCAAGCTGCTCTGCTGGCACTAGAATCACTAGAGTCCTACTCTAAACTAGTCCAGAATTGTAAAAATAATCTAAACACCCTGGCGAACTCCAACAAAGTCATACTTAGATGGGTACCAGGGCACTCCGACATTGTAGGAAACGAAAGAGCAGATGAACTTGCAAGGCAGGGCGCAGACACGGCCCTAGTCGGCCCGGAACCGTTCTGTGGCATCACAAAACGGAAAGCATATTCTCTGCTAAACAACGCGGAAAAATCAGAGGCAATCAAGCTGTGGAAGTTCACCAAAGGACAAAAACAAGCTAAAGCCCTGATCGAAGGGTTCAATAGTAAGCTGTCTAAAGAGTTATTACAATTCAAAAGGCACAAAACCTGCGCAGTGACAAGAATCCTGACAGGACATTGCAAATTGAACAAACACCTGTTTCAAATGGGTATGAAGCAGGACACAACTTGCAGGTTCTGCCAGGAGACAGAGGAGACTGCAATGCACATTCTCTGCTCCTGCGGACCACTCATGCATAAAAGAAGTACCTACCTAGGGCGGCACATAATGCACCCACAAGAAGTACAACATATCACCGCCCAAAGAATCTGGAATTTCCTGGAGGCAACGGGACTTAACGGTGAACTCTAAAACAAGGGCTGCCACAATAGATCACTTGCTGGTCGAAGCGGCATATTAAAGCCCACAAAATAATAATAATAAATGTCTTTTGGGTTTTCACGTTTTAACTATTGAACCAAAAGTTTAAGCTCCAGGAATTAATTAACCGAAGCTAATTCGAATCCACCCCGCGGGAGAAATGGGAAACTGACCGAGTAACTGACATAGCCCGAATCGCACGCGGGCGGATCCGCGTGCAGAGCTAGTTTAACTATAATTCCTCAGTTTAGTGAATATCCTGTCTGGCGGCCCCATGCGTCAGGTTTATGGCCCATTCCGACGATACATTTCGGCAGCGTCGCGAGTTACTGCGACAATTGCCAGCGCTATGATATACTTCTTTAACGGGGTTTAAACAACTTTAAATATATTTTTTTTTTGTTTCGTTTTTAACTTTCAGCATAGGTACTTAATCGATTTATTTCCGTTTCGTGGCGTCTAAGGCATAGATAGGTAGTGATGTGCCTTGCTCGTATCCCCACTGCCGGAAATACTCCCATGGGTCATTTATGCCCGGAAAGGTTTATTTTATCACCATCATCATCAGTTCAGTCGAAAGACGTCCACTGCTGAACATAGGCCTCCCCCTAAGAGTGCCACAACACAATAACCGGTCCTGCGCCACCCACATCCAGCGGACTCCAGCGAAATTTACCAGGTCATCATTACACCTTGTGGGGGACTACCCACACTGTGAAGTTTCCTATGTAGCTGGCAGTCTTGCTCCGGCATAAAAAACTGACATAGAAGTAAGCATTGCCTGTGCTTATTCTTCAGATCGCACTATTTTTAAAATGTGACAAAATAGACGTATACGGTTTGCAACATACATACACATCTTGAGGAACCCTTTTTAAAATCGTTGTAACTGCCAGCTACATAGGAAACTGACATAGAAGTAAGCTTTGCCTATGCTCATTCTTCAGATCGCACTATTTTTTAAATGTGACAAGATGGACGTACCTACGGTTTGCAACATACATACACATCTGAGGAACCCTTTTTAAAATCGTTTCTATGAACGATGTAAATTAAACAATTGAATGTAGAATCCAAACTGTAATTAATTATTTATCCTTTAATACGACTATTGATTTTACAATGATTTCCGCACATCGATTCCGAGGCTCGTCCGTCACACCGTCCTCCATTATCTATATCTACCCGCTAGTGTTACCACTTCAAAAATAAACTCTTATACTTTGCAACAAAAATGTACAGATATTAATTATTTTAAAGGAATCAAATAATAAAGATTACAAATGCTAACATTTCAGTCAGACGATAACGGGTTTAAACATGCTTTAACACTATCACATTGGTTGTTTGAAGCAAAACAGAGAAACTACCGATACACAGCATCGGCATCGGCCCGAGCCCGGGGGACACATAACTTAAGCGGCATCAAAAATGGCCCGAGGACGCCGCTGATTTACTGCCCGATAGTGGCCCTAGTGAAAATAATGGCCGACAAATGCTCTTTATGTGGAGAACATTATCTTTCAGTTTACGCTAGGTTAATGCTACGCAATGCGTGTTGCAAAAATCTCAAGTGGGATAGGATGACTTGCCACAGGCAATGTGATGGCAAGAGGTAGACCAAAATGGTGTCACTTTGGTTGCCAATTATAGGTAAATAAAAGGTGCGTTGCGATTGCCGGTCGCTCCTGGATACTACTAAGCTTAGGACCAAGACGAGTATCGTACTCGAAGAGAGGGCTACGCTTAGCAGTGGGCGATTACAGGCTGAAAATTATGATGATGAAAGTTTACTCTCTTATGAGTTACTGACCTACTTGTTTCCTGCGTTGGCTCAGCGACCCAAAATACATCTCGACCTCCGATACGAGTTATATAAGGATGACTGAAGCTAGAACGGGCCGTGCGTTGCCGGCCCGGGCCATTTTGTAAGAAAAACGATGGTGTTTTTACGCGGCCGAGCCGTACCCAAGCCCGGCCGAGCCACGGCTGAGGCTCGAAAGCGGCTCGGTGTCGGCACGGCCCGGCTGTGGTACGGCCGCGCGAAAACGCTGTCGTTTATCTTAGAAAACGGCCCGTGCCGGACACGGCCCGTTCTAGCGTGTGTCATCCTTTAGCGCCATTTTTCTTGGTTCTTCATTCTGTTTTCTCTCTTATGATTAGGCTTAAAATAAAATCACATAAGTACACTACCATACCATTATGTCTCACGCCATACTATATAGGAAGTAGCAACATGAAACCTTGAGGTTCTCCGTATGATGTACCTACGTATGTAGCGCAGATGAAGGCAGCGGTCATGTTTTTGGCGATAAGAACTAAGTATTAGGTACTGTACCTATATTCCCGAGTTCCCTTCATGTCTGGGAAATAGCTCGCAGGTTTTCTCCACGAAAAGGTGCATATAGGTATACAAAGTCCATTAGCAAAATGAAAGTTCAATATTTCCTGCCTTAAATTATAAACTAACCTAACCTACCCTATACCCCTCAGGTTATAATCTAATGCGTTAAATTATAAACTACCTACCCGTCAGGTTATAATCTCACTAGAGCTATAAACGAACGGCTCTTGCAATTTTACGGTGACATAGGTACTTATATTAAATATGGTTTCAGCATTTACACACTGATTGTGCCACATCAATGTATCAATAGTTAATTTGGCTAATTCTTGTGAGATAAACTACTATGTAAATAGAACTTCAATAAATTAAAATAGCTAGTCACTTACTGCTCGTTACCGAAGACAGCGCTTATCTAAGTTTAAGTGTTAACATGAATTATCACGTTGCTATCTGCGCATTACATATAATATGCACTAAATTGCAGTTCTCCATTCACCGAACTAATCGGAGCGGATGTGCATATTCGTGGCGATAACCTCCGACTTCGCCGTAGATGCGTGTCTTGTCCTATGCAATAATTTGCAAGCCGGTCTGTGATGAATACAAAATCCTGGGCCTCGTTATGATTAATCTAATCTAATTGACATCGTATTCAATTTCAATAGGCTTGGGGGAACGCTTGGCGCGAACGCGCGAAACACTTTGAAATGTGATGGGAACTTTTCTGTGAAGGAAAACATATATTGGGTATATCCCTGTATCAGTGAAAAATTAAACGGTGTATCCATAAACTCCTAAAGTCCATGACCTCCCATCGTGGGGACATCTACAGCACATTTCCTCTCGTTTACTGGGGATGTGTATTCAGCAGTTGGGTGGTAAATAGGCTATAGATAAAAACAGCTAGTTACTTATTATATTCTAAGATTAATTTTCTTTATATTCTATTTGACTTAACTGTAATTCTTCCTTAAAAAATCTTTTAATTTGTAGTTAGCCGTAAACTAATCTCTATCAAAACAGGAAAAAATATTAAAAGGGTGTGTAGATATCGAATATCATGGGTTAAGGATGACTCACTCTAAAACGGGCCGTGTCCGGCCCGGGCGTTTTCTGAGAAAACCGACGGCGTTTTTGCTTAGCCGAGCCACGGCCAGGGCTTGGAAGCGGCCCCGTGTCGGCAAGGCCCGGCCGTGGCTCAGCCGGGCTTTGGTTATGACTCGGCCGCTCAAAAACGCCGTCGTTTTTCTTAGAAAACGGCCCGGGCCGGACACGGCCCGTTCAAGCATGAGTCATCCTTTAATCGGTCAATTACCTACCTCGACTACCTATACCTATATACCTACTCCATCACTCAAAACGTCCACTGCTGGACATAGGCCTACCCCAAATAGCGATATCATCATCACATCTGCTTTCTGTAAATCCCAAACAAATACCAATTTCAGGATGTTGCATAAGGCCGTCCATTTAATTGGACATTAACAAGTTCGGGTAATTATTGTCTCATTGAAAACAGCTGCGCGCCACTCCATTCATAACGTCGTCCTAGATTCGTACACTATCATACTGCTTGTATGTATTATCTTCTGTGTACTGTGCTACGTATATAGACTAGCTATAGATCGCTCATCGGCTTGAAGCGCCCTCCCCACTCCTACTAACGTTGTAGACAAAACAAATGAAAAGGAGACAGATACTTACTATATACTGTAAAATGGGGTGAGTAGGGATTGTGGGGCCAGTAGGGATGCGAATATTATCAGTTGCTACTTTGATTTTCTGGCTCAGGTTGCCCTAAAAGTAATCTTATTATACTTTTAGACATATTTTCATATGTTGCGGCAACACGAAGTAGCCAAATTATAACATTAAAAAAAAGTGGAATCTCTAGAAGTGCATGAGAGGTGAAGGAGTGGAAGGGTTGTGGGGAGCGATCATGCGGAAGAGGAGCGATAAATATGAGAGCGGGACAGAACGCGGATCGAGGCAAGCTAATCCAAAATTCACAATCCGAAAGTTTTTCCCCACACATTTTCCCAGCTCACCCCATTGCTGTGCCCTAACTCCATTACGGGGTGAGGTCGGATTTCCCACAATTTTTGAGTTTATCGTTAAAATTATGAAATTAAACAACAGGTACCTAATAGGCTAATAATCAAAAAACTGAAATTCACACGGCACTGAAAAATTAGTCTGTTTTGGAACTTTGAACCGAACATTCGGCCTAATATTCGTATTCGGTAAAACCCATATTTGCGCATCTCTAGTTATTATTGTTCGTCCTGTCCTGCGATACAAATAAACGGTCAACAAAAAAGTACCAGTTAGTTTAACTTGGCTGTAAACAAAAAACTCCAACCGATCGGGCGTGGATAAAATGGAGTTAATTAAAAATATAATTAGCAACGTAATGGAGATAATGAAATTAGCAAACGGGACCGGCCCCGACACGGGTCGCCGGCGAAAATGTTAATGTAGGTCTAGTCTAGATGTTTCCTTGAAATCTCACCGAATTATTTAAATTTTCGTTAATCGTATTTCATATGTTTGGTGTAGTTACCTATCTAGAATAATGTCATTTTAACTTACCTGGAATTTTAATTTTAAGTTGTTAATCGCTCTCACAGACGTCCAAGACACAGGCTCAGCCTAATATGGGGTCTGTTGGATATTTTTTTGTATGCTAATCTGTTTCTGCTAAATAACATATTTGTATTTGTATTAGGTAAAGGTTCTCTGGGAGAATATGCTCCATAGTATTCAATTCATTCCGCCTTTTGTACGTGGAAATGTAGTATTTCTTCCTCAGAATTAGGGGTATAATAGTTTTGTAAACATATAAATGTGTCCCCGTTTTTTTATTCCCCTGTGTGACCACACATAGGTATATAGTTACCTACGTACCTATAGTGCGTAAGGTAGGTAAGTGTTACGTATGTTGAAGTTTAATGGAATGGTAAAAAGATTAGGGAGCAAAAGCGTTGTTATAATACGGCAAAAAGTTATCTTATTCACTCTCCTTTCCCGTTGCCATCCGTTGAGGTGTCCGAGAAATAATTACTTTTCGCCCGGCGGCGAAAACAAATCAATTCGATTAATCCTCCCAAAATAACAACTCAATTGGCTCCAACGAATAAATATTAAGAGAATCTCGTTCTTATTTATTTGAGAAGCTTTATTGCTAAAAAAGTAGGTTGGTATAGACTGATCAACGAGTCAGTTAGTGCTAGTTGTATGTCAGCCTCGCAAGGGGCTTTGTACCCTGTCACATTAAAAGTCACGTGAAACTGCCATATGAAGTTGTCAAACGAGTAAAAACGACACGGTACTTAGGTGTTCAGCAAATTATGAGGCCGAATGTACATTAATTAAATTATAGTCAGTAATGGTAATACTTGTACAAAACAGTCTGATATAACCCATTTATAGAGCAATTATGCTCTAAATTACTTTTTTGTGTAACGCAGTTACGCTGCTAACGATATTTATAAACTTCAAATTAAAGGAAAAATTGAAAAATTTTAGGTTCCGAGCCGGATTTGAACCGGCGACCACATTGTTCCGATAGCTCAGTTGATGGTTAGTAGCGACGGGCCATGTATGCCTGTGGTCGCCGGTTCAAATCCGGCTCGGAACCTAAATTTTTCAATTTTTCCTTTAATTTGAAGAAAATTATGCTCTAATTGATTGCTTGATATTATTTCAGGGTACAGTAGATGCACGTTATGGGAAGAGAGTCATGTAGATACAGATAACTATTAATGTTGTTGACCAACTACAAATGTCTGTAGGTAATACTCAAGGAACTCGGCATCAAACGGCAACTATCAGCTCAAATAAAAACTCGCATTCTTTTGTTTTTGGCCACATCTCCATCAGGAAAGTCCTCGTGGTACTATCGAACCAACTGAATCATGTCCCACCATAGAACCTTGTTACAGTTAACGAACATACGCACGATCATATGACGTTAATACGTCAGTTAATTGTGACAAGGTTCCATGGTGGGTCATGATTCAGTTGGTTCGATAGTACAAGGCAGAGTAGAGGGTACAAGGCCACGCGGTAGATCGCCCATGCGATGGACCAACCAAATACAGCTGTGCGCGGGCCATAGCATGAATGCACCAAAATTACGAGTGCGAGATGACGTCAGATTGTAAGGAGAACAACTGTCAGGAATGGAACTATATACATGACGACCACGACCGCTCTGTGAAGAGCGTAACGATTGAGAAGAAGACACGACCAAGGTCAAGGCTATAAACAGAGACTCAAGGAGTGCAAGGAGATACCTACCCTCGTTTTTGCTAATCCAAGACTTTATTACTTGGAATTCGGGAAGATTTCTCATTATTCCATGTTCTAAATAATAGGGCTGGGCTGTAGATTCAAAGTTTATTATTACCCCAAAAGAGGGAAGGCAAAAAAGTATGCCTAGTGACGAAAATCCCATTCGATTTCTCAAAAAATTACGAAGCTACAACCGTTTTAATATTGCTTGTTAGAAAGAGAAAGCGCTCGGGGATCGTGACGTCACGAGCCACGAGCGTCATAGTAAATGACAATCGTTTCATATGAAGGTGCGTTTTGCGGAAAAGGGTCAGAATATCTATATAGGTACTAAGGTGTCCTTCTAATTATAAATTTATGACAATTTAAAAAAGGCGGATTGTCTTTGTCACCGCGAAACAGCTCACGGGCCGCCCTGTGCTGAAATATCTTTGAAAAACATGGCAGGCTAAATTGTATAGAGAAATACTTCTTTGATTGGGATACCTACTATGGCAATGCGCAGGTGTGAAAGAGATAAATTGCCGAAACGACGCACCGAACATGGCTCCGAGGTGCCAAACATATTGTTTAATACAAAATCCTATACCTATAGGTATTTACATTAAATTATTTCCGATAGCCGTTATTTTTAACCAATTGCGACTTTATCATCTAGGCAATACGATTCAAGATATGCTAACATTTCTAAAGATTTGGTACACCGTGTTCACATTTTGTGAAAGTTTTTTTTCAGATTTGCATTTTATCTTTATAGATCTTGTTTAATTGAGAGGAATGCATGTTGAGCATTAATTACGGGTTGATTAATGACGGGGCTACCGTTGTTTTGCGGCGAATCATTAGGTATTGCGATGATGGATGGAGGCGGATGATTGCTTTTTTTAATGCTGTGTCCATATTGTCGTGTAAGTAGGTACGTTGTTTACATGTTGTATAGTCAGGTTGGAATTGTACCTAATACTCAAGCTAGGCTGATGCGAAATATTATATTTTCAATGTAGTACCTAAGTTACGTACGTTACGTACCTAGGATGAAACTTTGACAAAGACATTTTTAACGAACATAATGAAATTCAAATTCAAAAAAATTCAAAATTATTTATTCGTTTTAACATGCAAGTACTTATAAAAATAAAACAGAGATATCCGGCGGACCCCAAACTAGGCTGAGCCTGTATCTTGGGGCCCTGGAGTGCAAATATGTGAAACAAATTTGGTAGAAATGTTGTTACTTATAATTTTTTGTTTTGTATATTGTTACGTATGTTAGTCTGTAAGGTATTTGTAAATATGTTTGTTGCCGGAGACAAATAAATAAATTAATAAAATAATAAATAAATGACTGTTTATTTTTTTACGGAGATTTGGAAATTTGGAAAAGTTCAAAACTAACAGAATAAAATCAGATTTTTTTTCATACAAAAGGTGGCCTATATCACCCGAAGTATAATTTCGAATCGATTGATAAGTAGGTACCTCTTTTATCAAAATCGGTTCAGTATCTTAAACGCTAAAGTGTGGAACACATTTAAATACAAACATAGACTGCTTAATAGTTAAATCATATCCCTTCCTTCCGGTTCTGCCGTAGTCGAACAAAAATGTCTTTGTTGTGTCTTTGTCAGTTAGGGTAGGTACAGTCAGCATCAAAAGTATTATTCCTCTTATTCCCTTTTAATAAAGACTTTTGATGTCTTCGTTTGCGTAGCTACTTTTGATGGTGACTGTACTATCTATTTGTGTCTATGTCAGTTATTAGGGTAGGTACTATACTTACTAATAGAACCTACATATTAAACCTATCACTGTTCCAAATTTCCATGTCTCCGTAAAAAAAACAAACTTTAATTTGCTCGTTAAAAATGACTTCGTCAATGTATAATCCGAGGATTTTTTTTCATAAATGTTAAGGGTTAGTTAGAAAGTGTTTTTACAAGTATCACGACGGTGGCGATAATAGTAAGCAGACATCCTAGCCAATGGACGCTTGCTACTCCACACTCCAGAGTATATAGTCGCTCCACTCGCGCTATTTGTTTTAGAACAAACCTGAAAAGTTACCGAACAGCTTCTCTTTGGGCATATGAAATTTTATAAATATACGTTTTATAAATATGAAATCATATAATATGTATACGTTCAACCAATTTGATTCCTAGGCCATCATAGAACCTTGCCGTTGTAAATGCTATGTCAATACGGATTACTAGGATTATTGCGTCGCTAATGTAGCAGTTAAAATGACAGGGTTCTAGTTTTACGGTGGCCTAGGAATCATGGTTGACTGGACCTACATCTAGCCATATCGATAACATTATATTAACAACGTGGTTAACGAGGGCGAGACGTTCTGGCATAATTTAGCATTAATGTCAATTATTATTAGTAACAAGCGATACATGAATGGCGTTATCAATCAATGAGTGAACTAATCAATAGTTTACAAAGGGCATATCGCGAGTCAATGGAACGGAAGAGCAGTCATGTCATAGGCGAATCGAATCTAGGCCGCTAGATAAAACTATACACTCCTAATGTACCCTTGAGCTTGGTAATAAGGGCTATAATAGTTTGATAAAGGCGCATTATTAGCTTGGTTTATTGACGTTTGTGTTTGCCGCTTGCTGTAGATGAATCATGTATTTGCCGCTGGCGGCTTGATTCCTTATTCGACATGGTAAATGTGACATAGGAAAGTATTTTGAAATTGTTGATATCGCTAATCAAGAATGTGGTTGTAACACGCCGATGTCGGGACCAGACAATCAGAAGCCATTTGTCTGATAGCATTGTTATTCTAAAATTTAAATCCTGGAATGAATTTTCTCCTTGATGAAAATTTAGACGCACATCATTTTTAAAGGTTTGGTAGGTAGGGGTAATCACGTAACGTTTCAAAACTTTCAAACGTGCGCGTTAGGAAAGTTTCACTGACATTTTTCCATATTAAATTTGACATTTAGATTTACTTAACGGGCGTAGGTACAATGCGTTACGTGATCGACCTGCAGGTTAGGATTATTTTTATTATATAGGTACCTATTGAAAATCAAAACATGGTTTTCGGCATTACGTTATTCGGAAAAAATATGGCTTGGACAAATTACTCTACCGCATGTTGCGTGCCCCACCGATATCATACTTACCTATTTAGTGCTTATAGTAGAGGCTGAGTACGTATAATGATGAATACCTCATAAGTCGAAATGTCATCCCTGCAGCCATATGCATTGCATCTATTTCTATATTTATTTATTAATATATGTGAAAGTGTGTTAATCTATGCCTAATTTTAGTATGTTTAACCCCCGACGCAAAAAAAGGGGTGTTATAAGTTTGACGTGTCTGTGTGTCTGTGTATCTGTGTGTCTGTCTGTCTGTGTATATGTCTGTGGCATCGGTGGCTCATAAACGAATAGACCGATTTGAATGCGGTTTTTTTTATCAACCGTTTTTGAGATATTGAACGTTTTTCAACTTTTCTAAATCGTTAATTATTTATGCTTAAACCAGGCAATAGGATACGTTGTAGGTAAATCACTCCTAAAGTAATGAAAAACAGGATGAAAATTTGCACGGGAGTGCGAAGATAGTTTGTAGTTTCCATTTTGTCAACATACGTACCTCAACTACCCCATAATCAAAAAATATGAAGTCTGTCAAAGTTCAAATAGCATTTTATTGCCTGACGAGATTATCGAAGTCATAAAACGAAGTCTTGCTGATAATCACGAACAATGACACTCAGTTACTGAGAAAATAATGTCGTATCTAAACTGTGCAACTGATGCATGCGCACAGTGAGCAATGAAAGCGGTGTATAACCTACCGGTTTTCGACTTTGTTATTTGTGTATTAAGGTAGTTCGATTGCCATACAAAACGTTATTTGACATTCGCAGGCTAACGGCGTGATATTTTAAGAAACTTATGTAACAAAATTTCATAAATTGGCTTCCCATTTGCGCCAAATTTCCCCTTTCCTAGAATAAACTTGTATAAACTAGATTAATTTGAGAAATTGGTTTGGGACGTGATATTTTGGGAAAACTATTTTTCTCAAATTAATCTAGTTTATACAAGTATATTCTAGGAAAGGGGGAATTTGGCGCAAATGGGAAGCCAATTGATGAAAGTTTATTACATAAGTTTCTTAAAATATCACGCCGTTAGCCTGCGAATGTCAAATAACGCTTTGTATGGCAATCGAACCACCTTAAGGTTAAAAGAATGCCCACTCAATTTTTCCTCAATTTAATTGCGATCTCACGAGAACGGGTAAATGTAACTTTTTCTTTTAAATGAATGTATAAGTACCTATTATAAGAACAAGAAATAAGGTAAACGTCCGAGCGCTCGAAGTGCAGGTACCTACCTATGACATGAGCATATCAAAGTGACATGGCTGAAATTAGAATGAAGAAATATCCTCTTAGTTCGAATTTAACCCATATTGCTTTGACATAAAGTGCCCATGTCATATACTAGTACCTACAACGTCGAGGAGCAGGACGTTTATCTTAGTTAGACCAGTGTTTTTTTTAATACCACCTAATGGCAACAAATAAGCTTATCGAAGGACGGAAAACCCCTTTTCAGGTTTAAGCCTATCGATTTGGTAACCTTACTGATAGGGTAGCCCTAATATTGTTATCGTAAGCATATCGGATGTGGTAACCATAAGATAACCCTATTGAGATAGGGTTTTGTTTGGGTTACCTTATGAAATGGGCACAGCACAATTCACATTTTTTTGTGCACGCTGTCACAGCCATGTGGATGTCAGTGACTACAGTGGATGTAAAAAAAAATATTAGTCGCGAGGTAGCCGATCGAAACCGCATTTCATTATATAAACAGTGTAGATACACATTTTCAGACAACCGCTGTTTCAATTTCAATCGGCTGCCTCGCGACAAATATTTTTTTTTACATCCACGGTAGTAGTATTTTAAGAGAGGTTAGGGCACAGCGGAATGTCATCTCGCTCGTATGTGGAGCAGCCCAACTGGGGAAGTACCTCCACCTTACAGAAGACCGCAGCCATAATAGCACCACTGCTTTGTAGTGTTGCTATATTATTGCATGCTATGAAGCATGTGGTGTTGTGTTCCTGGTGGTGAGTAAGGTCGCCAGAGCTCCCTAGGGTGCGCTGTGTTGGGAGTGAGGGACCTGCATGTCTCTGTCTGCCAACACAGCGAATCCTCAAGTGAATAAAGGGTCGGCAACGCGCTTGTGATTGTTCTGGAGTCACAAGTGTCCATAGGCGACGGTACCAGCTTAACATCAGGCAGGCCGTAATAAGCTTGGTTGCCACCGTCGTAGAAAAAAAAAAAAAAAAAAAAAGTGACTTCCAAGGCTGTGACAGCGTGCACAAAAATGCGAATCGCCCGGTTACCACATCCGCAATGCTTACCATAACAATAGGGTTACCCTATCAGTAAGGTTACCTTGTCATAAGGTTAGGGGAAGGTGGCTCAAAGTGGGCACCTTAACGGAAAGTTGAAAAAAAAATGGTTTGTAACCCAGCAATATTATTCATTTGTTTGCCACAAGGTCCATAAGTTAACACTTTTTGATGGATTATGGCTTAATTTATCGAAAAATGAAAAACAAAATAATTCTATGCAATTTACAAAACCCCTACGATTGACCGCTTTGCCCTAGGGGGGACCTAAAGTGGGCACTCGCTTGGGGCAAAACGCGCACGGACATAATGTACCGTAATGGGATTGCCATAACTAAAGAAAACAAAACATCTTGATTCAATTTTGTATTATAATTTTTTAGCAGCAGTCACTAAGAAAAATCACAGAAAAAAAAACAAAACAAAAATAAACTTCTAACCTAACCTAACCTCATTTTTTGACGGTGTGAAAATGCCTTACGCATATCCTAACCTGTTTTTTTTTTTTTTTTTTTTTTACTTGGGGAAATGCCTTTACGCATCCCACCTAGCCGAGGAACTAGGATGGGTATGACGGGCTCCCGGGAACCCCCCGGACTACCGTCTAAAACCACCAAGGTATGTCCTCTCTGCCGTGTAGTAGGGGCGTCATGGGATCGCGAACATTTCACCACGACACCCCTCGGCAATAGCCGCAGCTGCCCTCACTGCTGAGGCAAAAGCCCCCTCTCCCGTCGTAAGCATGCAGGGCGACATTACCACACGCTTCCCGACCCGACCAAAGGACCTCTACGCCGGGAGAGGGTGATATACCTCGGATTCACCCTCTCAGGTCCCCTTGTAACTTTTTATAGAGGTTTTCTCCCTCGCAGCCACAACTCGGCCCCGGCCTGACGGTCGCAGCCCCCGCGCCTAACATGAATCCTCTGATAGCAGAGGATTTGTCAGGGTTCAGGGTCCGTTATTTATTATAGAGGCAAACGGCAATGGCCTCTCCCTCAAGCCGCACCTGGGGAATCTTGCGATTCCCTGGGCGGAACCCCCCGACCCCCCCGTGTCGGGTTATTGGTAACACCAGCAAGCGATAACTTAGAGTTCACTAAATTATCACTTGCCGTTGTCTCCAGGGCGCACCGGCCAAGACACTACCCATTCCTGCGGATCAACCGAATCAAGAGGAATCGGTAGAGTCCAGACACTCGAGGAGGTTACCCGACCTAGCACCCCACGCATATCCTAACCTAACCCTTTTTTTTTTCGACGGTGTGAAAATGCCTTACGCATATCATAAGTGAACTTAAACTTATTTTCTTTTTTTTTTACCTACCGAGGAACCTTTGAGCGCAGTGCCCGCATTACCCTGCCCGCTTTGCCTTTTTTGACACTTAAAATATCCAAGCAAAATCTAACCTTAAATTATTGAGACGTGTAGAGTTTAATACAACGTTATTGTGGCTAAATAACTAATTAATAACTAACACTCATTGATAATAGCATTGCAAACATCAAAAATGAGAGAACACACGAAATATACCTTCAATAATTTTTCAAAAAACAGCCTGAAACATTATTTTGACGGAGCGTGTAACGGCGTGCTTGCAGGTGAGCCGGATGAATGACGCGAGGTGCGCGAGCGGCAGGGAGTACTGTCGCGTTTAACGGCCGCACTCTTACTTTAAACGGCAATATTAAGTCCAGTGCCCGCTTTGGGCACGGTGCCCGCTTTAGGCCACCTTCCCTACCATTATGGATAGGGTTTTAAAACCTCTAAAATAACCCTATGGATAACCCTAATAAGGGAAGCCGGTTCCGGTCGCTGCGCCTGATGGTAAAGCATGGCTCATGTATGACCCTTAATTGATTTGACGATTGACTGTGTCGACAGCGAGATGCATTTGTTAGGCAGGTCCCAAGTATCTCAACACGTCGCATCCTCTGTGGAGCTCTAGGGATCTTACTCACCACCAGGCCTAGTAGCATGACACGTTTTATCGTCATGTTTCACGTGAAATTTCAGTACATTTTCGCCGTAAAACGTGACCTCTTGTGCTAGCTGGGCTCACTCAACAACACTGCCTTACCGTGACAGTAACAAAGTAACATTCACTCTCTTTCTTACGCTGCCACTTTTTGGTTTTCTTTTTTTTAAGATGAGGATGAGCGAATAAGCGCGAAGGAAATCATTTATTAAATCAGCGATTCCTCTAACTAAAAATGAGATCTTATGGAGCCGCAGCAGGCGTCTATTTAAGCACAGAATAATATAGGTACTTATGTTAATTTATTTATTGCAAAACCAACAACTCACAAAACAGGTTAACAAGAGATATACTCGTAGAAATAGGAGACCAATTACCTATAGGTTCTCACAGACAGCAATCTAATAGAAGTTATCATCACAATAGAAGTAGGTATACCTATAGACAGTTGTCCATTGAACTAGACTAAACTATTACATAAAGTAATAAAAGTGTAAAAAACGTAGTAAAAAACTAGAAGACAAAAAGGAAGGAATGGGCCAGTTCACTTAAAGAATTTACGCGATAAAATAAATGTTGCGATGCGATGTTATAGTACATACACTATTACCTATAGGTTACGGGTTTTCCACAGGCCGTGCGCTTATTCACCACCATCGTGGTATTAAATAATCCCGTAATTACCACTTATCACATTTGACCCCTGAAGGTGTGAGACTGTGAGTCGCGGGCTCCATTATGTTCCAGTCCCAAATTTAAATGTGTACGTCCCCCACCGCGCGCCGCGGGACTCCCGCGCATTCTAATTAACACACGTAAAAAATAAAGGTGCTCCAATGACGTGCTAAATGCTGAATTGATATACCCCTCACTGAGTGTTAAGTATTTTATTTCTTAATTTTTCAATTTAATCGATCTCAGGTGTGAGAGTTTCGTTGCTACAAAAATGGCAAAATGCAACTTCTCCCAAATATTTAATTTCCTATAAGTGATATAGTCAGTTAGTTTCAGTAGCTTGGGCCAATTAACTTTACATCAGAACTGTCTGTATGGGGTAGGTATATCAGCTTAACATATACTTACTTATAGTTTATAGTCAATACATATTAAAAGAACCTGACATTTTCTCCAAAAAGGATTAAAAATATTGACAAATGGAGACAAAAGTAAAGCAGGGGATTAAATAACCACAAAGTTATAAGTGTTCAAAGTTTCAAGAGGGGGTATGAATATACCCCGCGATTTTGTGCTTTGCAGAAAAGGGACCGAATTGTCCTTTTTCCGCAAAGCGCACCTTCATAAGAAACGATTGTCATTCACTATGACGCTCGGGGATCGTGACGTCAAGCAAGATCCCCTAGCCTTTTCTCTCTCTAACACGCAATATTAAAACGGTTGTAGCTCCGTAATTTTTTGAGATATCTGAATGGGATTTTCGTCACTAGGCATATTTTTTGCCTTCTTTATTTTGGGTCTACACCCAACCTATTATTTACAAACTAGCGACCCACCCCGGCTTTGCACGGGTTTATGTGTAATATAATACATGCATGAATTATACGTATAAACCTTCCTCTTGAATCAGTCTATCTATAAAATAAAACCGTATCAAAATCCGTTGCGTAGTTTTAAAGATCTATGCATACATAGGGGCAGACAGACAGACAGCGGGAAGCGACTTTTTTATACTATGTAGTGATAAGTTGGTACCTATAAGATTGAAGAGAATACAAGCAGAAGATTTGGTGACCAGGTGATGAAAACTACAGGAAGTCAAACCAAGAAACCTATTGAAGAGAGCCATGATAAAAGTGCATCTTTTATGTAGACAATTTGGTATTTCCAAGTGTTAGAAAACTTAACTTCTGGCGGGTAGGTACAACCACGATTTCAGGCCGAGATCAATAGCACCAGTGAACCGGGTGGTGCTCGCGAGTCCATCATTAAACTAAGGTTGATTGCAGACTGCAGACTGTTTCCCATTAAGAACATCAATGACAGATCCAATGCTTATCGAGCGGCTTTTACTCGAACCCACCAAAAGAAAATTCTATAACACAATCTCTTTAAAAACGTTTGGAATGCGCGGCACTAATCGGCCAGTCCTATCGATATTCGAAAAACTAAAAATAAACGTTCCAAAACGAATCGTTGGCAGCGGAAATGATCAACACGACAGGTGAGAACGACTCCCGAAATTGAATAAATCGATACGATATCAAAAAGTTCGAATTGAAAGACGATTGATGGAAAAAAACTAACGATTTGATGCTCCGGTTACAATTGGATCTGTGGAGAATTGACGGATCAGCGTTGTGCGGGTCGATGGCTGGTCTAGGTATCGATATTTGAACCACACTTGGCAATAATTATTACCTATTTTATTTATTTATTTAATCCTTATTGCACAAAATAATAACTTATGGTACAAAAGGCGGACTTAATGCTATAAAGCATTCTCTACTAGTCAACCTTAAGGCAAAGCAGATAAATTGTGGGAAGTGCAAATTAATTTAACCAAAAAAAAATCTTTAGCGGGTCTAAGGATAGGATTAGGATGGAAAATACAATAAAATACGATATGTAAAAATAAAATGTCATTAAAAAGAAAATAGGACGTGCAATGAAATAATTCAAAGGAAAATTTGTTTTGTGCATAGGTAATTATAGTAGCTATAATTACGCAACTCGGCAAAAATTCAAAAGCTGCCTAAGAATACCCAAAATAGGATTTTTGAACTTTATTTTTTTATCGTAAAAATCTACTCGAAACCAAAACAACTTCTCGATTTATGTGTCAGTCGTTTCGTTCCTCCAACTATTTATCTCGCTCATTCTCCTGTAGAGGTGTGTGGTAGAAATAAATTTTATATAGAGAAATTAGAGATATGTATTTAAATAAGGAATTTTTTTAATGATCTGGCTAGTTTCATCAAATGTCCAGGTAGGCAAAATGTTTCGTGCCCTGCAGCTCTATATCGGTAACACGACATAAATCGATACGTGATCGATGTCGCATCCCTGCGCGGTTAGAACAGTGGAGAATGACACTTGGAAACGGTAGCCGCGCAGCGGGGGGCGGAGCCTCCGCCATCTTTATTTTATTTTTCTTTTTTTTCGCCCTTGTTTATCCAGTCCCTGGCGATGCGGCTCACTGCTCCTCGCAATCAATAAAACGTAACCGTGCCTTTACGGAATTAAATAACCTCAATTTATAAAGAACCCAAGTCTCACTATATGTATAAAGGGCTTATTACTTTTTGGATTGTATGACCACGGCATTTCTAGCGTTACGTTTCGGTGGAGATAGTGGTGTAATTAAAATTGTACAAGAAATCTTTCGATAGGCCTCATTCTGAAGTTACTGTGGTTGTGTCGTAAGGGTTTTGGACGGTTAAATACTAAAAGTGCCTGAACAATTTGGTATCTTTTCTCTACTAAGACAAATTTAAATACTGTTTAATCCGGGTCTAACGCGATATTCATTTAACTTTATTTCTGACTTTTCGACACGGGTTGCACCGGTCATGGTCGCAGATAACTGTCGTCCCAGCAAGTTGTCAACAGAGATATGGGTTTACAATATTTCACTACCCTCCAAAAGTCGATGAAAACATGGAGGACAAATTGTCAAAATAAAACTGAAAGCAAAGGTCACCTTAAGGCTTTTAAAAAGTTATGACGCGGAAAATACAATGTTTACAAGATTTCTATTAACTTGCGATGTATGTAACTAACTACTAACTAATAGGTATGTTCGGGTAAAATCTTGCAACTCAATTTTGAAGCAGATATCTTCAACCGATTGAGTTGAAATGTTGTTTAAAGGTATAGTTTGGATGAAGAAAGATAGAAAGAAAGAAAGATACATTTATTCACTAACACACAGGACACACATATAAAACAAAAAAAATAACAGTAAAAAACATGTATTGTTACAAGTGTGTCTCTGCGACAGTGAACCGGATGGACAACCGGACATTATGCTGAGGTGTCAGTCTGACACCTACAGCGCTGATTTTCAGGAAGCACCGTTGTTGACTCACGGAAACGTCATACAATTATAATTATCTACACAACTATATAATTGTGAAAGGCGAGAGAGATATAAACATAGATACATAGTGAGATAGTACATGTACGCACTACCTACATGCAGCTTCAATAAAATAATTATTACGTTACACATTAAAGTAAATTTTACTATTAAACTAAAAACAAAAATTAGATAAAAATTAGCAATTGGCATATTTTTTGCTGTAAACGTGCAGGATTAGGATTAAGATTTTTGGAGCGTCAACAAATAGCCTTTAAGCTTACGCTTAAAGGTGTATCTGCTAAGCGCCCCTTGGATAGGGGGAGGGGGTAGGGATGACAATTCAATATTATGGTACCATCGAGCTGATCTGATGATGGAGACAGAAGCTGGCCATGGGAATTCAGTACTTAACCGACGTACCTAACCCCGTTGAGTATGGGCTCGTTAGAATCGTCTCAATGAGTAGTTGACGACGGTAATGTCGGTAATATACAGAAAAGTACAGTCGGCAATAAAAGCTTGTACTAAAAATGAAATTTTTGACAGGAACTTAATAAAGACCGAATACAGACTTTATGTTTCATCAAAGAAAATGTTGTCGATAGCCACTTTTCCTAAATTTCGTTACTAGGTACCTACATACATTTTGTTTCAGTAAAAAATGCAGTGTGAGTTGAGAAACGCATGAAAGGTTTTTTTACCGCACGAAGAAGCGGGAAGAAAATGTTTCATTCCACCCTCGCGGATGTAATTGCCTGCAAACTAGTATTTTATTTTATATTCTCCGAAAAGAAACACCCCTATAATGGCCCACCCTTATAGTATTTGTGCTGAATTAGCAATTTTCTTTGCGTCTTCCTTTAATAGCCAAATAACCGTAATCCGCTGATCCGAGCAACATCACAGTCGCTAATTGGTAAGTCAGTGAGCGGATAAAAAATCTTCCTCTTAAGCCTCCGGGGAACCAGGGATCTAATAAGGAATTATGACAAACATAGCCGCCCGGTGGCAATTTCACACTTTATTAATGCAAGTATTAGAGCCAATTCCATAGCTCGACACGTGCCGAATCGCTGTTCCCATAAAACCTCGGCGGCCCCCTCAAAAACAACAACAAAACAGAATATTCGACTCAAAAGTCACGCCTATAGACTTTACGTTGGCGCAGTGCAACGCCACTGCAGTTTTATCGAACCGTTAGAAAAGCCAGCTTAAATCTTTAGTAACAAAGTCTAATATTCTACGCACGTCGCTGCATTTTGATGCAATTTTCCCTCCAATTTTTGACAGATACGCGCGGCCATAGATGGCGCGAATTCGGACCATAGATCACAGCATAATTCGGTCACGCTCTATGGCATTAAGTGTCAGTTATCGTCTCTGTGGGGCTTAGAGCGCAACTTTTTCGAACGCTCCCCTCATTGTAATAACAACATAAGTGAGGTTTACCCGGATTGAATACGGTATTATAATGAAATGATTCATATTTAAGTGAGTCCTCCCCTTGCTGTAATTTGATGGTGTCAGGGATCGGAAGCAATGTTTCTTATTAAAGTGGGTGATGTTGCTTTTGTTTTTATTGTTGTACGAATTCATTTCCTTTAATAAGTGTTGCGGAACTTTTTCGATTGCTCATTTTATGGTCGGTGGCCGTGGTATTATGCAGATTTGGGGTGTCCGTCGCAAGGTGTCGTCATTATGTCCGGATCAACGAGCCATATAGTCGCCACCGTATTTTTTATTGGGTATCTACTTGAATGTTTACAAAGAAAAACGATATCACTGTATTCATAAAATAAGTAACACAATATTTTGCGTATATGGGCTGTACTTACATAGTGTAAAAGCCGCATACTTCGTAATAAATGTATTATTATATTACTTAAATTGGTACCTATCGAAGAAACGAAGAAACCAACAATAATACTTAGTGTTCGAATATTTCTAGGGTTCTTGGTTTATAAAGTGCTTCGTGTTTGTTTACACAACTAACAACGCTCTTCCTCATCTTGGTGTTATTTAGTTGCATCCTCAAGGAGCTGGAGACGTCTTTGGTTACATAATCCTTTGGCGAAGGCAGAAAATGCGGAAGCAAATGTCACCTGACCATCCAAACGAGGGCAAACTCGATCTAACGGGGATTAGACTATTGAACCGCTTTTTTTAAATGGTATATGTATTGAAAACCATAGGTGTTACGCAAAAACAGTTCCCAGCTTCCTTAATCCGCCCTAATCTTGCAAAGATAAAGCGATAAGAGTTGTATTAGTAACAGCAGTATAATGGCAAAATGGCTGCTTAATGCCCGCTTAATGGCGCGGCGCGTGGCGCGCGCGTGCCGTGTGTTTGTCTGTTTGTTTGTATGTCTCTGGATACGGCTTAGCACTTTACGGCTTTAATTACAGATCTCTGATATGTTTGTTGACGGTGGGGATTAAAGGATTGTGGGTGTGCGCTCTGGTTCAGCTGGGAATCCGTGTGGGAGAGTGCATGACAATTTGATGAGCAAGCTAGGCTGGTTTTGCTGATGAGAGCTATTAATGAGCGGGGCTACTTAATAGTAAGTTAATGGATCCTCTGGACATAGGTATTTGCGTAGGTATGTTTTTGTTCTGACCACGCTTTAGGACAAAGCAACTGTCATTTTATGAAGCTCAAAATGATTGTCGATTTGTCCTAAAGTGCGCCCGAAAAATTACTCAAACACCATGAGGTTTTGGCGGTAAGGGCAAGTTGACAACTTACGATTACAGACCGATCAATGTTAAATATGGCACCGGCAGCTGTCATCAGTGTCATCCCATAGAAACTTGACAAACTTTCTATATACGTTCAGATTTTAACAGACACCGCTTAGGTACGATTATCTACAGACGGTTTGGTGCACGGAATACTTAAATAAGATGGAAGCGGCGCGGCGTGTTAGCTAGTTACTTCGGAATCCTGCGTAGCCAGCCCAACACAATCAAAACTGAATTTGTACATGTAAACACTACTGCAAAACACTTCTAATTGGATAAAGGTTTTAATTCCGTTACGATTTCACCAGTTGTAATTTTTAGGACGAAAAGTAACTCAAAACTGCATTACTTGCGGTCTATCTTCCAATGATAAAAAATGTCACGTAAGTCTATTCTTTATCAATATAGAAGTCTTAGTAATAGGGTCCCGTTTTACTCTTTGAGTACGAAACCCTAAAAACTGTTATTTTAGTACTTACCGGTGATAGAAAATCGCTCCCGGAGGAACCTTTGGGAACGACTAAATTGCAGAAAACGGCATGTTTTTATTTTTAACCCTTTACCTACGGGGCCTTGAATCACTCCGTCATCGCTCAATACGGGCATGTTTTGGCGAGAGTCAGTGGTTAGGCATAACTTCACTTACTTGTAACTTTTGAAGTATTACAGCTACACAGTTGAAATTTCACACACACAATAAGTATAATGTGTTTAATCAATAAATAATCACTTGGAGTAATAATATTCACTATTTTTTCTGATATCAAGCAATACATCAGTCACTAAGAAATTGCAGATTTTTAAGTTACTACTTGCGGATTTCACATGTTTAAGTTTAAGAACATTAGTTTATAGTATATTAAACACAAATAAACACTTAAATAACGATAATTATAAAAATAATGCATAAATATCAATCACTAAAATTAACACTCCAAACACTCCCACGCCGCACTCTAACAAAAACACTAATGTCCGCCATATTGAGTTCAATTATTTGCACGTCTGCAGTACGGGTGTCAACCCAAGTTGCCACCAAAAAAGCGGTCATTTTTATAAATATGTTTATTTCAGAGCCATCTACCGAAACATTTTAATATTTTTTTCTTTGTATCTGTACTAATCCCAATGCATAACGTGACCGCTATTACCAAGACACAAGGTTTCGTTTTGATTAAAAAAAAGATTGAACATGACCATTACTTCGATCAACTATAGTTGACACCCGTACTGCAGCGGTGTTGCCGTACTGGCAACTCTGGTTGACACCCGTAGGTAAAAGGTTAATACGGCAAAAATCGTCACCCACGGTCAACAGACAACTAATCTCCGTTTTGACTGCGTTTGACAGTGTTATGAGTGTTCACTCATAACATCGGCTACACGCACCCCGCCCATTACCGTTTCTATAGTATTTACTTGTTCTGTGGTTTGGTGCAATCAACTCTAAGAAGGAAGTTCCTATTAGTAATATTTACATCAACGTCCATCTAGTTCCTAATACACATAATAACCTAACTTAACCTTTCGGATGTTTTGACGCTGACATTGCTGAAGGATTTTGATCTGTCATAGAGTAATTTTTCAGTAGCACTGATCAGTGCTAAGACATACGAAGCGTTAAACCATGAAACTCTTCTCAGTTTTTAGGAAACACACAGTTCTTTGTTCTGTTAGTGAGAGTTGTTTAGCAAAGCTTACTTTTTCAAACCAACCACTCCGCCAAAACGGCCCGGTGGCCGCAAAAAGGTGTATATCTGATTGGACACTGTTGTGATTGTGACACGTGTTTTGATGGCCGACAAACGGAATAGTCAGTTGAGCCTGGTTTATGCAACATTATAACCAAGAAAAATAGTTTCTACTTGTCGAGGCTCTATGTGAGACGTCATGTCTGGTTAGCCAAGATTAGAAACCAATAGATACTATTCTATTCTTGTAGAAATAGGTAAGGTTAGGTTGATTGTATGATACTCCGTCTGATAACCGGTAAGTCGGTAGTTATCGTGAGTGATGGAGCGGTAGAGTACCTAGTGTGCGACGTCGCCGCGAAAACAATCATTCTGAAGAAGACATGATGGTTTCGATTTCAAAGCATATCGTTCGTAGGGAAAATTAATAAGTAGGTAGGTTTACGGAAACAGATGAATTAATGAAAAATATTTAATTAAAACTATGTCAATTTTTCACTTATTGCAGATGCTATTGCTTAGCAAAAAAATGGTATCATGCCAATAATGATGTTCATGATTTCCTGTGGTCATATAGCTATTAGAATTCTGCTTTCCATTTAAGACGACCCTGGACGGATACAAAGCTCTTCCTCAAATGCCATCACAGGTTACTGTTTCCTGGTTGCATCTCGCACGCGCGGACCTGCAACTAGTCTGATAGGTCGGCGTAAACACCGCGCTGCCTCAGCGAAACCTGCCCGATTCAATTTATTTTATATGTTTATCTGACCGCACGATTCGCATATATATTGGCTGGTCGTATAAACTGCAGTAGTTATTTAGCACTTTTTGTCTGCCTTGTTAAAGGATGGATCGGAATTGCTACGATTGAGTTTTGGAATACGATTTTATAGCTTTGGATTGTCTTATTTTTATAGGGTTACATTTATAGTATTGTAATAATATTCATTGACTTTTTACCACTGTTTAGACATTGGAATGAGATTGATCAAAGACAGAATAAGGGAGGGAGGCATCTGTGATAGCAATTGAAACAGCTAGAAACGTAGTTAAGTAAGAAGCTATTTAACATTGACGTTGTCTTCTAATAACTCGATTACCATATTGGTTTCTCTATTTTGCCACAACTGAGCATCATTATTGTTCTGCTCTATTGAAGTAAACCAATTTAGCTCTCACTTATCTATAGATTTATTTGCAGGTGGGGTTTTAAACATAGTATATTACTGCACTGCTACTAACAGAACAAATAGCCGGCTGCGTTTTGAAAATTCACTATACAGGGCAATTTATAATTTTATGGAATTAATTTGAGATTTTTCTAAAACCAACTCCTGTCTAAGTCTAACGCAATTTATAAATCAACAACAGTTCTCACCATCACTTTTAAAGCACGTTCAAATACTTAAAAACCAATTCCCATAACCTTAAGCCCCGCCATTGTGTATTCTATGAAAATAACCGCGCATTTTGTGTGTAATATCGTAATAAAAATAAATAAAACGACCGATATGATATCGGGCGGCCCCGGGCGATGAAAAATAAATAAAAATGAGGCCTGGGAGGAGCGGGAAATGAAAACCCACTTAACGCTCCCCCGGCGTGCGCGGATAAAGGGATTGCTAGGTATCCGTAAACATGAATACAGACTAAACAGCCAAAATGTAATCTTACAACGCTCATTCTGCGGTGTCGGCGCCGCGGAGGCGTCGGTGATCGCGATCTTGTTATTTATTAAAAATATAACAGCGAAAACAAATTAGAACGAAATATATTTCGGCAGCCACACAGATTTAGACAGGCAACACAAAACAAACGCTATTATTCAGAATTACAGCAAAATAAATAACGTCTTTTCGAAATACAATACGACTAGGTAGGTTACTTGTAATTTGTTATCCGCCATAAAAACACATAATTTAAAATCGGTGAGATAGAAAGAATACAAACTTGTTAGGAACAAATAACAATGTTGTAAAACACGCGTAAATAACAATCGTGCAAGACATCCCGAAGATGTACTACGAGATAAAATTTACGGGCACTAATGACATCGAGACGCGCGAAACGGCAGCGGCCATATTTCATCGTTTTCCCGCGCTTTTCCCGGCAATATTTTATTTTTTTACGGCTTTCGGCGTTCTCCAGCCAGTACGTGTGCGTTAAAACCTTTTTTCGATAAACATAAATTAGGAAACAGAGTTGTACGGGAAATCTTTATGGAGCTGATAGTATGCGTGTATATAATATCAAATGTATGTGTTATTTTATTTTCAACAATAGTCATATATGTTGTACCAATTGCAAATATAACCAGACGATAGTCAATGTAGGTAGTTTTGTTTAACGATTTTCCTAAAACATTAATTACAGACAATTTCAAAGAATACAATAGCCATTGCGATTGTCATTGTAAGAGGTGTTAGGTAGTCCGCGTCATTACAAATTTAATATTCCTTCTCCACACCATTATTCAATAATCACGATTATAAAAATCAACGACAAAGCGACACAAAAAACATTATCGTCCGAAATCGCCACCACAATGAACCAGCTTTATTATTTACCCTCGAGGGCTCCTATTTTGGCAGATGTGACAATTACAACTTTTACAACTCCTATGACACCATCACTCTGTGATATAAAAGGGCGTAAGTGCATGTAAAGTGTAAAACACATGTGTGTTTTTGTGGAAGTATTGGAAGGGGATGATGGAGTCGATTGCGGTTGAATAGAACCGATAATGTTTAAACGGTTGGTGTTTGTTTACATTGAAAGGCTTGGAACGGGACTCGACAGGTTTGCGTTTTGTATGATAATGATGATAGGTGGTGATAGCGAAAAAGTTTAATTTTGGTAAAAAATAAATTGAATAGGTTGTGGTTGACGCAGTAACACAAACAAGCACTAACAGTAAGTCTGTGCGTAGGTATGGGCACACAATAATGATATAAATAATTATAAATCACAAAAATTTACTAATAAATGCTTTGTTTCTAAAAACTTGCTAACTGAAAATCCATACTAAATATTATGGCAAAAAAGGGCAAAGTTCATGCGCTACCAAAATCAGCGGAAGTTTCATGTTTGCAACGAAGTTTGCGATTGCGTTGTATGCCAACAGGCATACAACGCAATGAATTCAATAAAACCAAGCACTTTTTCAATAAGTCTTTATGTTTAATATTTTTATAAATTCCACAAATGGGACCGTTGCGAAGTATGAGTGCCGTGAGTTTGAGGGATAGAATATGAAATAGTGTGATAAGAGAGAGGTGTGGAGTGACTGCAGAAGATGATTTAGATTCAGACGATTCATTTATTCACAATGTTGATGTGGTGACGAAAATTGCTACAATGGTTTGGGCATGTAGAGAGGATAGATGAAAAAAGATTAACAAAGAGAAGAGATGAGAAAGATTAATAAAAGTGGATGGTACAGTTGGAAACGGACGACGTCGTTATACTTTTTCCGACCAAGTGGGAAAAAAACATGCTCGTTGGTTTAGCGTACTCTTGACGCAAAAATTACCATTCAAAAAAAAATTACCTTTTACAACTTTCATATAAATTATGAAGAATGTTATGAAAGTGAATGAAGCAAGAAAGGTTTGTCATGATCGTAGCAAGTGGAAATCCGCGATCTCTACCTACCCCTCCGCGAAATGGGCGTGTAGGTATGTATGTAATTTTCCACAAATCTGATAAGTTATAACTTATAACCAACTGCAAGGCACTCGGTTTCTCTTTGAAATGACAGAAAAATGCTTAGGTACATTGGCGTCACACTCCATAGGTAGTAGATATTTGTACGAACAGTTGCAATAAAACTGTTAATTCCGTTTCATTTCATTCGCTAGCGGTAGCGGAGATAGCGCGATAACACTAATCGAAACATGTGTCTGCGCCCGCGCCGCTGTTCCGTCCGATGTAGCTGTTAACTTGACACCTGTCATGCGTGTACCTCTAGGGTACAACATGTCAACGGGATCTTTTGATGGGTTAGTTTTATATATTGTACCTAGTTTTTCATAGCTTAGAGAATAATGCAAACTAGACTTGCAAAAAAGGGGTGATACAGGCAACATATTTATTACATTTGGATTAGAAACATCAGCAGCAAATTTTAGTTGAAAACAGCCTAATTGTTGGTATGTTTCTTGACACAATATTTAATGTTCTGCAAGTAATTCAATGAAATATCAAAGGTACACAATATTTCTTTCAAATTTATTCACCTGAGGGGTAATCACGTAACGTTTCGAACGCGCGTTAGGACAATTTAACTGTAATTTTTCCATATAAAAGTGACATTGGTAATATATAACACTATGTACAGAGATTTTAATAATGTAATTAACTAGGTACAGTAACAAATTCAACTTAAAAACCAGAAAAAAAAAAGAATAAATAAAACTAAATAAAACTACTTATGACTAAACTAAGGGGTCTCCCCGCGGCATGGTGCCGAAGATGCTGGCAGCATTTCCCCGCTGTATCGCAATACTAATGCGTTGAGCGAGGAAGCTGCCAGCTCTTCGGTCCCCGGTGGTGTCGGCTAATTTTTTGGCGAGCTCTTTGATTAGGTTGAGTGCGCTGGGACCCCATGGACCAAGGGTCTCGACGCCGAATGGAACAAAGCAGTATTCAGCGCCGAGACCCCTATATTTATTAACTTTGGCCTTTTCTGCAGCCTCTGCAGCCGCACCGGCTCTGGAGGATGTTCCGTGGAGATGGGATGGGGCCAATGTGTCGACACAGGTGGCGTCCCACACGAGCACCCGACCCATCTTCCACGGAATTAATGACATTCCATCCGGTCTCTTGCCATCGTCCCTGAAAATGCCGGGCGGCTCTAACAAGGCCGGCACATTGACGCTGGCAAGAGAGCGGCGTAGAATGTCATTCAGAGCGGCGTGCCTGGAAAACCGGCCAGCGCTTTTCTGGCAAGAAAGCCCGTGATGTCCCAGTGAGTCTACAGAACTGCCGCAGGGACATCTGTGTGGAGTGCATATAGGAATCCCGAGTCGCAGACATGTTGAGATACGGAGCGTTTCAGGCTCCAAGAAAGTGCCAGTGTTTGGCGACGGGTACGCGTGGAGCCATTCACCGGATTCCTTGGTACCTGACGCCAAAAGTCTGGCCCGCTCCGCACCTGTACTGTGGCTCAGGAGAGAATCAACATAAATTTTGCAGCATACATCGTCCCAGCTCCTTTGGCAACGAGGATGGTCTGGGAAATCTTTTCCCGGGCAAGCGGATGACCAAGCGTTTTTTGCCTCCATCAAGCCAGCAGTTTCAAAGTTTGAGGGGGCACCCCCAAGGATTTTGCCTATGAGACTAGCTGAACTGTGGATGGAAGACAAAAAAGCTGGCAGAGAAACACTGGAAATTTTTCTTATCCCTAGCCCACCATGTCTAATGGGGAGGGATGCTTGGGTCCAAGACTGGTCGCTGAGCTGTATATTCAAAATTGATTCTAAATTTGATTTTATAAGGTCGTCTAGTGGTGCCAATATACTTTGAAATTTATAAAATGGGCTGCAGCGAAGTACATACGTTAATTTGGGCACGAAAAGGCAGAATTTTAGCAAGGTTAAGGCGTAATGGGGGCTTATTTCTAAAAGACGGTTGGAACAGATTTGGAATTTGGAAATTGAATTTTGTATATAATCTTGAAAAGAGTCCTCGAAAATAGGGGACCCTAGGAGGCAAAGTGTTTTTGTATCTACAACATTTATGTTAGGCGTCAGAGTATTAAATTTCTGCTGGATATCTGAAACATTTAAGCTGGAATTTTGAACATATAGTTCGCATTTGGTGAAATTCAATTCCAAGCCAATATTTTTAAATTTCGACTTTATCGTTGCTAGATCGGAAACAACGGTATCCACATCGCCTCCTAAGGTTCCATCGTCCAGATACCAGACGTTAAATTTAGATTTGAGATTTTTTATAATTGGGTTTATCGCCAAACTAAATATTGCTGGCCCGAGTGGATCACCCTGCTGACATCCGACTTCAGACGATAGTAAATGTTCCCGGTACAAAAGATTAGTCGGGTCTGCGTATGAAAGCAGTAAATAGTTGTAAATTTCGGGAATGTTTTGTTTTACTTCTGACAGCAGAGTGTCCCTATTGACTGAATTAAATGCATTTTTCACATCAATTTTGACCAACACTTCGGCCGATGCATCTGAGAGGTACGTGCGCAAGGAATGTACGGCTGCCTCACACCCGCCTTTGGTGCCAAAGCCTAGTTGTACTGGTTCGAAAAGGGGTTGTAATTTAGACAATATATGCCGAACTGCAATTTTGGACGCAAGACGCCGAAGTGTTGTACCAACGGCTATGGGTCTCACCCCTCCGTCTTTTTTAGACAGTGCGATCAGGTTTGCACCGAACAAAATGGGGACTATTTCGGAGTTGATATTGCCAGAGAACATTTTATTTACTAATTTAGTGATTGAATTAAGAAGTTTTTTGCCTGCATCGCCAGCAGAGAGAGAGACCAAATCTTTCAGATGCTGGGGTGAAATACCGTCCAGACCAGCTGCTGATCCATTTTTAAACGAAAAAATCGCTTCGTAAATTTCTTTACTGTTGATTTCCAAGCAGAACTGGCTAGCAGTTGGTGGATCGAGAAAATATGGAGTCGAAGGAGCTGGGGGATGTTTGCTCTGTAGGGCCGAAAAGGTTTCAGGGGTATCTGGTGACAACACATCGCTTGAAAAAAGAAGACGAGCGGCGCCTTTCAAATCCCCATCACTTATTTTCGTCTCGATATTCTTGCGGAGGTTGAACGATCGAAATATTTGTCCGTCAGCTGTGGAAGGAACAGATGCCTGAACAAAACAGTTGTTCTTGATTTTTTGAGTAAGAGAAGAGTTTGAATTGTCTTTGTTTATGTGTAGGGTACGATAGGAAAATAGGAGAAGGTTGTGCCAGTCTTCGATACTATTGTTTTCGGAGCATTTATCAATTATATTCGAAAGATGGGCTGCGACTGTTATTCTGGCGCCGCGTGGTATTCTTTTGATTATGGGAGTACTGTTTTTTAGGTTGCTGATTAGGAGGTGGAATGGTAATATTGTAGAAATATTAGTGGTAGATGCTACAGAGGGTGGGATAAGAGTGCTACTGATTGATGGAGTACCATTTTGACTGTGGCAGTTCCTGTGCGACTTGGTGAAATGTATATTAAGTCCTCTTACACTTTTAAAGCTTTTCTGGCAGAGGCTGCACGAGTAATCAGTCGACGTATTGTCACCAGGCTGGGACGTAGCCATAATTTAGAGTGCTTTTTGGCATAACAATGTTTTAAGAGAAACCCAATCGAAAAGAGTCGCTGGGCCGAAATAATAAGTGTATAAAATTGTTACTTACAGAGGATAAAACTATGTACACTACCTATATTCACAATATTTACAGAATATCAAAATAAACTCTAATATAAAACTGTGATGACAAGTTTTGTCACTGTCACGTAGGGGCGCAGCCCCAAAGATAGAAAAGGGCGCAAGCCAATATGAACTTCTTTCTTTCCTTCGATATTGGGTGTTTAGGGCCGGGAGGACACAGGCCGCCGTCCGACGCCGCCAACGGTCTTGCTTGAGTTAAGCGCTGTCCGCACGTTGTGACCAAATTGTACTATCAGAACAGCTGTTCAATTGATGAAAATCTTAGACAAAGGCCTTAAATTGACAGCTTATTTTGTCTGCAAAATTTGCTTTTCTCCGTATTATGCTGACGTGCCTTATTTATTTACATGCATAATAAGCATTATTATAACTGGATACGGACACTTTTTATGCAGTTTAAATCGTATAATTGACAAATAATAAATAATTTAGGAATATATTTCGAAATTCCATGTTGACCAAAGTGACATTTAGATCTGCCTGACGGCCTGACGTGCGTACAATGCGTTACGTGATCGACCGGAAGCTCATTCAAGAGCTTTAGCGTTTCAAAAACGATCATACGGAGCTACTCACTTTAAGCTCTTAACAATGTGTAATTTTAAGTGCAGTTGTATAAGTATTGTGAAATAAATTAATCTCTCTAGATACAGTCGTTTTTAAGGTATTTTTGTTTTTGTCATTATTGAAAGTCTCTACATTTTTGACTACGAACTACGCTTACCTACCCTTATCTAGTTAGTAGTACCATACTGTAGGCTCGAATGCAATCAATGAGGTTAGAGACGAAATAATCACAGATAACAGCAGGGTTGAACCCGGGACTGCAGGGCAACAATCTCCACGTCAAAACAGACTTAAATCACTAGGGAGGTAACGGCGGTTACGTCTGCCTGTCATTGTCGAGACGGGCTCCCTGGCGGGCCATAATGTTAACTAGCGCATCTGTGCAGACAAAGTTGCATTTGGAATTCTATTAATTTCGGTGCTTTATCTTGTGTCATCTTGGTTGATAATAATAATTTACTTATTAATAATAAAACGGGGGTTGTGCAGCAAGGAAAGCAGACTCAAATACTTATCACAGATTCACTGCCGAGAACCGCTACGCGCTCGTCGCCAATCCCGTTGTTTTCCCCGTATGTAGTGGAAAGCGACCACAGCGTAGACTCCTGGGAGTGGAAGTGTGACGAGATGGTTATTGCACGCTCAGTTGTGTAACGGAGATGAGACTTATTATTAGGTTCGTATCGTGCTATCTTTAATTATGGTCAGATATATGAAAAGTGGAAGGCGCAGCGCGGGTAGGCCCCCCACGAGGTGCACTGGTGGTAAAGGTTGCGGGAGTCCGCTGGTTGCGGGTGGCGCAGGACCGGTCATTGTGACACTCTCTGGGGGAGGCCTATGTCCAGCAGTGGACGTCTTTCGGCTGATATAATGTGGATGATATAATATAATAATAAATAATAATAATAATAAAACTCTTTATTGTTGTAACTACAGTGTACATGATAAGTTAAAGCCCTGGCTCTCAAACTAGGTTTCCCTGTGTCTCAAGAGCCAGTTCCTTCCCAATTAAAGGCTAAATATATGAAGTAAATTTTCTCATTTAAATGCATCTTGCAAATGATTTACTGAAAGAAACATTCTAAGTACTTATTCCTTGATACAGACCATGCGAATTTAAAATTATACATTGGGTCAAGAAAGAATTATAGAAGAGGCGACACCGATTATGTGGATTCAGAGTTAAACCAAAAATTAGGCTTTATAGCTCTTAAGGCGCCGTAGGTTCAGCAAAGTTAAGCGAACAAAGTTTTTGAAACAATTTAATGCGTCTGTTTATAATAAGTAATATTATGGTTTCTCAACCTTGAGGCTTTTCTACAGGGAGATCAGTGATTCGAAACATGACTAAGCAATTTTCATTGGATAGAAAAAAATCACGAACACATATAATTATGCACAAAAGCTTAACATATGGTTCTATAAATCGGCAATATCATGTTTGAGGGAACTTAGTGATTACTTATTTAAACACACAAAAAATTAAAACTAAAAAACATGATATCCGCGTTTCCGAACACGCACTTCCATCTCGCTCACGCTTATGCACAGTGAGAGGGACAGAAGACCATGAACCTACGGCGCCTTAACCCACTCAGCACCAATGACGACACACATGCGTCAGAGCGCTACGACTGCCTTTCGCTACATACGGAGTTTAAGCTGCTACGGACTACGGCGTAGCGCTACGAGCGTAGCGTGGCCGTGAATGGGTTAACTTTGGCAATACCGAAGAGACGCGAACCTAAATCTGACAGTGACCCAAACACTAGACATTTAATATAGGTAGATACCGTAATATTACGGTTTAGGACAATGCTCTTTACGTCATTTTGGGGTGAGAATGTTAGCTGAGATTGTGCTAAGTAATTAGTACAAATATTTTTGTACCAATTAAATTACTGAAATATACAGTTTAATTTATTTTTTACTTAACCTACTACTCGTATCAACACATCGAGGTCTCTCTATGAAGCCTGGGGATATACTGGAGTCCTCGTTTCTGGTCGGAGTCAGGCTGCCCAGGTTTCTGGTTGGAAATTGCAAGCACAAAAGTATGACAACATTATCGGTTTATAGGCGGGAAAGAAACATGTTAGGTAGCTAATAACCATTAATCAGTTAACCAGTTAAATACACAATAAAGTAGGTACATATAGCATTTTAAACTATACAGCGTGTAATATTTTTAATATTACCTGAAATTGTAACCAGAGGAAGATGTTAGGGCTATGAACCGATATTGCAAGATTTTTTTTTCTTACCTACCAACTTTTATTTTCCTTATAAAATAATTCAGCACGCAATGTATCACTACATTGTCTTACTGATGTGACGTCACAACTATCACTTAAGTAACCCGCTTCTTCCATGTGTCAAATGAGTGTAAGCATTAAGTACATTACTGCTCGATAATTTTTCAAAAATTAATTACGCTTTGGTATTTAAGACTAACTTACAATTTTCTTACAATATCGGTTCATAGTAGTTACTAAAAGCTACGCATGGTTAAAATTTGAGGTAGGTAATATTAAACATACAGGCTGTATACGAAGTTAACAGCGAGGCTTTACTTTGCTAAACTTGTTCTGATTATATTTAACGTAGTCTGCTCGGGGCTCGGGGACAGCATGATGTAGCTAGAATCATCCATAAACATCCTTTCACTTGTTTCCTTCGTTTAGACACGGGACCCAAAAACTAACAATTTGCCTTCCCAAATCGAATTCGCGAAGGGCAAATCTCATTTCCGCTCCCATCGCCGTCAGCGCTAATGTTTTTTAAATATTGATAACGGGAGATGGATGGACCGCACGCGGCCACCATCTTGACACAAAAGGACGTATGTCCATACAAAAATTCGGCGTTTACATCTTTTTGAAAGGGGCGGTAATTGATTCGCTAAACGCGATGATGGATGGCTTACGCCCTGAACGGGTTAATGATGTCGCTAATAATTGGAATTCGTTCAAATGTATTTTTTATTAATAAGTAGGTAGGTAGCGTGCGAAGTTGTGAACCCTTCTTTGGGTTGCGCTTGTTTTATCGATTGCAGTGATCTAATAAATCGATTCTGGAGGATCTTGTGTAGGAAAAACATTAAAACTTCCGTTTTTTTTTGATGCCGCGAATAACGTAAACTAGGTACTACATGGTATCACTGCCTCTAGATACATGCTCTATTAGTCTCTCTATAGTAGGTACATTACTTATAATAATATAGGTACTATGTGGCATTAATGATAAGTTTAGTAAGGTTCATTTTAGATTGCATCTTGCCAATGATATTAGCGAAGTTTTGTCAAATATCATAATTGTCTTGGCATAAGCCTCCCCGTTATAACTCTATCATAAGTATGTATTAGGATTTGATTTTTCATCCGACCCGGAGCCTACATTTTTAAAATTTTCCTTTAATTTGGAGGATTTGTAAGCTTCTTGATTATGACCAATTCACTGCAAAACTTTCGCCGTCGGTTGTCTAAAATTAAAATGTAATTTGTCCCTAATGAGTGCACCTAACCCCTAATGTATTCATTCAAAGGAAGGGAACGCATCATTTCGAGATCTGCCAGCGGGGTCTAGAAACATCCTCTATTGGTTCAGCGTCACCTATCGGGATCTTAAGATTTACTTATCTAAATATCTAATCTGATTAAGGGTGACTAAACGACCAAACTGAGAATGTGAGCTGCACGGAACCCTTATTCATTGACTCTAATTTATTTCTTGGTCGATTTATTTCGATCTGACTGATTTTCCAGCAGCTCTACTATCCGACCGAGTTACAAAGAAGCCCGGCACGCAAGAAAACCCATTAATTTTCCTCATGTTTTCTCGGTTGCTTATTAAGTAGCATCACTGTGTGCTTAAGCGTAGGTGCGGTTAAAAAGCGGTTGGCTTCATAATCTTGTTAGCGCTCAAATTTGCATTAATTAAGGCGGAGGCTGGTCTGGGGGGACGGAGATAATATTCAAATGGTACATGTAACGACGCCCGCTTCGCCGCCGACAGGCAATATAGAAGGTACGCTCGGGGAGACAAGGCGGTGCTGACATTTAAAATACATAATATTAGGTACCTACATTACTTAGGTATTAGAGAGCCAAATGCTGCTATAGTAATTGAAGCCAAATATAATACTTTTTATTTCATTCTTCGGTTTTGCTACCCAGAATAAATATTGGTATCCGACTCTACTCGTTCCTATAGCAGCCACTTTTCTCAGTTCTGCACTTAATCGTGTTAATTAGACTAATATACTACCGCCTACTGAAAATGGGAACAAGATGTTGACATACTGGATGGGTTAAATTTATTTCTTTATTTTTCTACCTTCGTCTACTTATTCTCTTAAAGCTGAGACAAAAAATCCTACAAGCTTTCGTCTTCCTTATGGTGTAACATACAAGAAGCCCAAGAAGGGTATATAGAATCTTCAATCCAATCATTCACCAAATTCATCAACAAAATCATAAACAGCCTAAAAAAAAATTATAACACGTAAACTATATTACATAAATAAATAAATAAATAAATATTACGGGACACTCTTACACAAATCAACCTAGGCCCACATAGTAAGTAACAATACATTTCAAAGTTATAAGTACCTACTTATAATAGTCTCATAATAGTTAAAAAAAACCAAAGCTCGCGCGTATTCCTCACGGGGTCTTCAGATCAAGAAACCACAGTTTATAAAAAAAAACCGGCCAAGTGCGAGTCAGACTCGCGCACGAAGGGTTCCGTACCATTATCTATGAAAAAAACTATTTTATTCTGTGTTTTTAGTATTTTTTGATATAGCGGCAACAGAAATACATAATCTGTGCAAATTTCAACTGGAACTATCACGGTATCAGTGAGATACAGCCTGGTGACAGACAGACGGACGGACGGACAGCGGAGTCTTAGTAATAGGGTCCCGTTTTACTCTTTGAGTACGGAACCCTAAAAAAGACGGGTTGGTACCTACCTATATACAGTAGTAGTAAATAGTAGACAATACTTAGTGTGACTGTGACAACGCTCTACAAAGCCGAAATATCCGATGTGCAATCTTTATCGCCGGGTACTGTATATAGAATAATAGTACTTTATGTGACTGTACATAATGAAGGGCATTAAATACGAGTGTGGGTTTATGAAACGAGCCAAAGGCGAGTTTCATAATAACATCACACGAGTATCTTAATGCCTAATTATGTATAGTTACATACACTACTTTATCTATCCACGGTGTCTCCTGACACAAGTATCTTTATTACTTAAAAGGAGACTCCAACCTTGCTTTTGTCAACCTTTTTGTTTACCAATAAATCATTTTTCATTTTTTTTCATTTTCATTTTCATCACAAGCCTCCATGATGCATTCAGGAGCCGCATATTATGACCGGCATCGCGGCGTTGTTTACTGGCTTTTTAATTCAGAGACAAACTAGAGTCGGATCCAACTTTGTCAAATTTGTATGCAAATTGACAATTCATTTCGAACTAAACGTCATCTCGACTGATATTAGAATAGAGGTTAAATCAAATTTCTTTGTTTTTGAGACGTTCGAAATTTGAATGAAATAATATTATCGAAATCGATGTTATTATTTAGCAATAATATAACATTTACACAGATAAGAAATTTGTTCTAACAAAACAGTCTATTTTTATGGTGGTCATAATGTGCGGTTCATGAACGCATCATGGAGGGTTTATGATATTTGGATAGATAAAAAAGTAAAGTCATCTCAAAAGCCATATTGTCGTAGGTATATATAAGAGAGTAAGCATTTCGTCTGCGCCAGTACTCTCTCCGAGCACCGAGGGTGCCCGACAATTTCCTCCTCTGGTAATTCACTAGGATTTAATTTAAATTAGTTTTGGCTTGGCTTAATAGCTTCCCCACCCACGGGGGGAGGTGGCTTTCAGCCAGGAGTATTCTGGAGCCTTCGTAAGTGACGTGGTTTTGTGATATTGTCGTTATTTCGTCATGAAATTTTATGGCGAGTGACGGGATGACTGAAATGCTATTTCGATCAATATAATTGGGAAGGCGTTATGATAGACTTCGAACTTAAGTATTTGAGAAAATGATGATATACCTACTCGTGGGTTCATTGCTTTCTCGAATATAGTTCTCTAAGTGATTCGTGTTACAATAAGATTGCGTTGGTTGTGGTATTTTAGGCAAGTTTTGTTAAATTGTAAGTAAGATAAAAAGCGATGAAAAATTTAACCGCTTCTCTATCTCACATTACCTCTGACTGTACCTAAATATACCTATTTAAAAGAAGCGGTGAATTAAATATTTATAAATCCACATTGTCGTATCAGTTAGGTAGGTCTATCTAACTATACCTACCTACCGTTCAAATTGTTCCTCAGTCCTAAAATAAAATGGCCAGGTTCTCGCATAGCGAAATTTAAAATAGCTTTGTTTGCCTGCCCGCATGATAGGTACGTAGGTAGGTAAATTATAAGTTAAAATAAAGTCAATTATACCTACTTACTTGACAATGTTAACTTCTTAGCGAATAATATACTTTTCAAACTAAAGTTTTAACCGACTTCAAATAAGAAGCCAAATTGCTTCAAGGTTGCCTATATAATTTGAAAAGTTCCCTCGATTTCTACAGGATCTCATCATCAGAACTGAAGTTTGGTGACAACGGGACCAATCTGGAAGTATATGCTTACAAGCAGAGAAAAAAAAATCTAATCGGCTTATAAATTACCGAGTTATGGCGTAACAAACACACAAAAAAAACAGCCGAATTGATAACCTCCTCCTTTTTTGAAGTCAGTTAAAAAATTCAAATCAAAAGGAACGAAATAAATGCTAGTCTGTCCTAATTCCAAATACCTACGCACCTAGTTTTATTTTATTAAAGCAGATAATTAGGGCAATTTACGGTTTTTGACAGAGTGAAAATTAATAATTTTTACACAAAAAAACTAACGAGTGTACCATAGAAAACGGTGACGTCACTAGTCTTGTCTGTATTTCCCTACAAACTACATACTATACCTCCTTTATGAGCGCTTTTGGACTTTAAAAATAAGTTGCTGTTGCAATTACTGTTTGACTTACCTATCAGTCAAACTATCGTCAACAGTCAAGTACCGTAGTGCAAAAGGCTATGGGTGGCATGAGAGGATGAAAGATAGGTAAATATTCAATTAAAAATCCACTATTAGGGGACAATCTTACACAAATCGAACCAGCCCCTTAATAAGGCTCAATAAGGCTTGTGTTATAGTTAGGTACCTACTATATAGACGACGATATACTTAATAGATATAAATAAATACATATGATATGATACGATTTATTTATCTCACAATATACAATTTGTACACTTAAAACTAACGGCCTCCGTAGCCCAGTGGGTAGTGACTCTGCCTACGAAGCCGGAGGTCCCGGGTTCGAATCCCGGTCAGGGCATTTATTTGTGTATTTATCACGAATATTTGTTCCTGAGTTATGGATGTTATATATGTATATAAGTATATATATATATGTATGTATCTATTATATATATCATCGCCTAGTACACACAACACAAGCCTTATTGAGCTTACCGTGGGCCTAGGTTGATTTGTGTAAGATTGTCCCGTAATATTTATTTATTTATTTTATTTAAAACTATTACACTAACCTACCTAATCAATTTTAGGAATAGGTACATAGAAAACATCCAAGAGTCAGAAACAAATGTTCACATGCTCACCACACAAATATTTGCCCTTATCGGGATTCGAACCCAGGACCTTCAGCTTAGTAGGCACTCAATACCCACTAGGCTAACCACCCTAACCGGTTGTCGGTAAAATTACGAAAAAAAAAGTTTCCTGAAAAAAACGTTTTCAGTGCTTGCCCAGAATACGCCGCCCAGTAAACGAACGACGGCCACTAAACAGTTCGCCAAAGGTAATTATTTGCGCTTAGCCCCGCCAAATTATATAAATAAAGACTCCCCACTCACACGAGTACTTTCTACGTACCTACTGTGTGATATTAAATCGCGAGGTGGGACAGGGACGTGTAGGTATATGAAGGTATAATATATTGTGATTGTAATCGAATCGGAAATGAGGAGATTCGGAGGTAACGCTACCGACTTACGTTATATGTTGGTTGTGGCGTCTGTGTTTGTTAGTTAACTTATTAATCCGTAAATATTTTCATCAAATACCTATTTATGTATACAATCCGGTTAGTGTTTCTCGATTTTTTGCGTAGGTTATGTACCTGAAGGTGTAGTTACCTACCTGTTTTCTATGGAATAATAAAGTAGACTAAGTAGAGTAGTAGTAACACACCTAAAAATATATAAACTAATTGCTTTAAGGAAATATGCAGCGACTAAACTTTTTATTAGCACCTGAAAAATAACGTCTTTTTAGTATGTAAGCAACGGGTTAATAGAACAGCTTCTATTAAACAAATACATCATCTTTACTTTCCCAACAGAATATGAACAATCCAGTGCCAATTTACAAACAACAATTCACATAACTCATCAACCGGTAAAATGTATAAAAAAATCTGAATTAGTTCTCGTCTCGTCAAAATCTGAGTTAGTTAGTCACCAAGGAAGGCCCTAAGACGGCCTTTAAAAAAATTGGTCAACTGCGAGTCTGACTCGCGCACCGAGGGTTCCGTACAAACTTTCATATATACATTATGCCCGTCACCACCCCGCTTTATTTTAAGAAAATCTTCACAATTCTTACTGTCCGAGTCCGGAATGCCGACTCACAGACGCAGCGCACTGGTGCTATACATATGACTAATAACTTGCAACCTGGTATCTACGTATGTTTTTCAGTGATAATTAATTATATTCAATTTTTTTTTATTTAAAAGGGGGTTCCTACTTTCAGAACACTGTGACACGAATTTAAAAGAAGTAAATTAAACACAGAAAGTACCCCACTTGGCCTACTAACTATTACACTTTGAATTTTTGCCCCCCCCCCCCCCCCCCCCCTCTTATCCGTCTTTTTCACAGAGACTAAAAGTGTATATTAACATTTTTCATATTCTACCTATAATAGGTACACGTCGATTAGCTTTGTCTACAACTGTTCCAAATCTCAAATTGATAGCGTTAGTCGTTCCTGAGATATTTAACATTGTGACAGACAGACAGACAGAGTCGCACCACCATAAGGGTTCCGTTTTTACCTTTTTGGTCCGGAACCCTAACTGGCAGTTATCTATAGTTTTCCAAACTACTTCAAATTTCGTGAACACATGCGTTTATATGGTCACAAATACTATGGGCTCATTTCCTCGAACTGCAGCAGAGGCAAATTTGAAACCCACGCAACACAACACAACACGCAACACAACACAACACGCAACACAACACACAACACGACACAAAAAAACATCAGCATACCACATAACAACAAACACGCATCACCCACATACCTACAATCTTATTATAAACGTAGGTAAAATACATATATATAGATAGACAAGCCATTTATTAAAATTATTAATATTAATACTGGTATTTAGTTGTAATTAGTCATTTGTAGTTATTCTATACCTATTCCTTATACATCTAAACACTCAACACAAGACGTATGATTAATATTATTGGGATCCACTGTATTGTACAACTAGATAGACGTAGTGTTACGACCAACCCTGTCGAAGGGACTCGTCTGAAAACCAGCGCAAGGCTCCAAGCCTTGCACATGCTGAGACGAGCACCCATTGCCCAATCCAACGCAATTGAGTACTTTAAGTTTTAATTCTAAGATATTGTGTAAGTTTTTTAAATGTACTTATGTTAAAAGTTGTATTTTGTGTTCTTTTTGGCAATAAATTTATTTGAATTTGAAATAAACGTGCATTTCAGTTTTTACTGAATGTAAAAAAAATACAGTGAGCTGTGTCGTGTTAAATACAGTGAGCTGTGTCGTGTTAAAATACAGTGAGCTGTGTCGTGTTAAAATACAGTGAGCTGTGTCGTGTTAAAATACAGTGAGCTGTGTCGTGTTAAAATACAGTGAGCTGTGTCGTGTTAAAATTTTGCACGTTTTTATTATTTTCCAACCTTTAGGTACATATCGTCCGAAATTGGAAAAAACAACGCAAATGTTGTGAGTAGGTACTTTTAGTGAAATTAGGTGTTTGATCTGTTTACCATCCAATCATAGGTTATTTTAAATTTTTATGTATTTTTACGAGACTTAATTGAACTGAAGTAAAAGTCCCCTAATAAGGCACACTGTATGTATCCCTAATTAAAAGTACGTCAAAAAATAATGTTTGAACAAAGAACCGATTTATGAATATCATGAATCATGATACAGGCAGGATATAAAGAATCTCATGCATGTGTTTTATTTTCTAATTTAAAATGCTTTTGTCGGTTTACTTATATCATTGTTTCATTTTCATACTCCTAAGAAGGCTATAATTTTGGGATATTTTCAATAATTATTAAATCAATTTAATTAAAAAAATACATACAGTGGAACATTCCTCGTCCTTTTTTGAAGTCGGTTAAAAAGCATATTTTACAACTAAGTAGTTCTAATTAGTAGACTATAGGTAGGTACTTAATGTTCATTGCGAAAACGATTAAGTACTTTAATTAATTTATAACGGGATTTATTAGACGGCCTTCTTAGACGTCTAATATTAACTAGCAACATTTTTTTAAATAGGTTATTTTCTGTTATGATTATGACACAAATAACATTAAAGTTTTTTATGTTTTGGTTGTTAAATAAACCATTAGCAGTCTTGGCTTAAGGTAATGGCTTTTCTTTATTAATCATAAGTCCTGTTATTATTTTACAATGCTTTGAAATTAAGGTGGGCCTTATCAGGCGACGCGCGACGGTACCTTATTTAATTGTCATAATAATATCTCCTAAGCTAGCCGTCACCAAGCTTCAGATTAAGGAAGTTGATATTTACATATCTTTGCTTGAGACTTTGTACCTATGTACGGCCATGTCTAAATATATGAAGAATCAAAAAAAAAATGTATGGTACAAGCTACCTACCCATATAGTACGATTTTCAATCCTAGGTATAGATATATATATATATATATTTCTCCAGGCGTAAGTTGGAAACCGTATCCATGTTATTAGACTTGACTGTACCTAATAACACATTCAGTATAACATGATTTGCAACAATACTGTTGCAAGACACAGCAGCACAGGAGCATATAAAGTAAGGCTTGCCATTCGCGGTACGTACGTCGGTAATGAGGATGGACTGCGCGCGCGTGCGATGCCTTAATGCGCCGCCTGTGCTCCATTTTATTCTGTTATGGCAATATTTGTACGACTTGCGGTTTTATAAGAGCTACTTTATTGAACGGACGAGCGAAACGAACGAAGTTCTTTGCTTCAGCTTGGGCCGAAACTCGTTCGTTTGTCTGGATGTCTCGCTGTCTGGCTGTTAAATACGAATCCTTTATTTGCTGAATACCTACAGAATAAAGATGATGTACAATATTTTCCAGTTCTTTGTATCCGGCCTGCATGCAGGCGTGCAAATAATATGGTTTTAATAAAAAAAAAATTATAGGTACCTAAGTACAATTAAAAATGTCAAAAGTACTTACAGTTAAAAATGTCGATAAATTAATAAATGATAGAGTATTTCGGGGTAAAATCACGCTGTGGGTATAAGTTCGCAGTGCCCCGTTCTCCAACAGGGGTGGGGGGGCGGAGCTGCGTCTTGGCAAAATTCAGTGTCGTTTGCACCGCCATTAGGTTTGGAGCCACGCCGTGCGCAAACGTAAAGGAAGTACAAGGTGTTTTTTTTATTCATCCCAAATAATTACACAGCTTATATACCTACATGCACAAATCTTCGCCAAACTGCATGGCAGTTAGTTGGCGAATACATTATTTACCCTTCTTTAATACCCAGTCCATGCGTATAAAGTGGAGTTTATTTATATATATTAAGTATAATGATCGGTATAAAAACAAATAATATAATTTCATTGGGTATAATCATTTTTGATATAATTTCAAAGGGTAGAATCATTCATAGTATATAATAAACGTTTGGTATAATATCAAAATATATATTTTTATTTAGTATAACTATCATTCGGTATAACGCTTATTTCCTATAACCATCATAGAGTATAATTCTTATTTGATATACATCTCATATTGTATAATGATCAAGCGGTATAATTTTTATGTGCAAATTGCGTTTTACGTTAGCTAACCTACTATTTTTCCGTTCTAACCTAACGTAAACCTAACCCAACCGCCAGCGTGTCGACGTCACCCCGCTTCGATTTCCGCTCTAAGGGACACAAGTGAACCCTAACCTAACCCACCAGTAGTACAATTATTGCGAGTGTTGGTTTTTTTTACTGCGGGGGCTTTGCCCCCCGTCCCCCCTTTTTCTGGCTACCATGGCTTGATTATATCAACTGTACATTAGACGGAATAATAACGGATAATTTTTATGTGCAAATTGCGTTTTACGTTAGCTAACCTACCTACTATTTTTCCGTTCTAACCTAACGTAAACCTAACCCAACCGCCAGCGTGTTGACGTCACCCCGCTTCGCGGGGTGCCTATTTCCGCTCTAAGGGACGGACACAAGTGAACCTTAACCTAACCCACCAATAGTACAATTATTGCGAGTGTTGGTTTTTTTTACTGCGGGGGGCTTCGCCCCCCGAGCCCCCCTTTTTCTGGCTACCCTGGCTTGATTATATCAACTGTACATTAGACGGAATGAGCATTATATCCAATGTTCAATATAGCAAATATGCATTATACTTAATGTATGTTATACTAAATATTATTATATCAAATGATCGTTATATAAAATGATAATTATACCATATGAAAATATGTTAAGTGTTGTTATACAACTCGAGAATTATATCAGATGAGCGTTATTGCGAGTAATATTATATCAAAAATATTTATAGCCATCGTTACGCACCCCAAAAAAACATGCGACAATGAAAAAAAAATTGTATATCTTCTGTGTAGGTAATACAAACGTTATTTATATTATGTATACTTAATATCTAGCACAAACAACTTCAACCTCACAGTTGATAGGTAATTGACATTGTTTAAGCTGGCCGAATTGGGAATGGGTGAAAATTTTAGAAGTGCCTGATTATTTTTTTGGTGATAGAAATAACCTTCCTTAGCACCAGAATAAAGTTGCAGACTTTTCAGCTGCGTCAATAATTTTTGAAAAATATAAACAGTTTCCTCACTTTGGTTTTGGGTTTAGGACGGCGAATAAGACATTTTGCTTGATCCGTCTCATAATAAAAAAAATATATCTTCAAAGTCCGTGGTAAACTGACAGTGGCAATGATATTGACAGCTGCAGCAACTGTATTTATCATTGCCAGGGTCAGATATTTAGAATTCCCATACTAACTGTATGGAAAAAGTTTTCTTTGATTTCTGGGCGTTCTGGTATTCAAACCTTAGTCGGTACCAAAGAGTATTTTAATCCTTAATAGGAATGGGATCGAATGGCATTAAAAAAAATCGTCAAAAGTGATGATTTTCTCGCTGACTGTACTCTTTTTCAAAAATCTGTGAATGTAGATTGTCATCACTTAAAAAGTTAGGAATGAAATCCCAATGCCATTTTTGCGTGGCGGCAAGGGATCTAGTAGCTGCCCTTACTGCCCCGTTTTAACTTTCCACCCTGTATAGGTACTAATTTATATATTGACCCTCAAAAAAAAATTGTCTTGGGTAACTTTGAATCTGTAATTTAAAAAAAACTAAAAAGATCGTGTTCTTAAAATTCTTTCAAAAAGTTATCTTATAGTCTAGGTATCCTTTTTCTAATGATGTGCAAGAATGCCAAAACAACCTTTAAGGAGGATTAACTTGCCAATTTTGTGTACCTAAGAGACGCACTAAGGCTCGTAATCGGCATGCGATAAAAAATATATTTTAAGTCTTGCTTAAACAAGACTTGCACATTGACGACAACCATTACGAACGCACGCGTAGCATCTGGCAGGGATATGAAAAATTATCATGTGCCCATTAGGTACGTGTCGAGTCACATGAGAAAGTCAAGAGGCTGGCAATGGACAGAGAAAAGTGGCGGTTACTCCACCGACAAGAGCAAGGCTCTTAAGTAATGATGATGATGATGCCCATTAGGTATTACGAGCCTAGTGCGTCGCGTACACAAAATTGGCAAATTAATAAAGTTCTGTAAAGGTTTTTTTGGCATTATTGGAAAGAGGATAAACTAGAGAACTTTTTGAAATAATTTTAAGAACATGATATTTTTTTTTATTGCATATCAAATTTACCCAAGACAAAATTTTTGCATCTAGTTTTATTTTTGAGGGTCAATAAAAACATAAGTAGCCGTTGCTTGCAAATAATTTTGACTTTGATAGAGACGTACCTACAACATTAAACATTATAATTAAAAAAAAATGAAGGCTCTACCACTTTCCTTTTTAATACTTTTAAATTCAAGCTGAAACGGGTAGGACCTTAGAATTTGACAAAATTTATATTTAAAAAAAACCCGTGCTGGGCACAAACATTTTTTGAATGCCGGTTATGATAGCAAATTACCCAAGCTTCCTGCCGTTTTAATTTGGCAAACGATGGACCAAACACCCTGTATATATTTACTGAAAAAAGAATAGTTATCGCTAATCCAAGTGTCTGAAGTACCTATCTAAATAGAGTTAAATAGTGAGGATTGTGGGTGTTATAATTTTAAAAGCATATGGCGAAGTTAACTGCAGCCAACTAGACGGAACAAAGTGCGCTAAAAGCTCAGAGCCCGACTAATTACGAGCGCTAATTAAAAACTAATTAAATTCCAGAAAAACCTACATTAACTGATACTAATAAGATCGTCAAACAATTACCGCGAGAGCGGGACGGCAATACCCTATTTAACTTTTAATTTATACTCATTCCTTTATATCTTTTATTGCTTCGCCCATCGCTCCTAATGCGTCCGAGGAGTTCGCACTAATTAAATTCATGCCACACTAAGCCCCCTCCCCCCACCGCGATGCCCCGCCCACCGCCACCCGCGCGGCGCAGCCAATCCCGCGCAAGCGCAGCGGCCCGCAGCCGGGGGGCGTGGCCTCCCGCAGTCGCCGCGAGATCCCTGATAGAGCTGTCACGTCTCGTCGTTACGGCGTCTTGACATATTTATTATTATTTATGTCAATTAGGTTATTACTTTTTTGTTTAATGGAATAAGGTATTGGTTGTGAAATTGATTGCCTTTCAGTCGCTTATGATTCATCAATGTCAGAAACATAATCTTGTACGTGTTAATTTTGTATGATTGATTGTTCGTGAGTCATTAGGGCGGTGGGGGGAGGTAATCTAGTTTTACGCAAGTCGATTGTTGGAGCCGTCACCTGTCACGAGAAGATGACTCTAAATCGGAGAGCCGTTAGCCGCGCCTCATTACAATGTCACTGTCATGAAAATAGAACAGTGACTGTCAAATATTTTCTAACTTTCATTCAGTTACTTATGGCTCAAAATCTTACCAATTAGGCCAAAAAAAAAAACCAATAATATTCAGAAACCACGCAGTTGGACCAATCCTACACAAAATCATTTATTGTGAACAATTTCAAAACACATATTACTGTCGTTTCTAAACAGTCAAACGTTAACAAAAGGTTGTAAACGTATTTTATGTCAAAACACATATACCCTTTTATTAGCCGGTACATATTCACAGTTTGCGGTGAACATTCCGCTCCTAAGATTCTTATTTTCTATAAGTATTTATGGCTCTATATGTCTGGAGCGCGCCATGCGGCTAAAAAAGATTATGACATCCCCGCGCGAAGCGACAACCCTATAAATCCTACTTACACACCGCCCCCAACCAAATATGCACCTTAATACGTACACACAAAGTTGAGATTGCTATTAGGGTTCTGGTCGCGTACGGCGCCGCAAATTCAATGATGCCCGGCTTAATTTATCACCCGCTATTCAATATCGATCTGTAACTCTCCACTGTATGGTTTATTATCGTTTAGCAAGCACGTTGGTGCTCGAATAAATCTATAATATGAAAGAGGCGGGAGTGCAAGGTGGGGGTAGGCGCCGCCCAGCGTTCGCAATGGCAGTGTGGCTCCGGCACGCGAGCGCGAATGACTGCAGTGAGTGGAAGTTAGTGAGGTGATGACAATTAGTGGTTGACTGACGATGGTGTTAGAGGGCGGGTTGCCGGCGCCGCTGCAGTTGTACGCGGCGGCGGCGGCGGGGCTGGGCCCGCGGCCGGCGTGGCCGCCGTTCCTGCCGTTCTTCGGGGTGCCGCCGCCGTTCCTGGCGCGGCCGCGGCTGCCGCACCCCATGCCGGCGCGAGCGCCGCACGGGCCCCCCAGCGAGGACTCCAATGAGGATGGCGGGAGCAGTAAAGGTTGGTGGATGTTTACTATAGTAGAGGTTCTGGCCTTTGTCCAGTATACCTACCTAGTGGAACACAACGTTGCTACAATGCGAAACTAAATGTAGAGTCAAAAAAAAGAAAGTTTATTTGCTGAAATATTGTCGTAAAAACTATTTACTGTTAACGAAATAATAACAAAAGAAGTGAAAAAAAAAACTGGTAGGTACGTACGGCGTGCCAAAAAAACAAAATTTCCTTATTAGGTAGGTATAGGTATCAATTAATAAACCGATACGAAGCAATCATAGAAATGAAAAAAAAATAGAGAAACCAAAAAATATTTGAAAAAGAGTTAATATAGGTAGTAGGTAGATAGAGAAGTAGCAATTGCCACACCATACACAAAATGCGGGTAGATATTTATATTAACAAAATGAAAAAAAGTCCATAGGTACGCCTAGGAAAGCTATAGGTATAGGATAATGGACAAAACGCCATCACACATTTACCTAAAGCCTTCTGACCTACGACATCTAATATACCTATAGGTAAAAAATAATAGGTATGGGTACAGGTACTTCTAATACCATGCGTCAAATCTTCCAATAAGATTTAGCTCAGAAATCCCAATAGGTATACCTACTCGTAGGTTCAATATAGGTACCTACTCTACCTGCAGATAGAACTGTCATATTATTAAAAATAATAATTTATTTCAAAAAAAATCTGTGGTTACATTCATATTAAAATTACATCCACATAAAATAAATAAATATTTGGGGGACAATCTTACACAAATCGACCTAAGTCACAAACTAAGGTAAGCAAAGCTTGTACCTACTATGGGTATTAAATAAACGACGATATACATACTTATATAGATAAATAAATACTTAAATACATAGAAAACATCCATGACTCAGGAACAAATATTCGTGCTCATCACACAAATAATTGCCCTTACCGGGATTCGAACCCAGGACCTCCGGCTTCGTAGGCAGGGTCACTACCAACTAGGCTACAGAGGTCGTCAAAAAAAAACACTCAATATCATTACTTATACCTACATTACAATTAAATTTATTACATTACAATTTAATAAAATTACAATACAAAATGTCATAAAAAACTAATACCAATTAAATTCACTTATTAAAACAAATTAAATTACCTACTAAGGCTCGTATGTGGAGCAGCCCAACTGGGGGAGGACCTCCACCTTACAGAAGACCGCAGCCATAATAGCACCACTGCTTTGTAGTGTTGCTATATTATTGCATGCTATGAAGTATGTGGGGTTGTGTTCATTCATGGTGGTGAGTAAGGTCGCCAGAGCTCCCTAGGGTGCGCTGTGTTGGGAGTGAGGGACCTGCATGTCTCTATCTGCCAACACAGCGAATCCTCAAATGAACAAAGGGTCGGCAACCTGCTTGTGATTTTTCTGGAGTCACAAGTGTCCATAGGCGACGGTACCAGCTTAACACCAGGCAGGCCATAAGCTAAAAAAAAAACTACATGATATCTACTAAATGCTTCCACGAAAAAACAAATGATACTTACTAAATTATAGGTAAATAAAATAATATTTCCATAGAGCAAAAACGTAACGTGACGTAACTAGGTATATCTTCAACATTGAAGGTTACTTTCGCTTCATGTCGCATAGTCGTGGGACACCCTGTATTCTCACGAGCAATTATCTCTATTTTTAAGCTTCATTAATAGTAATTTTATGCTTCTGTCAATTGGTTATTGAGAAAACACAAACAACAAAGAACACCAATAAATACCTTGTTAATTCATTCATACATACCTACTTTGGTACCTATGAAATAAAATAAGTTGATTTATTCATTATAAAAAAAATCTGAATATCCATGTGAATAGAATTGTAAAGTTGTTCAAATAGAAATACGATTTTTAAGTTTATTAACATCTATTTATGAATAATTGAATTATTAAAAAAAAAATCGAAGGAAGGTGTAAGATAAAGTATGGTTTTGACCGGCATTTATTTTTTTAACAATGATAGGCACTGGGGCGTACAGAATTGAATTTTGATCACGCCCTGCAAGGGTGTTTTAATTTGCGGTGCACTTTCTAGTTTCCCTTTTCAGAGATTAGCGCGTTAGTGGACTGTATGTAGGTATCCAACCGTGTGGTCTATTGTCGTAGCTACTTGATGCGAAATTGTGCAGGAAAGTTAGCTGCCTTTGGAAATCGGAACAGGTGGATGAATCAGCTAACAGAAGGTTATAGGAGCCATGCGCACTTACTTGTGATTTGGGTGAACTCCTCCTTCACGCTAGCGTTTCGTGGCACACCATGTGCTCGTGTGGGGCGCGCAGCGCAATCCCAAATTGTCCAAAAACACCTTCACTTCACGAACAGTCGAACACCTTTTAATGCTAAGCTGACAGCATATATAGTTTTCAAACGATGTACAGAGATTTGCGGCGGATTTAATAAGATTTAATGTCTTTTATCAGCGGAGGATGTTACACGCACGCGGGGTGAGAATTCAACAACACTTTTCTCTCGCCAGGTGGGGCAAGCGTAGCGCACACGTCGTGTATATGACAAAGACGGCGCGATATATCAGTGCGCATGTTGGAAAGGGATGATGTAGGTATAGGAATCGCGAGTATAGACACGACAACAGATAAAAGTCGGAAAGACCAACATACGAAATCCAACATCTCCCCCGGCTTGAAGGGTTCCCTTCAAAGAGAAAAATAATAATTATGTACATATGGATGTACATAGGAAAAGATGATATCGCACCATATAACTAAAAACAAGCGAAGTGTACAATTTACCTATAATTAGGTAATTATACTAAAATAATAACTATTTATGATAACTAAAAAAATATATATACATATATATGTATGTGGTGGCAACCCTACTGCGTAGGCAGCGGGCACAGCCGAACGATCGGTCGCTCGAGCGTACCGTTGCGGGTCCGCACTTCAGCAACGCGGACAACACCGTCTCGCCCAGGGAATACACGAGTTATTATTCCGAGCGGCCACTGCAAGGGTGGCGCGTTAGCAACGTTTATTAAAACTATTGTTCCCACCGCTATCGGCTTGTCTGGAGTATTCCATTTCTCTCTGCTTTGTAAGTTGTGAAGATACTCAACTCGGAACCGTTTCCAGAATGATTGGACAAGCGAGTCTAGCATTGAAAAACGAGTTAATAGATTCGGTCGCTCCTGGCTTAAGTCGGCGGCGGGCAAACGCGGCAACGGCGAGGTTGACATGAAATGTGCTGGCGTTAGCGCGGTGGGTTCTGACGGGTCAGAACTTAGTATATAAAGAGGGCGGCTATTAAGAATCGCTTCGATCTGAGTAAGCACGGTAAGTAATTCTTCGTATGTCAAGATTTGATTGCCTATAACACGATGAAGATGGGTTTTAAAGCATTTAATGTTACCTTCCCAAATGCCTCCAAAATGAGGCGCGTTTGGGGGGCTCATACGCCAAGTAATTCGACTTTTTGCAAGTTCGTCCTTGAAATGCGTATAATACGGATCAGACTGAAGAAACGTGTGAAGCTCATTTAGGTAAGATTTAGAAGTTGCAAAATTATTTTGATATTGAGCAATATTTGCTATAAAAGTTGTGAATCTGTGAGGTGAAGAGTGCACCCAACAGATAAGACAACTTCAGAGTCAGAAAATGCAAATGTATCCGCAATTCGATGACGCTGAGACAAAACATCGTCAAACTCGACACCGAATTGACGCGGAAATTTAAGAGCTGAAATCAGTGGAAGCTCACTGACGAACTGCTCCCATAAATGCGATATGTGCGGCGGTGGCCTCAAATCATCCCAATCTGTCCTTAAGAGCCATAGTTCCTTTATAAGAAGCTTGGAATAAAGTATGACAGGGCCGACGAGTGCTAGCACGTCATACAAACGAGCAGTAGCTGAAAGAATAGAACGTTTCGTGCCACTGAGTTGCGGAGGAGAAACGTCAAAGACAAATTCATCCGAAGCGGGAAGCCGTCTAAGACCAAGAATCTTCAAAGTGTCGCCGTCACCGAAGGAGACGTCTTCCGACTGGCGGTGAGATATGGGAATGTTCTCTAGCAACTGCGGAGAGTTGCTAGCCCATTTGACCAGATCAAACCTGCCAGCCTTGAAGAGACTGATTAGTTGATTCGCTATCGCAACTGCTTCCTCGGATGAAGAAGCAGAGGAAGCTAGATCATCCATGTAAACGTCCCCCTCGAGAACGGCGGCAGCGTGCGGGTATCTCTCGCGTTCGTCACTAGCAAGCTGGCGGAGCGTGCGAAGCGCGAGAAATGACAAAGACCGGAGTCCAAAGCAGACCCGGTTGAAATTATACATCTCCAAAGGTACTTCAGGCGAAAAGCGATACAAAAATCGTTGAAAAGAGCGGTGGTGCGGATGTACTTCTATGCATAAGTACATTTGGCGGACGTCAGCAAAAAAGGCAACGCGGAATATGCGAACATTCAAAAGAATGTGAAAAATGTCTGCTTGCAAATTACAGCCAGTATGTAGGATGTCGTTTAATGACAGTCCACCGTCTGATTTGCAGCTACCGTCCAGAACTTGGCGGATTTTTGTCGCGGATTTGTCGTTCCGGATGACCGGGTGGTGAGGTATACAAAACCCTGGCGTAGAGGACTCTTCGGGCGGAACCAAAGAAATAATCCCCTTATCCAGGTAATTCCGAATGACGTCATCATATTTGTCGCGGAGTTGCGGGTATTTTAAGAAATGATTTTCGAGCATCGAAAATCTTCTTTTAGCGGTTACAAAAGAATTGCCCAGATTATCTGGCGTTTGCTTGAAGGGAAGATCGATTGCGTAAGAACCATTATCGTTACGCGTCGTCGTTGCGCTAAATATTTGTTCACATCCCTTGTCATCGGGACGTAGAAATTTCTTTGAGGGTACTTCCTCCAAGTTCCAAAACTTTTCTAAAGTTTGGTTAAGCGGTTCGTGCGTAAACGCACAGAGAGCACGAGTCGTGCGCGGAGGTGACGTCACAGTGACGTCCCCCATTATGACGTAACCCAGGGTGGTTTCCAAAGCCGAAGGCAAGCCGCCACTTCGGACTTTGTCAGAAAGTAAGATGTCACAGAATAAATTTGCTCCTATAAGCATATCAATGGGCCCGGGCTCATTAAAACAATCATCGGCCAGAGGTATATTCTTAAAACAATCAAACAAAGATATGTCGATAGGCGAGTCAGGCAAGTGTGACGTAATGGATTCCACCACCAGAGGCTGAATAGTGTAAGAGTTATCGCCATTACTGTCGAATCGGGAACTAAATTGCACTATTGACATCCCAAGTATTTTTTGGGACGAACCCCCAATACCTTGAACCCTGGCAAAACGATTCTGTTTCGAAATCGGTAGCGCTAATCGATTACAACACTCGAGTGTTATATAATCAGATTGGCTTCCAGGATCGACCAGAATCCTTGCATAATGAACCTTACCGCTTGCGTCATAAAGTCGAATTTTTGCGGTCCCTAATAAGGTTGTTTTATGCATAAGCGTTCTCAAGTTATCATCATCATTTGCACTCCGAGCCGACAAATGATTCAACGTTGAGTCATGCCTCAAACCATTATCAACCCTATCGGCCGGGTGATAAGATTGCAAATTGCTTGCCACCCCGTTACTACTGCTAGGCCGCGGTGTGGAATTCGCCTTGTCAACAAAAGTGTTGGTACTGGTTTGATGCGAGTTAGGTAAATAAGTTTGTTTATGCGGCGGATTAAAATGTAATAACGTGTGGTGCTGTGCATTACATATACTACACGTTCTGTGTGACATACAAGCGGAAAATTTGTGTTTATAACTAAGGCAATTGTTACACACGGAATTAGTTTTTACAAAATTAAATCTTTCGTACGGGGACATTTTTGTAAAAGCGGCACACTGATATAAGTGTTCGTGTTTATTAGTTTTACACAACAAACAAGAATCAATCGCGGGCGTTTGCGTATTAACGAATGTTTTCGTCGAATTGTTTTTTGGTAGCGGTATATTTTTATTGTTATTAGATCTCGGTTGTGATTGTGAAAATGTTTGTTTTGTTGTCGAATGCGATGCAACCCTGGATTGTTCTTTGACGAAATCAATAAGATTTTTGTACGAAGGACACGTTTCCTTGCGATAAAACATCTCAAATAATTTTATCGATTCGGGATCTAGTTTTTGTAATGCGATATGCAAGAACAAAAAATCCGCTAAATCTTGTAATTTAAGCGCTTTAAACGCCTTAACGGAGGCGTCGAAATTACATAGAAAATACTCCAAATTAGAAGCGGACCCATTCGCTATGGGTTTAAAGTCTAACAGCTGATTGATATAGCCGGCTGCCATGGCGCGTTTGTCTTCATATTTATCAACGAGCGCTTGCCAAATTATGGGATAGTTTTCCCCTGTGGCTGGCAGCCCCGCGCATACCGACCTAGCCTTATCAGTCAGTTTACCTACTAGGAACTGAATGCGTTCGCTATCTGTTAAGCGTGAGTTGTTATGAATCACACTTTTAAATTGTTCATAGAATAATGGCCAATTACGAAGGTCGCCATTAAATTCCATTAGCTGCATAGGCGGGAGATTTTGCTTCAGAGCGGAATGCAAAGGCCGCTGAGACTCTGGCGAACTTTCGATTTCAGACTGAATGCGTTTGATTTGACAATACATATCCTCAAACGCGATCCAGGACTGATAATTAGCGGTTGCATCAGGCGTTAATCGTAAAACGCATTCATTGTACGAGTCTAAAACACGCTCAAAATCTGATCGCAATTGGTCTAGATTTGATACGCTATTTAAGAACGTTTTACGTTGAATTTCGTCTTCGTACGCCTTAACCGACAATTTGTATATAGTTTGTAAGCGGGCGAAGAAGGCACTGCGCTTAGCTTCTAAAATAACTAGTTCATTCTGGACGGGGTCCCTAGCCGCCTCGTCCTTAGGGTCATTTTTCGGTGGCATGAATATAAAACTTAGCCCACACAAATAAAATATAAGTAAACACGATTTGCGGGAATAAAATGCGGTTCAAATAAATGTCCGTAAACACGATTTACGGGAATTAAAAATGCGGTTCAAATAAATGTCCGTAAACACGATTTACGGGAATAACGGTGCGGTTAAATAACTGTGAGTACCTACTCGTAAACACAAGTCGCGGGAAAAAGCGGTTATAATAAATGTTTGACAAAAGTCGCGGAAATAAAAGTGCGGTTAAATAAATGTGAGTACCTACTCGTAAACACAAGTCGCGGGAAAAAGCGGTTATAATACCTAAATGTTTGACAAAAGTCGCGGAAATAAAAGTGCGGTTAAAATAGATGTAGGTATGTAACACAAATCGCGGGAAATAAAAGTATACAAAGGAAATGTGTTACAAAAAAGAAACAGTTTGTGAGAATAAGGCGGTTTAACTCTCCGTCTACAAAGTAGGTTAAGCGATGACCGTATAGGTACCTATTGACGGCACAGATCGGAGCGCGCGGCACGCGGTAGTTCGAGAAAAGATTAGAACGAAATAAAAGCGGGTAGATATGAACGAAACCGGTCAGCGCTCCCGAGCCAGTGAGAACAATAGCATGTATTTGTGACGTGTACATCAATTGAAAACTAAGAATCGTTAATTGCGTTGCTGAAATGTTAGTATCTTTAGAATAATGATACGAAGAAATGATGCGAAGTACGTAGATTTTACGTATCTATGGGTAAATTATATAATATAATGTCAAGGAGCTACTTTAAATAGATATAAATCCTAGGTTGGGGAATGAAATATAATTATCCGGATCGTTAGTGACCAAAACTTGGGGCGTACAGAATTGAATTTTGATCACGCCCTGCAAGGGTGTTTTAATTTGCGGTGCACTTTCTAGTTTCCCTTTTCAGAGATTAGCGCGTTAGTGGACTGTATGTAGGTATCCAACCGTGTGGTCTATTGTCGTAGCTACTTGATGCGAAATTGTGCAGGAAAGTTAGCTGCCTTTGGAAATCGGAACAGGTGGATGAATCAGCTAACAGAAGGTTATAGGAGCCATGCGCACTTACTTGTGATTTGGGTGAACTCCTCCTTCACGCTAGCGTTTCGTGGCACACCATGTGCTCGTGTGGGGCGCGCAGCGCAATCCCAAATTGTCCAAAAACACCTTCACTTCACGAACAGTCGAACACCTTTTAATGCTAAGCTGACAGCATATATAGTTTTCAAACGATGTACAGAGATTTGCGGCGGATTTAATAAGATTTAATGTCTTTTATCAGCGGAGGATGTTACACGCACGCGGGGTGAGAATTCAACAACACTTTTCTCTCGCCAGGTGGGGCAAGCGTAGCGCACACGTCGTGTATATGACAAAGACGGCGCGATATATCAGTGCGCATGTTGGAAAGGGATGATGTAGGTATAGGAATCGCGAGTATAGACACGACAACAGATAAAAGTCGGAAAGACCAACATACGAAATCCAACAGGCACACTGTAATTGAACAAAAAATTCAACAAGTCGAATTATACTCATTAATCAATTGCTTTGATTTAACAATTCATTGCAAACTTCGGAAGGCTAACAAACTAAAGCTAAAAAACATTAAACATTAACCTAATATTTAATATCCAATTAAAATAGGCACGTATGACTAATAGTCAATATAAGTAGGTATAAATAAAATATTGAAAAGGCAACATTTCTACAACAACTCAAAAAATTATTTTAAGTATCTACATTGATAATTAATACCTAATCAATTTTAGATAACAGTTAAGTAAGCAGTTTAATATTATTGTTGTTAATAATATCGGAAACTAACGTCTAGTATCAATAAACGATGTCAATTTTTAGTTAGCTATATTGCTTAAAATTGTTATCATAACATTACTTTTAATAAAGAAAAAAAAAACATGTCCAAATACCGGTCGATATAAGTAAACGCCAACAATATTTTTACAATATTGAGAAGCCGACCGTCCCTTTCAAATTGGTCCCGACGGCACCCACATGTAGGTATTACTTACACAACAATCGTTCAATTGAAGGGGTCCAAAAATGTATCGCTGCTTTAACACCGTTACACAAAGGACAACGTTAAATAAAACTCTTACAATTATATTTTTAAGTCAAAGATTTTTTTATGGCACGTGCCGAAAAAACGTTAACTCTTTGATTGCGTTCATATATACCTTAAATTGTCACTTTGGTAACATAAATATAAATGTATGATTTTTTTATTTTTTATTTATTTATTTTTTATTTTGTAATATACATTTTATGTACCTACTTAATTAGGTAGGTACTATTCCAGAAATATTAAAACGTTGCGCGTATTTATTAATAATGAGTTTTTTTTTGTTCATCTATAGATGTCGTGTCGTTACCATGTTTTTCAATGATAGAGTGATTCCTTATTTGAAGTGGTTATCAATAAAAGAAATTAAAGTCATACATATTCATAAATATTTTTACGTCATACCTGGCCATATAGTAGGTATTACCGCACGCTATGCGTGCAGAAAACCCCACTTCCTGGGCAGATAGAGACGTAAAATTTTGTACTCACCACGGGCGGTAATAAAGAAAGCCTCAGATCGCAGGTATTTGACGCCCGAGCCGAAGGCAAGGGCGATAACTTGCCTTCGGCTCGGGCGTCAAATACCTGCGATCTGAGACATTCTTTGTTTAACCGCCCTAGGTAAGTAATGTACTATTATCTATCCAAATATCATAAAACCCTCCATGATGGGTTCAAGAACCGCACATTATGACCACCATAAAAATAGTCTGTTTTGTTAGAACAAATTTCTTATCTATGAAAATGTTATTATTGCTAAATAATAACATCGATTTCGATAATATTATTTCATTCAAATTTCGAACGTCTCAAAAACAAATAAATTTGATTTAACCTCTATTCTAATATCAGTCGAGATGACGTTTAGTTCGAAATGAATTGTCAATTTGCATACAAATTTGACAAATGTCGCACGTAAGTAAGATATCGAACGATATGACAGTTGGATCCGACTCTAGTTTGTCTCTGAATTAAAAAAGAACTATGACTGCTGCCAGAAAACAACGCCGCGATGCCGGTCATAATATGCGGCTCCTGAATGCATCATGGAGGCTTATGATATGTGGATAGATAAAGTAGTGTATGTAACTATACATAATTAGGCATTAAGATACTCGTGTGATGTTATTATGAAACTCGCCTTTGGCTCGTTTCATAAACCCACACTCGTATTTAATGCCCTTCATTATGTACAGTCACATAAACTACTATAAAATAATCTAATCTGGTTAGGTTTATGTTATGACGCCTAATATAAAACTATTAGGAATTACCAATGAGTAAACAGCAGGAAACTTAGGTTACTGATTCAAGCACGTGCCAAGTAGGTACCTAGCTATAAAAAACAAATTTTATAATATATCTGGCATCGTAATGATGGTAACATATTATGCCCGAATCTGAATTGTGCTGGGCTCGCTTCTTCCGTCCGGAGTTTAAGTTTAGGTATTGCTATTTTTTGCTAAATCATCTTTGTAGCGTATATTCGATGCACTGATGTAAGTAAAATGATGCACCTACACCTATTGCTATAGGTAAGTGTGATGTTATTTCGGTCCCTCAACGTGTTGTAATCAGACGATTACAAGCCTGCACGGGACCCCGGGACCTGCGGGTACGGTCTGGTGCAAATATGGGACTCGTCATCTCAAAAATTTGTCTCATTAATTAATTTATTGAAAATGTTAACTGCCTATTGTGACATTCTTTAATGTAATTTTTTAACCAATAACCAAATAATTTGCATGCAGGATTGATACACCGAACTGGAAAATATTGTAAACTTATCTTTAAAATGAATTCAGCAAATTAACGATTTGTATCTATTATCCATCTCCTAATTGGACCGATATTTACATTGTTGTGGTTTTTTTTGTCAGAATTTGATCAAACTTGGTAGGTTGGAAGAACTTATGATTCTGTACAATGTCCTACAATTGTATTCCATTGAGTCACAAAACGTATGGGGTTTCCGTAACTCCATCGGATGTTTCATACAAGTTTGTAGGAACATACATAGGTATTTGGATATTGTAGGTATATATTGCACAGAATCACTCTCTTCAAACCTAACAAATTTTATCCAATTCTGACGAAATTTTTTAATAGACAACGATAGTAAAATCGGCCCAATTACCACAGTAATCACATTGATGTAAAATGATTTTGAGAAGATTGAGGGAGTCAGGGTAATTGTCAATTGTGCGACCACAACAGTGACTTATTTTTGCATGTTTTATAAGTATTTACTTTCACAATTGGCATATTCGCACTTGTAAAAAAAATCCGTGACATTGAATTATTGAGTTTTCAGGGATTCTATATATCCCTTTTAGACCGGAAGAACCATACCTTTTTATCGTAAAATGAATTATATTGATATATGGTTTCAATTTGTTAATTAAATGTAGGTAATAAATAAATAAATAATAAATAAATAAATATTATGGGACAATCTTACACAAATCAACCTAGGCCCACGGTAAGCTCAGTAAGGCTTGTGTTGTAGGCGATGATATATATAATAGATAAATACATATAGATACTTATATACATATATAACCTCCAACTCAGGAACAAATATTCGTGATAAACACACAAATAAATGCCCTGACCGGGATTCGAACTCGGGACCTCCAGCTTCGTAGGCAGAGTCACTACCCACTGGGCTACAGAGGCCGTAATATAGAAATATTTATTCGACAAAAACATGATACACTAGGATACAAAGTCATTGGGTCCCGAGCTAGGATTCCCTGTGTTACGGGACCCAGTAGAACAGCAAGCATACGATATTAAATAAGAGACAAGTAGGTATAGAATAGATATGTAATGGACCCGCATATAATTGTATTGGCCGAGTCCGAAAGGGACGGCAAATACGTATATTGTAAATTATTTTAAATTTCCTCCTTAAACAGGTTACACAATTACTACAATAAGTTACAAAATTTGGTACTGATGATGTCGTTATATATAGCCACATTTATAATTTTCACGTAAGTAATATCATGTACTGGATGATAATTGTTCAACCGCTGCAAGTGTAGGTACCTATTAATACTATTAACTGCGTCAATTACCTACAATCATGTAGAATGCCGCAATAACATAAGTAAATAATTATGATTGTGTGTTACAAATGTTTTTAATTGTGAACATAGTACAATCAATCAAGCAGAGTGCCACTTAAATAAATGTATAATGTTTATCGTCAAATATGGGGACAAAGAATTTTCATCGCGCAACGCCGACGGACACAATAACACGACACAATCTAGCAAATTACTCTATGGCACGTTACACTTTGGTATTCAATATAGCTTTGAGTTAAAAGCGCTGTTTAACTGTAGTACCTATTTAGGTACTCGTAGTTCATTTCATTGAAATTTAAATGTACCAAATTAAGCGTTTTTCAAATAAAGAATACATTAAAAAAAACAGAATACCTACCTACTTATATATTTTTTGGTTTAATATTAATAACTATCACCACTATACAAGAAAAATATTGTCCCAGATTTTACTAAATATGTTATATTTTTCTTCCAGTGCCTTAATAAACTTACCTATCAACGATTCTGAGTAAAAACAACTCACAAAAATGGAATTCTGAAAAAAAAGTTCATGTAGGACCTACCTACAAATTTTTGCTAAAGCTACCTGTCTTGATTAAAGTTGAGCTAATAGGCAGATATAGGTATTACACAATTACCCTATACAAAATTTAAAGTAATACTACTAGATACTAGACTGCCGTGCCCCCAGATAATGTCTTTATGTCATTTAATATAAGTCAGTTATGAAATACAATTAATCCTAATACCAGATTCACAATGGGCTGTTTTTCATTAATTATTTTACCTAATAATAGCTTCAGTTATTGCAGCATCATCAAAGTATTTTTTTAAACACATTTGTATCGGGTTAGAGTTTTACATTGGCAGAAATATCGTTCATATTATGCGTTAGGTTACTTTAGCATGAATATGTGTTTATTTTTCTTAGTATTTATTTATGTCTAGTAGTAAGGTCTTTGTTTTTGATTTTATTTTAAGCTATAACTGTACTTATTTTTTTTCATGCAACAAACAACAACGATTTTTTTTATGGAGGAGCGGGTCTTCCTGACACAGGTATTTTTAGGGTTCCGTAGCCAAATGGCAAAAAACGGAACCCTTATAGATTCGTCATGTCTGTCTGTCTGTCTGTCCGTCCGTATGTCACAGCCACTTTTTTCCGAAACTATAAGAGCTATAGTGTTCAAACTTGGTAAGTAGATGTATTTTGTGAACCGCATTAAGATTTTAACACAAAAATAGAAAAAAAACAATAAATTTTGGGGTTCCCCATACTAAGAACTGAAACTCAATTTTTTTTTCATCAAACCCATACGTGTGGGGTATCTATGGATAGGTCTTCAAAAATGATATTGAGGTTTCTAACATCATTTTTTTCTAAACTGAAGAGTTTGCGCGAGAGACACTTCCAAAGTGGTAAAATGTGTGTCCCCCCCCCCCCCCCTGTAACTTCTAAAATAAGAGAATGATAAAACTAAAAAAAATATATAATGTACATTACCATGCAAACTTCCAACGAAAATTGGTTTGAACGAGATCTAGTGAGTAGTTTTTTTTAATACGTCATAAATCGTAGAAAGCAATTTATTTAACGGAACCCTTCATGTGCGAGTCTGACTCGCACTTGGCCGCTTTTTTACCTAAGTACTAGGAAGACCCAAACATAACCCTGTAGTTATATTGTAACGCACCCGTTTTATGAAATAAACCATTTTCATTAAACAAAGCAATATTAATTGAAAAAAAACTGTTGTACTGTTAGTTATAATATGTAGACCGAAAAACATTAAAGTTGAATAAAATACAGCCTAAAATATAAAATTACTAATGCTTGGAATAAATGCTTTTACAATTTTAATGAATATTTCGTATTAAGTAGGTCTACAAATGATTAAGTTTAATTTTAAGTTCAATAATATTGTAGGTAGGTATATACTTAAGCCCGAAATGGGCAAACTGTTAATACCTTCTTGTACACAGTTTTATTTGACAATAAATGATATAGATAGCTACCTATCTATCTAATAACTAGTCACGATTAATACCAACAGAAAGTTTAAAAACTCTTAAAATTTTAAATTCATTGTAAAGTGAGGTAAGTATGTACCTACTGGAAGCAATTTATTATTCGTTTTTATTTTCAAGCAATTTTAATAGCACCCTTCTATTACACAAATGCTAAATACCAGCTAAGAAATGAGTTTACAGACAAAAAACATTCTAGTAATTATTTGCAATTATTAATGTAAAATACCTAGTTTATTATTGATATCTCAATTACGATGTCTTAATCGGTAAAGGGCTAAAATAAGGTTTTTATTGCTGTTCAGCTTGTAATAACAAAGATTAGTGCCTATTATAAGAAACTTTTATGTCTCTCAAATAGACAGAACTTAAGGTATCGAATCTTTTTTGAGTTCTTGTTTAATCAAATTTCAATTAGGAGTTCATCAATTAGGTAGGTACGAAATTTGCTCTCTCCGTCTACTACCTAGACGCAGAGAGATGCCCTACCTAATAAGAGTACCGTACGTAACACAGCGGCATTGACCGTACTTTCCTACTGTGGTTCTGGAAAAAGCGACCTAAATAAAGTTTTTAATAAGGCAAAAGAGCAACCCACTGTCTTTGAGTTGTTGTCAAAGTGTTACTTCACTTTAACGAAAAATGTGCTTTGGTCGCTTTCAGTTTAGCCTCTATTGTCTGTTGGTCTATTAGGTCTCAAGGAGAACAGCGTTCACCTTATTAAAGGGCCGTCACGTAGGTAGGGACTTTATATAACAACATTCGTAGACTGCTAAGTAACAGGCAATGTACCTATTCACAAGTTCACAACCTTGTAACACCGCTGACTTCCAAAAAACCATAATTGTTACGAGTCTATAAGTCAAACTATGCTAGAAACGGCTCATAGTCAAGTACAAAATGTTTTCTGAGACTTAGCTTTAAGCATTTGTCCTAATGTCAAGCTCAAATGATATTAAAAATAACCTCAACGTAATCTAATGCTTATCCTAGGCATAAATAACGTCTTTAATATTAAAGTATTATGCCCGAAAAATCCGTTCGTTTGAATAATATCTGTATTAATAAAAAAAAATGGAAAGGTGCGAAGAGTCTTAACGAGGGTAATCCTTGTGTAAGTTATCGTCGCGTCACCCGCTGCGCGCGCGACGTTTCAACCGCCGAGAGATTTTATCGACCTTTTTATCGAGCCTTTGTCGGCGGACTGAGGTGTTACCCACGAAATTAGTATATTTTGTGGATGACGCATGGCTTTGTGGAATAGACTCGTCTACTATTATAAATTATGAGAACATCGATGGAGTTGTAATGAAATGGGTTGGGCGTAAACTGTTATAACCCTTATGTCCTTTGCGTAACGGCTATGTTGCGTGTTTGGTGGTTTTTACTATAAGCGTGTTGCAATTGGATTGGGGCTTGGCTGTTTGTATTATGATAGTTTGTTGGTTATTTATTTTGTCAATCGTTTTCTATACTAGCGTGGAAACAGACAGTCGAAGAGTCGTTTATTAACTTTAACAATACACAAGTTTAACACTTGGACTTGTGTATTGTTAAAGTTAATAAGCGTTTGATATTCCTTATAATTTTGAGCCTACTCATATTTATTTTTTCAATTGCTTGTCTGGAGTTTATTAGGTACACCTGTTTTTTTTTAATAAGGATGTTATATTCTCAGTTTTGATCCAGGCTAAAATTGCGTTGAGCGGGGATCCTCTTATTTCACCGAGAAACGTTTCGCCGAATGCATTGTTTAGCCGAATTTTCATTTCATAGAATTTTTGTTACTCAGAAACCATTAACTTTATAGGTACCTATAGGTACAGCTAAAAGGTCATTGTGTAGACCCCATTAGGTTAGGTTAGGTTTGTTTTATAAGTTATAACACTTATAACTATTATAAGAAAAGTTTACTGTTTCAAAAAAAAAAAATCGGTGAAATGAAAATTCGGCGTGACATTCATTCGATGAAACGTTTGTGGGTAAAACAAGGGTATTCCCGTTAAATGATTTATGAAATTATTTGTACTTAGATTTTAACTTCACAAAATATTAGGCAGAACACGATCGAAATACCTAATTGCCAAAAGTTTCGGTGAAACCTTTGCTGTTCCAGAGACTAAGTATTATATACTTATTATATCCTGACAGTTAAGTTTCACTCATTAGGTACTGAATAACATTGTGTTACTTTTTCAAGAATGTATAAAACGTTCTATAAAATAATTGTTGTTTCGTTATGCCCTTTGTGTAACTAAATTGAAACTAAGGAACACCAAACGATTTGTGAATGGAATACTACAATTATTGACACCTAGTGAATAGATATAGCTATTTACTAATATAAGCAGATAACTACTGACAGTCGGCCTCCTTGTAATAATGCCTTTGCTAATAAATTAATTGTTTTATTCGCCATTTGCAGCGATAGGAGTGATTTGCGACACTTTGGCTATTATATTGAGGAAACATTATCAATTATTAATAATTAGATGCAACTGGGTGTGCGATAATTGATTATGTTTGTCGCTTGTTTGAGAATTTAATGTTGAAGAGCATTATTTACTTGTTATTCGGTTTAAAGTGATCATGGCCTGAGTCGCTCGCACATTTTACATGGGTCAGGTACATCAAAGCTAACTCAGGATGATCTCTATAGGTAGGTAAAAAAAATATATATATAATTTGAATCTATTTATTTCAGATACCTAAAGTACTTAAGGGGCTACCCGAGGTCTTCATCGATTTTTGACTAGTTTTGAATCGTTACAAATACTTTTGCACTACAGATAGACTTATAAGGCAAACGGCTATCGATTCTTCAATCTTTAATCTCCACTTTGGTTTACCATATTTTGAAAGAAATGGATAGTTATTTTTTTATGATTTTTTAAAACATTGTCTAAAAAAACACCTTTTTTGTTATAAAATTGCTGTGAAAGATCTAAATAATACAAAATCTACATATTTGGGTTCGTCTCTGATGTCTCTATAAACGTGTGTACGGTTTTCGTTTTAAACTAATTAACACAAAAGTTATGGCCAGAAAACCTGTTTTTTGGTCTAAAATTGTTCAACTTTGATGCCAAATATCTCGAAGACGGTGATGTTTGAAGTAAATATGGGATACTATATTGCTTAAAGCTGTTGTTGTTAATATGATAAGCTACAAAAAACATTAGAAAACTAAGGGATTCAGATTGAAGGTCATTGGCGTATGGGATCCCCTTAACTAAATTACATTTTTTTGCAAATCTCTATGCGAGATTATGTGCGCGGTCACTCGACTCGTTTTATAATTTTTATATTAACTATTATGCTTTATTATTTCTATTACAATTTATACATAAGTATTGTTATTATGAGTAGTTTTTAATTTCGGTAGTGTGTAAGTATATTCTCCAGCATATTTGCCGTTTGTAAAATATTCTTTTAGAATTTTCTTAATTTGCGGATGTTTTTTTGTTTCCAGTAAGTGACTGGTTTGAGCGCTTCCGTACTTTAGAACGGATTTGTTGTCTATGACTGCTCTTCTAAAACCCGAGTTAAAGACCTTCCGTCGGTTAGAAAATTTTAATAAGTTTCTGACAAAAATTTCATTTCTGGGTACAAGATTTTATTGCCGACTGCACTTTTCTGTGTACCCTCATTAACTACCCATTGAGACGATTCTAACAAGCCCAAACTCAACGGGGTTACGTCGGTTAAGTACCTACTGAATTCCCATGGCCACCTTCTGTCTCCATCAACGGATCAGCTCGATGGTACCATAATATTGAATTGTCATCCAAACTATAGGTACCTTTAACCAAAATTTCAGCTCAATTGGTTGAAGATATCTACTTCCAAATTGAGTTGCAAGATGTTGGAACATATTATGGACCAATCTAACCTCTTTAATCTGTTTAGGTTTGTTTTTATAGTCAGACAGATGTCACTCATTTTGTCCGTTTGCTTTTGCTGTGTTCAGTCGTACTATCAATAAATTCATGGAACAGAGAAGGTGTTTATAATGAATATCCCCGGCTTCTCCAACACAAGATTCCACCCGAACATCGCAAGTTAATAGAAAGCCTGTAAAAATTGCTCCACTCACTTGATAAAGCCTGATGTAAGGTCCAGTACCTAACCTCTTTTGGTAGAAATAAGATGATAATTGTAGCCTCAAGTACTTATTTAATACTATTATACTATTCTGTGCTTCAAGGGCGCCGAGCTCCTTCGAGATGCAAACAGGGTAACGCTCAGATGAAGAAAAGTTTTTATTTTATGATTTTTTATTCGACGATCACGATGCGAATTCTTATATTTTTATCTGTAGTTACTCTACTTATACTAAAGTAATAAAGAGATAGGGTTAAGGATGTTATTGAGGGTAAATAGCTGGAACTACCTCCCTATAATATTGACATGACATGTAATATTGACAATTAAAAACTATAGTCCACAACCCCAACTATGGTTCAAATGTAAACTCATTCGTTTCTATAAATACCGATTTCGTATTAGTGATTTTATACGTTTTTGTTTAAATTTGTGTTATTATATAGCCTATCTTTAAGTTCATCCATGAAAATAGTCACACCTGAGCAAGTAATGTGAGAATTGATTTGGACCATTTTATCTTATCTTATCTTATCTAGGTGAGGGCCCTTTCGGATGCACTTCGACCCAGTGGGATCTTTTGTGCATTTGCCCTCTCCTTTATACCTGCTCCCAGGCTTGCTCCATCATTTCCACAAAGCGGATGATGCAGTTCGCCGGGAGCACCTTGAATTCCTTTGGTTGCGGGTAACCGTTACCAAAGTAGTTCATTATTTGTCTGGCAAGGGCATGACATTCACTCAATAAGTGTTCCATAGTCTCATCCTCCTCACCACACATTCTACAGTCTAAACTATCAGATAGTCCCATCTTGGCCAAGAGATCCTTGACCCCGAAGTGACCAGTGAACACCCCAGATATCATTCTGAGTTGCTTCCTACTGGATTTCCAGAGTTTTCTGGTCCAGCTCTGCACCTTTATGTATGCATGTAATATTGACAATTAAAAACTATAGCCCACAACCCCAACTATGGTCCAAATGTAAACCCATTCGTTTCTATAAATACCGATTTAGTATTAGTGATTTTATACGTTTTTATTTAAATTTGTGTTATTATATCTTTAAGTTCATCCATGAAAATAGTCACACCTGAGCAAGTAATGTGAGAATTGATTTGGACCATAGTGGGTGACCTGGACTATAAGTGTGTGGTTTTACGGTAAATTAATATGAATATGAATACTTATTCAATTTCAAATAATCTTTCACCAATAATGTAGGTAAGGTATGTAGAATAGCATATATATAAATTATTTTTTTGCAAAATAACACCACAACACAATTTCGTTCTTATTAAGAAAATACAATATAGGTATATATTTTTTTTATAATATACTAAAAGACAAAAAACTAAAACTTAAACTAAATAAAATAAAAAGAATGTAAAAAACCTATTTTATAACTAAAATAACGGGTCTCCCCGCGGCATGGTGCCGATGATGCTGGCATCATATCACCGCTTTTTATAATTACAAGACATTATTGCTTAATTAATTTATTATTCGGAAAACCAACAGCTACAATAATTAACGTAAGAATTGAACATGTAATACAAGAAAGCTGATGAATTAATGGCCGCAAAAATATCTGGCACGCTCTTACGGCTCTAGGAATAGAGTTGTCATCAGATATTTTTGCGGCCTTTGTTCCATCATATATTGATGCCGGTGACTGTACCTAGTAACATAATGGTATTAAAAAAGCAACTGGTGGCTGGTGGTGATGGGTGTACTATACCTAAGTACACTGCATCACAAAAACCTTAGAGAAAGTAGTGGTAATAAATTAAAAAAAAAAACATAATTAAAAGCACAATGCAGTATAAGGCACGCTCACTTAATGAAACACTCTGTCAGGCTATGCCTCACAGTAGGTAAGGTTAAGTACCCACTTAAACGTCTTAAACTAAAATAACATAGACAAGAATAGGGTTTATGTAGAATGACTCAATAGACGTTCGCGGTGGACAATTGAAATGGACTAGGTAGGTAAGTATGTTTTAAGTTGCAGCTTTGCTTGCTGCATTCTGTCTTAATATGGAGGCGGAGTCGCAAGGGCAACTACTTAATAGTCATGTAGGTAATAAATAAATGAATCTAACATTAGAGCTGACAACATAAAATCAACGAAACATTTAAGTAAACAAAATCATAAATCGCATTTTCGTATACCTACCTAGGTATAATTCTAGCGCGGTAAACCAGATCTTAAAATACTTACTTAATTGTATCTACTCCATAACAAATCAAGTTGCGTAGAAATGCAAACCATAATTATGCACGAATTATTGCGAGCTTAGGGCGATTGTAATTTGTTTCGTCAAACAAAAAAACATTGAATTTACCTAACTGTTCTAAATTCAAAATAAACGGTCAACTTCCTTTTTAATCGTAATCGGGCGACGAACCCGCCCAATGCTCTGTTTAAATTTCACCATTCCTCAAAACCTAAACGGCGTATCACCTTAACTTTGTAACTGTAATAGCAACCTTATGTTATGGAAGATAAAGTTTAGATTTCAAAGCGAAGCTTGAGGAGATAGGTACGACGATGGGAATGTAATTGTGACTGGCCACAAAGAACGATTAGAGACAAAGAAATTAATTCGCGCGATCGATCGGAACGGGCGAGTCTTGTGATCGGCAGACAATATGGCGTCGTTATACGCATTGGACAAGGACCGGAGGGGCACAATTCGACTTGTTTTATGACAGTTTGTGACATGGAAACCATTTGGGCACTTTTGTAAAGGGTCATTGTCCAATTGCCAAATTTTGTTATTCGATAAGTGTATTTCAATTGACATAGCTCGCAGCCATGTCACAAAACGGGCGCTATCACGTGCTGTCAAATGACGAAGCGTCCTTGGTTATGAGTTATGAACATAAACACGAAGGAAAAAATATTCAATCAATTACATCATTCTGATGATGATAAGAAAAACCTAATAGAGCATCAAGTAAGGAATGAAAATGTAAACAATAAAAAAACAGGCATTAAGTAATTTACCAAAATTTTCAACAAAAAAACACAATTTTGACACTCAATATAAAAGCTATTACGAAAAAAAAATTAAAATTTCATTGCTCCGCACGTAAAACAAAACTTAGCTCACTAAACGTCTAAACCAATTTAGCATTGATTTATAAGGGGAGGCTCGGCAAACACGAATGGCCTAATAATCAGGAATCACAACTAGTCAAAAGCGCATCAATAAAGGGTGAGTAGGGGACGGGCGGTAATGGAACAGCGCATACATTAGTCCTTTCTCCCCTAGGACAGAAAGATGGGATCTTGAAAATCATGCTGGTGATATTATTGAACTAAACATATTTAGTAGTTAAATACACAAATAGGCAAGTAAACTAATTAAGATTTTAATGGTTTAATAGAGTCTTAACAACGTACCTATCGATGGAAAAAAAAAACGAATGAATGAATCAAAAAAGTACTTAGTTAAGTAAGTATTTTATTCGCCCTGCACCATTCAAATGATTCCATTGTGTTAAACGCGAAAATTAAGTATATTGAGACGCACAATTAGATTGATCTTAGAACAAGATAACTTTTAAATTACCTATTTTAGGAAGGATTTTTGTTTTTTTTTTTTTTTTTTTTAATTTATTGACCAATATAATCTGAGTAGTACATTTTGGTATACATTTTTTCACCAGCGGAAACCTCTAGGGTTTATATGCTGATGAATAGTTCGCTATGGTACATTAATTTACTTGAATACATCACCGTTATAGACTCATAATTATTACAATACACTCGTATTGGGTTCAGATAACGTCAGATACCTTTTGATACTAGGTATCGATTGTAAGCTATTTACGTATTTATGCTGTAGTTCTTTTGGTAGTTGGTTTATTATATAAGGAAGAAGATATCTGACGTTTCTTTTCCCATGCACATTGACAAAATTAGGTAATTTGAACATAGATTGTTTTGGTAAATTTTGTCTAAGGTTGCTTTTTCTTACATATAATACTAAATGCTCTTTGTACGCATACTCTTCCCTTAAAATACATAGTTTAACTTTATTGAACACTGACATTACGTCACAATAATTAAACAAACGCTCATAGTTTGGGGATATTTATTTCCTTGTGTTTTTGGGTACAATGTTTTTAAGTAATCTAATTTGTAGTTTATAAATATCGTTAAGGTAAGTTTTGTAAGTTCTACCATAACTGCTTAGTCCGTATGTAACCACTGAATCTGCCATGGAGGTATACAATAGCTTAAGTGTGCGATAAGGTAGTTTATATTTTAAAATGTGTATTTTACTGAGTAGTGCTCTTAGTTTATCGCATACATGCTTTATATGCGGACCCCAGTTAAATCTCTGGTCAATTATTAAACCCACATAAGTATGTTGCATGACTATTTCAATCTGTGTACAATTACACTTAATACATTTAACATCGTAATTATTATGCAAGCAGTCGACGCTGTGCGCTATGAGGCACGGGATGTGAGCTGCCTTATTGTGTCTAGTATGTATGTGCATAGCTTTGGTTTTTTGAGCATTAATGACAAGCCCCATATCGTGCGACCAGCGGCACAGCAGGTCGAAGTTTGCCTGCATTTGCTGTTCTGCCCTTACAATGTCTGTGTCCGCGACTATCAGGCAGTGTTAAAGTGGCATATGATCTTATTATAACATATGACATTCATGAATGAATCTAAATGTACATTAGTGATAGAATTGAAAGCTGATAAGGATCCATGTGATGATATCCATTTGGAAACCATAATGTTTTATTATACTTAGTGTGAATTTCAAATAACTAAGTATTTAGATTTTTTATGACCATTATTTTCCTACTGTGTGAAAATTAAAAAAAATACAATATGTGAATAAAACCTCCACGTTTAGGTGTAGGTACCTACCTAATTGTTTAGTAATACCTACCAGCGGAATTTCGCTTTCAGATGTAGATACTATAGTACCTTAAGTAGGGAATTACCTATTGGTTTTCTTACTCAGAATCATGGCAACTATTGATTTTGAGCTTCTTCAATTTTGTGTCCGTTTTGAGATACCATATAAAATGTCACAAAACTGACTTTTTTGTAGACACTTTTTTCTTTACCGAAATTTAATTAGGTACCGATACATGATTCCGGAGAAGAAATTTAAAAAAAATCCTAATTTTGAAAAAACAAGTAGGTAAACCTAGTGAAATTAATTATGAACATTCTCTCACTCTCATGCAGAAACTCTTTATTAGAAAAGTTATGTAACAAACACAATAAAGCATTGGTCCAGCGGAATAATAGGTAAGTATGGCAAAATTGTGAAGTGGAAATTTAGGAAATGGATAATCGCGTAAAAACTACCATTTCAAGTCGAATTTGATGGGTGGAATATTTTACGCAGGTACATATTTAAGGTGTATTTGTTGATTTATAGATAAGAATCAACTCATTATAATACTTTTGCAGAAAGTTGTTTATTTATATGTACCTATAGGTGTAGGTGTAGCTGCATGATGAAGACCTTTAAGTGTTTAATGATAGGTACTTATTAAAATTAAACGAAGACAAGCTCAAACCCCAAACAAAACACTGCAATCTGCTAACATTTAATGGAGGTAAATATTCTGTATGTACTTAAAACCTTAAAATGAAAAAAAAAACAAGCTCATTACGCAAAACAAGTGACAAAAGGCCAAAAACGCTAGTGATGGGGGCCTCGCAAGCAAGGTGCGCGAAACTCAGACCAATTTCAAGGGCCATTTATTCTCACACCACACCCCTACGGGGTACAATTTAAAATAAAACCAAGAATGTTTTGGTACAGCTGTCACGCTATAAAGTAAGTTAAGTAGCCAATGATGTATTGTTTATTATCTTTAATGTGATCGGTTTTTGTAAACTAAGAGTAAAGTTGCCCCGCGGTTTTAAGGCGATTTGTAATTCCAGTTGAACGATTGAAATTGGTACGTGAGGCGGTAATGTGTCACAATTGGTTTGGTTTCACAAATATTTTCGACAAAATAGTGCAAAATACTTTTAAAGAAGAAATTAACACAACATGTGTTTGATATTGCGACATTCTTGAAATGGAATGATAGATCACAAATAATTCTAATTAAATGTAACCTATAAAGATACTTAGGTACCTATTCTAACTTAACCGTATATAGCTAATAGGTATGGCTGTGAAAATTACAAAAAAAGTCAATTGGATTATATCCGTTACGAAATATAGCATGACACGATGCAAAAAAATGTTCTATCCAATTTTGTGAGCCTCTTGACAACGATATTATCCAATCAGAAAGCGTCACCCATTTAACATGTTTTCGAACAGTTAGAGACGCAATTTTCTCCTCAACTGTCACAAGTCGTCTAATCCTAGCCTAGCCGCACGCGCGACTAATCGCAGGTCGCGTGCCCCAAAACACGCATTTGTCAAATTCGACGCGCTTTTTTACTGTTTACCGAAGTATTACAAATAGTGCACCCCTTTCGAGAGATTGGTCACGGGAGGCGGGTGCCAATATGCCGTTTAGTCGCCAAGGATCGTAAGAGTTTAGTTGCTCAAATAGTTTGATAGCCGTATCGCCAGGTAAGGTGGCTTTAGGGACGTTTCTGTGGATTGAACAGTTATGTTTATGTAAAACTTGCATTTAAAATGCATCCTTTGTTGCTCTAGAGTGTACTATTTTTCCATATCAAAAATTATAGTGAAATATATATATTTTTTAACTAAAACCGGGCCACGGTTTCTATTTGTAACTGAAGACAAACTACCTCAGACAAAGAGTATATTTTGGCTTTTCTGAAGAACTGAAGAAAGTTAACTGATTGCCTTATATACACCGTGGCCGTGAATAACCCGAAAAATTTAAGCTAACGATACTAGAGCCTAATTAGAGTATATAAAGTTATGTAACATATAGTCTAAAAACTCATAATTAAGGAGATATTAATTATTTGAAACAAATCAAAAGTTAAAAAATCTCCAGTCTAACACACCCTAAAGTCGGAGTGAGTCGGGGCCTTTTCGTGGACCATGTATTTTTAACGTTCTGTGTTTTGTTTTTTACACCCATTGTTTTGTCCACGAATAAATGTTTTCTTTCTTTCTTTCTTTCTTTAAAGGCTTGAGCATAACTTGACACTTCTTGTCATGGAACACAAGTCACGGCATTCGCCGTTCGTCGTATGATTTCGGAGCGATTCGTGAAGTGTTATGCTCGCTCTCTGTTCTTCAACTTGAGTTTCTCAACTAAAGAGTTGTTCACAAAGAAGCGGGCAATTAATAAGATTTAATTTGTACTGAAATAGTAATCTAATTAAGACACATAATTAGACCCATGTTGATACAACATTATTTACTCGTACTGTCGTCAAAAATACGTGGTTTAAATCTTTCGGGTTATTCACGGCCACGGTGTATATAAACAAACTTGACATCACTGACAGGTCACGCCAGGATGTTTACGCTGTGTAACCTGCCTTAAAAAGCACACATTTAATAACATAATAAAAAATGTGTAAGTATACCTACGTTGAAATTATGTTGCTGGTAATCGACTGGACCGGATATGCTTTTGTATTATTTGAATTACGTATTTTGTGTCACTTTGTACATTTTACAGCGATAACTGCCTGTAACAATAGTTTGCAGCAGACCAAACAAAATAACAAGTGAAATCAAACGATTAAAAAAAAAAAACCAACATATTTTTTTATATACCTACCCTATGTGTCTCCTACGATTATGCGGAATACAACGACCCCTCACATTTTAAAATACATAAAGCTTTTTTTGGCTGTAACCCGTGAAACAGAATTTTCTTGACCACGTATAGTACATACACACACTCGTAAAACATAACCCTCCTTCTGAGGCAGTTGGGTAAAAAACGTATTCGCAGCTACAATTCATAATCACCATAACTTTCAAATGAAACAATACATCGTTCCAATCGTTAATTACGGATTGTTTTCTATCGGAACCAATTGATTAGCTCCCGCGTGGGATCATAACAAAAAATGTCACCCTCGTTTTTTAGAACAAAAAAAACAAACAACTAATTTCATGCCCCAGCATTTTGTATGAATAAATTATTGCATAGTTTTTTTGCGTGGCTGTAATTAATTGTAACTAGAATAGCATACAAACATATCCGTATGAATAATGACTGACGATGATCAATTTACTAGGTATTTAGTAATGGCTAAATATGGGTTATTATTACACAAAAGGATAAGGGCGTAAATTACCTTCCTAGTTACTTATATTTAATTCAAAACTGGCTTGAGGGAGAAACGCATATTTATGTTATTGGTTACTGTGGAATAATTTCGGCTAATGCTATGATGAAATAAATAGGTAGGTAGGTAGGTAAAGACCTTGTGAATTAAATACCTATAATTATGTTAATTGGTAAACATCGCTAAAACGCATGAAGGTACTTAGGAGTGGCTAAAAAAATTGCAACAAAACGAATGAGTTTGTTTCCTCCCCTACCATCGCTTACTTTGGGAATTTGAGTTTTTTTTTATTATTACGATCATTTATGACTGTTACGTTGGAATATATATGAACTATTTACTATTTAGTAAAAACACGCCTGTGGTAATTTGAGGATATGTGTCAAATTGTACCTTCGTTGTAACTTTAGTGACCAATTACCAATTATTAGATACCAATTAGTTTTGTCCGTTACGATTTTTTTTATAAAAATTCTTTCATCGAGGTTAGGTACTACGTGTAAAATAGTAGGCATGAATACGTTTTTACACCTATTAAAATGAGTACAATATTACTAAAACAATGTGCTTATCTTGTTAAATCATCTTTGGTGCGCGGTTAATGGGTTAAAAAAAATAGATATACCTAGCTCTGAGGACTTATAAAAAAAAAAAAAAAAAAAAAAAATCAATACTTTGTGTAACAAAGAAACAAACTTTCTGACATGATTATGAGTAAGTCTTGATTATTCAAATAATTTTATTGACATAGGTAGGTATGTATCTATTTGCTTTTTGACGATCATAATAATGACTTCATGTAAATTGACAATTTAATTTACAATGTAATCTTACTATGTAATCAATAAATCTATCTATCTAAAAGTAGCCATGATACATTTGATGTCAAATTTCCATTATGAGTAAGTACTTAAATGTATCGGCACCGGAGTTGAGGTCACACACACAACAACATGATTTACTAATGACAGCGGGATTTTGATATTAGTGTCCTTTTTTCGTACCGATAACGAGTTCAAGGAATTTAGTTTCAATTATTGGATAGAAAAAAACACTGGTTTCAATAAAACAGATCTTCATATCATGAGTTGCCCGACAACCATAACCTTGTAATAAATGTAAGGGAATCAGATGAAGCTATATCGAGTGACTAGTTTATTAAGGCATATTTTTATTTTCCTACTGTCTGCTTTCCCAAATTTTTGGAAATACATTAATCGTGCACTAAAATTCATTCGTTCACTCATTCCTTCATTCGCCACCTTTTTTGAAATTAATACTCTAAGTAGGTACCTAGGTAGTTGTGTGTGTAGGTAAGCGTTCAATTCAATTCTCCTGCCGATACCTATATTTCATAATAATGATTTTGACAGACGATATCTTTTCTCACGTTATCTGTAGGTACACAAGGATAGAATTTAATCGTGGACGAAATTACCTTACTAAATTCTTTGAAACTCATCCCAATGATAAACATAGCTAAATAATTCGAATTGCATAGAAGCGGCAATAATAACTATGCACTTAAAATTTAGTTTTCCTGTAGTTTTTTAAACAATGTAGGGTCATTTCGCCGGTTGGCGACCACCTAATTTAATGTGCCGGTTAGCGACCACTTAGCTGACTTGGTGAACTGAAAGCATATTTTCTCGTTTTTTTTGTATGTTCCTATTCCATAACTACAAACAATAAGGCATACGGCTGACTGTTTCAATAGGCTCTGTAGAATTGATATTATCTTCAATTGAAAAAACTATGTTCTTCAAGTGGTCGCTAACCGAAGATGGTCGCGTAACCGGCGAAATGACCCTATTACTTACTACATTTCTTTTAATAATTCATTTATTATTTTGACTAAGTGAGTGACAATGACAACGGAGGCCAATGTCCAGCAGTGGACGTCTTTCGGCTGATATGATGATGGTGATGATGAGTGACAATCCCAACATCTGCATTTATGCTGTAAAGTGCGAACAAGCTCCGTACTAGCTCAACACAAAACAACACATCTGTATTCCACCGAGGTTCATTCCCTATTCTACCGAGACAAAACATGTAAAAAACGACTCACACGTTCGTGGCAACGAGAACCGTACCAATTCGAAAAGATCGTATCCCGTACACCTTCCATAGTTACATTAAGACCTTTTATTTTTAATAGTAGCACTAGGACAATTCATAAAAGCTACCGAACACTGCTGAACCAAGCCAAGTTTCCACACAACTGTCAAAGCATTGTAGCATCGTAGCTCGAATTGCGTGCACCTAGCTTATAGAGCGCAAAAACAACCCTAACGCCTTGGCCACGACTTTGGTCTGAAGCGACCTGCGACCAGCGTTTTATCTGTTCATTGCGCGTGATCCCAACAGATAAAACGCTGGTCGCAGGTCGCTTAAGACCAAAGTCGTGGCCAAGGCGTAAGCCCTACTCCTAGTTTGTTACCTAGGCTCAAATTATAGAAGATCTCAGTCGACCGTTTTATGAATAGACCGGCAGCACAAAGACGGTCCCGCCCCGTCGGCCGGCCGGCAAATTGGACATTGTCGGCGGGGTGTTAAGAGGCTAGCACTAAACGACCATGCATAAAGATGTGGTTGAGGCTTGTGGTTTGATGTCTCAATGCTGTTAACATAAAGTTGAGGTATTCTGGAATAATTCTCGCACTTTCTAGTCGTAGAATGGTGTTACTTTACAAGACTTTGAGTTGGTTTGGTTTCAGCGGAACATGACTTTAAATGTTTTAATATTTGCTACGGCGCGTTTGTGGATAATACTAAGTAGATACATTTAATCGTCATATCAGTCGAAAGACGTCCACTGCTGGACATAGGCCTCCCCCAAAGAGTGCCAACACGACCGGTTCTGCGCCACCCGCATCCAGCGGACTACCGCGACCTTTACCAGGTCATCAGTCCACCTTGCCTACCCACGCCTCGCCTTCCGGTACGTGATCGCCACTCGAGAACCTTTCCGCCCCAACGGCCATCGGTTCTACGTGCAATGTGCCCCGCCTACTGCCACACATGAAATACCTACACACACACACATTTAATATGTAAACTAAATTCAAATACCTACGTCCTAATACTTGGAATTATGTCACATAGAAGAGGCAATAAAGTAACCATGTTTTATAACAAAAATGTGAACGGATAGCTATTTTAATGTACCTATCTCAAATTAATACAAGTGGGTATGTGAGCAGTAATCTCGCAAGCCTGTTTTCACGAGAAACGGTCGAGAAATGCGACCTGTAGATGAGTTACGACAGTCGGACGTCCGGACATATGAAAAAAATTAAGAATTGACTTTAAAAACAAAGTCTAAACCGACATCAATTCAGTACTTCACCAAGCCACATGGTACATGAAAATTTCCACATTTCCTTTCCAATTTACCACATGAACTGCTTTCCGAGAGAAAATGCGTTGATTATTACAGACAAAACCCAAGTCACTATATGTGGGCTGATAATATTTGAGGAGTTCCGTCGATCCCTCAAGGATCTCAGAATTAACACTTCATTAGTTGCTACTTCAACGAAATCATGTCAGACCATGCATGATGTGTGTGTGTATCTTTGACGTACTTTACTTATCTTTGAGGAGTTTCATACGTCATCTGTGGTCTTCATAATCAGTTCCACTTCACCAAAATTACGATTTTCGAGGGTAAATACACGAGTTATAATAGAAAATACCAAAATCACTACACGCGTGCCTATATAATTTGAGGGTTGCCCTCAATTTCCCTGGGATCCAATCACCAGATCCTGACTTGGTGACAATGGGACCACCTCGGGAGTATACTCTTTCGAATAAAAAAAGAATTTTGGAAATCGGTCCACAATTTTTGCAGTCGGTTAATGTATGTAACTTTGGAGATACCTCAATCAAACATGTTTGCAGTTTAAATCCTTTTAATTAAGTAGGCAGGCACCTCCAAAATGTAAGGGACGGCTTAAGGTTACTTAATGAAAATGGTTGATCAATTCTGCTACAATATTTATTAGGCTAAAATTAATAAAAAATAAAAAAAGATTTACTGTCGCAAAAAAACACAAAAAAACACAAAATCACAAAATCGAACACTGATGTAGATACTTATATAAAACAACACAATGCAGAAAATAAATGATGCGACAATAGGCTCGGGGCTCAGCGTTTGCTGCTAGCCTGTCGGCTATACAGCGCTGTTTTTCAGCCCGCACCTACAACACGGGATACAATATAATTAATAGCTATATTGTATCCCGTGTTGTAATAGCATCCTGCCGTGACGACCGCGATTTCAATCATGGACCCAAGTCATTTTTTCCCTCTGTGACAGAGACGGCAATAATTATATATCTCTTAACGTGCCAGTTTAAGCTGGCTAGGCTGTAAAGGTATACCGCCTTTCATCATTTTGATTATACTTACGCCATGTCACCCAAAATCATTCGCATAACATTTTGTTACCACGGTACCAGAATGACTATTAATTTGATCCCCAAATCCACAAACCCAGTTAGTCACGGTGGGGCCAATATGCCCCGGGAAGCCGCGACTTGGCATTACCAGAGGGATTTGCACTACAGAACGCTTTTTATTATCTCTATGATCTGGGATTAGTTTTAATGGTTAGTATAGATTGCGCTATTAGCTTATTATAACGGTTTATAAGATAGCAATTGCTAATTTTATTTCCTTTATTTATCGACATAGAATTGCGTCTCAATGTCAAGGTATATACAAACAGCTGTTGCATTAACTGATCATGTATCAATTTATTGGAACGCAACATACCTATTTATTATGGTAAAATGGATTAAGAATTGAAAAATTTATCTTCAAATATAATTTAATAGCTGCACGCGTATTGAAAAAAAAACAGACAAACCCCCGGGATGACATATGTCTTACGTCCATTCAGAAAGCCTATTCTATATACCTCTATATATTGACATTGACATTTAACTCTCATATTGATGATATTCTAAATAAGTCGTATATGATAGAGGAAAACCACTTTAGTAGAGTAAAAGTTAGTTTAATCCGTGAATACGTATTGTGAGTTACAGCTATACTGTTAGGAGCCTAGTAACCGTCATGTAAGCAATGCAACGACAATGTCTTTCAGTTTTTATACAGCCAGTATACATATAGTTTATATGTAGGTTCTAACACCACCCCTTAAACTATATGTTCATACTACATATACTAACTACTACATCACTAAGCACCTACTTAAGCATATAAAAATCTTTTACAAAACGCTGATACTTTTCAGTACTCAAAGGCTTTGTCAAAGCATCCGCCAGCATATCGTTGGTACACATATAATTCACAACCAATACACCGTTTTCGACTATTTCGCGAATGAAATGATGTCTAACATCAATATGCTTAGTCCTTGCATGATACATATGGTTTTCGGTCAATTTTATTGCAGATTGGTTGTCATTGTAAACTACTATTTTGACATCCAATCTCAAGCACTCTTTCATGAATGTTTTTATGAACAGCGCCTCTTTGCACGCATCGGATAACGCCATATATTCAGCTTCCGTGCTAGAAAGAGCTACTGTTCGCTGTTTACGACTCTCCCACGAAACTAGAGAATTGCCCAATTTAAATATGTAACCAGTATACGACCGACGATCGACACTAGCCGCCCAGTCTGCGTCCGCTGACCCAGTCACGCTTAACCCGCTCTTCTCATAGGTGATGCTGTACTCCATAGTACCCCTAAGGTATCGAAGCACTCGCTTTGCCGCCTTCCAGTGAGCTTCTGAGTAGCAATCGTTAAACTGGCTTAGCATACTCACAGCATGCGCAATATCAGGACGTGAACAGACTGCGATATACTGAAGGCAACCAATCAAGTTCCTGTATTCATAGTCTCCATTCTTCTCGGATTTTGTAAGTTTCAGTCCAACTTCCATCGGTGTTTTAGCTGGTTTGCATTCAGTCATTTTTGAACCTCTCTAAAACTTTGCTAATATAAGCAGACTGATCGAGAATGATCTTTCCATCTTCACGACGGATGTGTATTCCGAGTACACTTTTTGCAGGCCCAAGATCCTTCATAACAAATAGCTTCATTATCTCCTCTTTTACCGCCTTTTTCTCAGTTTGACTGTTGCTAAGTAATAAAATGTCATCGACATAAAGGCCGAGGATGACAAGTCCGTTATTACTAGATCTGACGTAGACACAAGGCTCACACGCTAGTCGTTTAAATTTCAGCTTCTTGACAAGCGCGTCGTTTATCTTCTCATTCCATGATCTGCTGGCTTGTTTTAGTCCGTATACAGCTTTAAGCAAACGGTATGCCTTTCCTTTGCTGTTTTCCACGTCAAAGCCTTCAGGAATTTCCATATAAACGACTTCCTTCAAGTCACCATTTAAGAACGCTGTCTTGACGTCCATATGATCCACTTCCATGTCATATTCAGCCGCCAGCGCCAAAAGTAATCTTATTGTAGAGTATCTTACGACAGGTGAGAACGTTTCAAAATAATCTACTCCATATTTTTGTGTAAATCCCTTCGCAACCAATCGAGCCTTGTATTGTAAGAGCTCTCCGTTCAGTCCTCTCTTTTTCTTGAAAATCCACTTGCACTTAACAGGTTTCTTGCCCTTCGGTAAGTCCACAAGTTCGAGACATTTATTATCCAAGAAAGACTGATACTCATCCCGCATCGCTGCCTTCCACTGCGCAGACTCAGGACCATCGAGTGCCTCGCGAACGGTAGTTGGTGTTTCCGTGTCGCTACTCGCACCGGTCGTCAGTGCCGACAAGTAGGTGTCCTCAAACTCGTTCCGTTCTCTCGATTCCTCCGAATCCCAAGATGACGAACCAGGAACGTAGTCTTCATCTGAAGTATTGGATTCTTCATTGTCGGTATTATCTGTGTCATGGATCAGGATATCGTGGGGCTCTTCTGTGCTGTCAACAGGTTCCGCCGTCTGCTCTCCTATATTTTCAGATCCATTACTGATGATCACATACGGAGTCAGCTCGTTGACCACAGATCGTTCAACTGTATCCTTGAAGAATTTGTCCTCTACAAACACAACATTGCGCGAAGTTATACATTTTGTCGGATAAGCGGGATCCACAAGTCGATATCCTTTCGTATTTTCGCAATAACCTATGAAGATATACTTCTTGCATTTCGGGTCTAACTTCTTTCGTCCCTCTACGACAGAGTATGCCACACAGCCAAAAATTCGTAAATGGTTCAGGTTTACCTTTGATCCCGACCACTTCTCCTCAGGAGTAGCACCCAACACAGCCTTGGTTGGCGATCTATTTTTCAAGTAAACCGCAGTGTGCATCGCCTCTGCCCAGTATTTTTGTTCCAAGCCAGCACCCTGTAACATACACCGTGCAGCCTCAACAATCGTGCGGTTCCCTCGTTCCACTACGCCGTTCTGAGAAGAACAGTGAGGAACAGTCCTCTGGTGTATAATACCATGCTGGTTCAAAAAAGCGTCAAATTGTTTACTAACAAACTCACCTCCCCCATCTGTCCTCAAAGTCTTAATTGTTTTGTTTGTTTGATTCTCGACAAGAGATTTGAATTGCTTAAATTTTTCAAAAACTTCGTCCTTTGTCTTAATAAAATAACAAAAAGTTTTCCTTGAAAAATCATCTATAAAAAGTAGCATGTAGCGAGATCCACCAAACGAAGTTTGCGGCATAGGCCCGCACACGTCACTGTGTATGAGTCCTAAAACTTCAGTCGCCCTAGTAAACGATTTCTTTGGGAAAGGTAATTTTGTTGTTTTCCCTTCTATGCACGAAATACATTGTTTATATTCAGAGTTATTAAAGTCTATGCCATTCGCCATACCTGTTCTCAGTAGATTCATGCTCCTGCAGTTCAAATGTCCCAATCGCTGATGCCATACATCTTGAGACACAACACGCCCATTCCCCACGTTCGCTGCGACACGGTTAGCGGACGCAGATTCAGACGATGTTGGTTTACTACGCGTCGAAAAGGTTTGTAATTTGTAAAGACCATTTTCACGTTTTGCATTAGCAATCAAAACATTTCCAAAATAAATATTACAAAAATCATAACAAAATATAACTCGAAAACCTTTTGACGTCAAAACGTTGACAGATATCAAATTACATGACAAGTTAGGAATAAAAACTACACTGGTTAAAGTTTTTATACCGTCTTTAACATGCAGTTCGGTACTGCCGCAACCTGCACTTTTAAGTTTTTCACCGTTCGCCACGGTGACTTCCAAGGTTGTGTCCACCACGAAGTCGTTGAGTATGTCCCTCCTGTTGCAAAAATGACGGGAAGCGCCACTATCTATATACCAGGAATCCTCCTGCACGTCCACCGACAGCGCGCTCATCATATTCGCCATTTGTTTAGCGACGGGATCCTTCGACTTCTTATTCTCTGGACAGTACTTGGAAATGTGGCCCAGCCTTTTGCAGCGGAAACATTTGACAGGTTTATCACGCCGTTTCATCACCATCACGGAATCACTGCTCGTATCCATTCCGTTGGTCCGACGTTGTTGTTCTTGTAACAACTTTTGTTTAACTAGCTCGCTCGACATTTTTACGTTGCAATTTTCCAACGCCATGATCAGTGGGTCGTAGTCGGGTGTGAGCCCACTTAGCATTATTACAGCTAAAAATTCGTCGTTCAAAGGAACTTCGATATCCGTTAATTGTTGTGAGATATCGTTTATCTTTGTAATGTAAGGTTCCATACCGGAATACTCCTGGAGTTTCATCCCGAACAGCTGCCGCATTAACCCAAGTCTTCGACTAAGACCTCTGTCTTCATACGCAGCCTGAAGACTTTTCCACGCCTCCCATGCGGTAGTGGCGTTCCGCACGTGGGTGATAGCCACAGGGTTTATGCTCAAACAAATGCGAGCCAGAGCCTTCTGCTGCTTCTTCTTATCATCGCAATCAGGCTTCACGCCGTCCTTGCTCTCAACGCACTCCCACAAATCCTCCTGGATTAGGACCATTTTCATCAGAAATTTCCACGATCCGTAGTTACCCATGCCGTTCAATTTTTCCAAATTTCCACGATCCGTAGTTACCCATGCCGTTCAATTTTTCCATGGCAGTAACAATAGCCGCCCCTGTGCTGGACGTCGCCATTTGGGATAAGTTCGTGCACACAATTTATTTTTTGCGATAAAAAGTATTTACACAGCACACATAGCTTCGCAACTCACTTTACCTAAGCGAAAGCTACCATGATAGAGGAAAACCACTTTAGTAGAGTAAAAGTTAGTTTAATCCGTGAATACGTATTGTGAGTTACAGCTATACTGTTAGGAGCCTAGTAACCGTCATGTAAGCAATGCAACGACAATGTCTTTCAGTTTTTATACAGCCAGTATACATATAGTTTATATGTAGGTTCTAACAGTATAGACTGCTGGGTTTCATTCTTCGTGTTGCGAAACCCTTTAAAAGACCTCTTACTTACAGACTCCTTTATAATAGCTATGTCCGAAGTCGATTGGAATTTGCTTCTGTAGTGTGGAATCCCTGCTTTACTGTACACGAGGTTAGAATTGAAAGAGTCCAGAAAAAGTTTGTTAAGACAATGGAATTCCGAACAGGTGGTAACTATGAAGATTACGCCTTATCATCCACAAGACTCCATATCCAACCCCTTTCACTCAGACGCACTTGTACCGATTTACTTTATCTGTTCAAAATTATGAATAATCTAGTTGATGCCCCTGAACTATTACATAATATATTTTTTCATGTTCCCCGTAGATTAGAACGAAGTTGTCGCAAGAAGGCCTTATTTAGTATTGCAAGCAGCAGAACTAAATACGCACAGCATTCATATATTAAGCGCGCATGTAAACTGTATAATGAAAAATGTATGGACGCAGATTTGTTTGGCAACTCATATAGTATATTTAAAAGATTAGTTTTTTCTTTAATCTAAGAATGTTAAAACGCAGTTACCTTAACCTTTTCATTAACTTTTTCTTTCTTTTTTTGCATTGTATAAGTTGTAAAATGTACGTAACTGTCATAAGTGTATTTACAACACATATATGTATATATATATTTATATATTTATGACATTTGGTCTTATATTAAACATATTTTCCAATTTTTAATATAACTTGTAACTTTGTAAACATTTATGAAACTATAGGTCTATTATAGCATTACTCACATAGCCATAGCTAAGTTACTTATGTGTTTTTTAAGACTGTTTGTTTCTCAATAAAAAAAAAAAAAAAAAATACCTACAGGTGAAATATTTTATGAAGATGTGTAGTTCTAGAGGTTAGCCCTACATACAAACAAACACACCCAAACATACAAAGCTAATACAATCTCACAAACGCAAACTCTTAATAATATTAGTTAATAGATATATGAGCACTTTTATAATCACCTTCTTAAATCTACCTACAAAAGTCTGCCCTATTGTTTTCTGAAGTTAAAAACGACTCGTATGTAGGCTTTTTTGCGGTGATTTATAAGTCTTCTTTTTTGCTGAGGATATAAGAGGTTATTATTTATATATAGGTTAGGTGTGTTTTTAACTAACCGGAAAGACAAATTAACAACGCCACATGCTTTTACACCTGACACATACCCATAAAAGAATCCTATAACAAATGTAATTTTCAAAACAAAAGCCGAGCTCATAAAATAAATAAAACCGTTTACATTTTATAATATCTTGTTAAAGCTATCGTATTTCGTGCAACCCCTTTGCCACCCTTCCTTAATGTAGCAGAAAATTAAGCTACGCCCCAACGCGGGGCGCGAGTCAACCTAGCACTTGGTCGAATCAAAAGGGGCAAAAAGGCCAGTTTGACCCTACTTTCGGGCCCTTGAAGTTGATGTTTGATCGAATTGTAAGTGGCTGGTGCAAAAAGTTGTGGTCAACTTTCGCGAATGCTTTCACTGACGGTGTTTTTCTTGTTGGGTTTCTACGTTCCAGTTTCCATATTTGTGTCATTTTATGTCAAAAAATGTATGCGGCATGCTTCAATGATGACAGGTGTTTTTTTGTTTATTTAACTTTTTGCACAACTTTCCAGGTTATTGCAGTTTTAATACCAAATGGTATTCTGTGCAACTTAAAAAGTCCAAACGGAGGCACAAATTTGTTCAGGGAGCATGAGCACATGATGTAATGTAAATAATTATTCAATAAACTGACTAAATGTGTGATTGGTCAACGTGTAGGTTTGTTCTGGTCATTCATAATATTTGTATGTGAAGAAAACCAAAGACGTGCCCGGGGAATAAACTAACTCAGAGTATTATAGTATTGGGATATTTTAAATATTCATACGTAATTAATATGTAAGTTTGAAATGCTGATGTAAGTTTCTCGTTACTCTCAAGTCATACAGTGCTTTCTGCAGTAGCAGGCATCCATTGGATACCGTGCACACGTATCTCCAATAAATATATTGATCTATAGAATCGGATTGGTATTTATCGCGCACGCCGAAATTACAAAAATTGCTTCCAATTCGTCTTGGAATACTAAAGTGACATTTCTCGTTTCAATCCAGCTCCGTCAGTCCCAACTCTGCTTTGTCTCAATCGAAAGTTAAATTAGCATTATTAATACGCACAGACTGGCGTAATTATTTCCCCTCCCGGTGATAACCCTAATAAATCTGTGCGGCGCGTAATGTGGCCCTCGCGGCAATGATATCGGCCCTCGAAGCAAGCAACATGTTAATGATAATTATTTGCTTTGTTGACAATTATATTGGATGTTTTTCAGTTCAATAAGGTTCAGGCACTGCAGTGGTGTGAGTGAAGTGTACATTCAAAATTGTAACTAATTAGGTAATACTAATTAGTAATCAGAAGAAAACACATTTGCCTGCGTGATGGGCACCATGCCTAGGGGTCCAAATTTCGATTGTAATCTTTAATGTGTATTTTATAAATGTCAGACATTAACAAATGAATATTACTCAACTTTAGGATTGTGATGTGCTTCCACAGCAATACATATACATATCTAGTTGTAAAGACGATTTTATTGCACGAAACTGCTAAAGTGCTGTAAGGAGCAAGGGCACAGTGGAATGTCATCTCACTCAACGGAAATCCCTAACTGGGAAAAGACTTAACCAGTATAGAGGAACGCAGCCAAATAATTCCTACTTAGTATTTTTTCTTAATTGGTTAGGGTCTCGGATCGTCAGATGGCAACCTGCAATTGGGTACTTTTCTGGGTAAATAAAATATAATTATATTTAGTCCGTCAGTTAGATTATCAAATAAATATTGGACACGTACCTTTATATTTTTTTTGTCAATCAAATAAATAGCCCGTTAAACTTCCGCGTGACGACTTGTTATGCTTTAATGTACTTGAAAACACACCACTCTCTCCGTCTCAATCTTATATCTATACATACGTTTATACTACCTACTACACGTACATGCTACACACCTCAATGCTAAAAAGTGTACCATAATGTCACGGAACTTTAACGGGCTAAATATATCTCCATATTTTTTGATAATCAAACTGAAGATGATGGGCTTAACATTTTTTTCAGGAAAGTAGCCAATTGTTCTTAACTTTGTTGCTTGGTTAGGTACTACGCTCGTTTGCAAAGCTTGTTAGCAAGTCTAAACTGGCGATACTGGACAAATGGCCAGACGGTAATGTCGGTATTGTTTAACCACCTCACCCCCCCCCCCCCCCCCCCCCCCCCTCGCCCCCTGTGGCCAGCTGTCCACCATCGTCGTATTAATAAAAGTATGAATCCACGGTAATCGTTGTGATATGCTTGTCTGTTTATGGTATTGAATCATGTTTTCCTGTATGCTGTCTTCTTGTCACATGTATTGAACACAACTTTAAACCATATAAAGCAAGACCAAGATTATTGAGTGTTTAAATATAATAAGCACAACCCCTTAAAATATGCTCTTAACTGCCGTTTTATGTTAAAGGAGATAACATGTCATAAAAATTTAATATTTTACGGAAATATTGATTGGTTTGCGCGGACAGTAATAACCCGTTTCGGAATGACTTTTTAATTGAGACTTCTCAGTCTGAGTAAGCATGGAGAACATGACATGAGTAAGCTTGGGCAAGCTTGGGGAACATATATGGTTCGACATAGTGATTTAAGATTTAAGAAAACATTCAATGTGAAGTTGTTCTTACTGCCGGTATATAGCTGGGAAATCTTCATTTTTGGTGCTTTTTTCGACCTGGTGTCATTAAAGATCCTTCAGTCAGACCTTTTGTTGGTATTTATGTACCTAATGTCAAAAATATGTAGGTATTACCTACTGAGTTACTATAATTTAATATGACATAGATATTTACTAACACACCTTTATAAACCCAACTTTTAAATTAAAACATGTCGAGCCACACTTAATTAAATTTATTTTGCGGCCAAATTCGTTTACATAATTACCTAAGTATCTGGTTTTTGTTTGTTTTATTCATTGAGAACATTCACCTTGTAGTTATATAGTTCAATATCTTAGCAACGATGTGATCATGACAAAGGATCGAATTAATTAAACTTTCAAATAGTTTGCATTTAAATAACCGTTTGTCTTATAAATAGTACCTACTTTAAACTTTATTCTTGCTTTGTGGTGTAACCAGTGTTTGTTCAACAAATTATAAAATTATGTAAATGCTATAATTATCTAAAGCATGGGTTAAAGAGGCAGTAATTTGTTCAGAATCCGGCAGAATGGCCAGATTAATGGTCTGTGGCCTGATAGGTATCTTGACGAACATAATTTACTTTAAAAACAAAGTTTTAACCGACTTATATTCAGCACTCAGCCTCAAGTGTATACGTATAAAATTTAAATTTAAATTCTACAGGTCAGAATTCAGTTCCCATGAGAAGGATACCCTTTCAAACAAAAAATGAATTTTCCAAATCAGTCCAGGGTCATCGAGGAATGTGGGAACCTCCACCTTTTTTGAAATCGGTTAATGTTCGTTCCGTAACATATTTATTTGTATCGTGTACCTAGTTACGCTCTTAAACCTAGGACTGTAGGTGTGGTGGTTTTAAATTAAATGTTTGCTTGTTAAAATTACTTAGATACTTAGGTAGGTACGTTTTTTATTGGCCAGCGACCAATTAGGTAGGCAAAGCGATTATAATTAATTTATAAAATATCATAAAATATACCTACTTAGCTTAATAAATAGATTAATATTTAATGTAGAATTTGGAGCCATATTGAAATATTTTCAAAATTAAGGATTTTGTTTGACTAATACAGTCAGGGCTAAGATCGTCCAAATTAAGGCATTTTTAAACCAAAGTCTGCTTTTGTGTTACGTATTATTTTATGTTTAATACATGCAATGCTAAATGTAACAGAAAAGCAGATATAACCTTAATAATTTTGAAGGCCTTACTATATATATAAATGAGTAAACAGAATAATTAAACATTTTAACAAAAGGTATTTTACCAAAAAAAGTTTGTTGACCTTTTCGTCATTCCTTTCAATGAGTTACAATATTACAATAAACAGAAAAATCCACATAATCACATACACATTACAAACTCAATCAAACACATCTAAATCTAAACAAACCGCAACAAACAAACAGAACAGCTGATAATTCCACATCTGCAAACACGATACGGGAGAGTTATGGGCCTCGCGAGACCGAACACACTCGCTCGGACTGTATGACGTATGTTGTCCCAATAGTGGCGGCGGTTGGGACCTTCACGTAACACAGAGGAATTCAACCCTTATGAATAACAAGCGAGTCATGCCACGGAGGTTTTTGTTTGAGTTTTCTCGAGCACTTGTCTTTTTGAGTTTTTATATGTTTTTAACTAGGCGTGCTTTTATCCATTTTCTGACTGTTTTAATTTTTTGGAATAGGTAGCAAAAAAAAATTGTCGCGATTTGCCGATTGAAACAGCGGTTGCCTGAAGATGTATGTTACGCATTTTATATTTTGAAAAAAAATGCCATTCCTCCCGGTGCGATATTTTTTTTTACTTTTGATTCTTAAATCCATTCCATCCTATCCTATTCTGCTAAATAAATGAGTATTGAAATGACTACATTTGCAAAACGCTTTAAAATATTTGTTTTTCCCCGTACCCATCTATAATCACTTCGTAAAATTCTGTGACGTAAAACTCTGTCGACTTGCCGCGGCTAAGAAACGAATTCGGGACCTGTTGTTACTTACGATCAGGCCGAAGAAACCCTGAAGTAAAGAGCTACTTGCATCCTTCCCTCTCCTACACTCACACTACACACACTCTCCTACATTCACTCACTCAAACACATTCACACCACAGTATTACAATATATTCCCTATGTTGTTAAACTGTGTTCACACTATGGAACAAACTCAATATTTTGCATGTTTTTATTGCCCACAAATCCCTTTTAAAAATTAAAAATAAAAACCATTTTTGTACTAGGTAAGTCATTACATTTCTTTAAAGATTGCTAAAAGCTGCATGTTATTTGTAATTATCATGTTTGATTTGACTCCCATGATACAGGCTATGCCTAGTGTGGAAGTCGAGCACCTAAGAAAATTGTTGTTTTAAGACTTTTAAGTTATGGTAAATAAATCATTCTTATTTTTATTCTTAAATGGATATCAGGGCCGGATAGGTATCATAGTAATGTTTTAAGTGACGTTTTACCCCATTTGGTCCGTAAAACGTGACGTTAAAATCCATCGTGCTAGCTGGGCAGTTCCTAAGTATGTCGGTAATGGTACTACCTACTACTTGAAAATGGACAATTGTTAAATATTTTTTTTTCTATTTGCGTATAGTAAGTAGGTACATTAAGTATAGTATTTCGTCCGCAGGCATATTTATTACAGTTTCCAGGCAGACATTGCAGACGATACCCAATAGTATTGACATATCTAATTGTTACAACGCATATTCGGTCGCCGGATTTATCCGTCCCGCAGGGCTAATCCGGCCATCGAGCCATCGCGATGGATTTGCGCGTTATCTTGGGCCGTGTCCAACTTGCCTCGTTAACGTCGTCATTATTTATTGGCTAGTTAATAGGGTTTACAGTTTAGTTTGTGTAAATGGGCACTAAGGTTATAAATGTCTGAGGTAGCAATTAAAATTCATCGTTATTTTATAAGTAAGTATCTATAATTCATAACGTAAAGAAAATAGTTTTAGTGTAATAAATAACTAACCCAGTTACTCATAAAACTTAACAGCCCTCTCAAAACATAAGAAAATCATGTTTGGCATCGGTTACGCAAAAAACCAAAATATTTTGAAAAAACAACAACAAAAACAACAAACAACTTATAGTGTTTTCAAGAACATGCTGCTAAGTAGGCACAGTCGCCATCACATACATAGGGACACTCTAGGTGTCCAAAAATATCGGCACATGCACCCTAATGCCTTGAAAATAGAGGTGTGTTCCGATGTTTGTGACGTGCTTGTTTGCTCCGATTTATGTGATGGCGACTGTACCTGTTACCTACTTATACCATACCTACTATGGGGAACTTGCATGGGACTTCAATTTTGAATAAATTGCACTCAATCAATGCGGATAGACGTAGAAATATCATACAAAAAAGAAAAAAAACTATTGTTAAAATGACGAAAAAAAAAATTTTATTTCGATAAAATAACATAACAGTTACTCAGAATATTGAATTAGAAATGATATTTTGTATAACAGGTATAGACGTAAACGCAAATTTTGTGGAGATAATTGCAAATTAATGACTTATGCTCCATAGTAAACGCGCCGAGAATATACGGTGTGACGTCATAGCATAAACCCGTTTAATATAGAGCGTTTTGGGGGGGTGCCGGCGCGTGCAGATTTCAAATGCATACAACATCAGAAAAAAATCATAAGAAAGTTTTAAAGCTACAGTTGTTTAATGCTGGATTATACTTTTGATTTTCGTAATAAAATAAAAACATGCACGTTTCCTATTGTTTTATATGTATTGGTTCCCGTTTACAATATTACCTATATGTCTACTTTGAGTAGGTACATAATACTTGCTTTATCTCTGAAGATAAATAGCCAGAAGGATGATCACGTTGTAAAAAAAGACGTCTAATAGATAGTGTTAAACGAACTGCTCAATTACTAAATAGGTTAACATTTATCTTAATCCAATGCTAAGAAAATAATTCCTTGCCCATGCAATTATGACAAGAACATCGACTTAACCTATAATTTCCTATCCGGTGTATATATAAGCCGTAGCTATAAAATTATAACTTCGCAAAAACATAATCCGAGTGTTCTAATAGGCGTTAATGCTTTAAGAAATGGTATGTATATTGGTAATAATTTCAAATATGGCGTAAGGACGGGAGCGGGCGATTAGTCCGGTCGGGGCGGTAATGAGGCCGCTCGGCTGGTGGAGAGTGGCATACAGTGCGCGACACTGTTATAAAACTTATAAACAACCATAAAAAGTTCAAAAGACTGTATCCCGAATGCGGAAAAATAACGAAAAAAAAAATATTTTCATACAAAAGTCACTCAGAGCATAATTTCATATCGATTGATTCATCAAAATCGATTAAAATCGTATTATTAATCGATTCAGATCTTACGTAAATATAATCATATCCCTTCCATTCGGCTCTGCCGTAGTCGAACAAAAAGTGGATGGATTAAAAAATGCAATAAATGGTTTTTAAAAAAATGCATCAATAATGCACGCAGGTATTTGAGGACTAATTACTTGGTTTATAAAATTTAGTTAGGTATATTGTGACTCCTTTGTGTAACGAAAATTAGTTATTCCTTGTTACAATAACTAAAATAATTAATGAAATTGTAAACGAATTAACTTTACTTCATTTAAAAATTTCTTAGTCAACATTTTCGATAAAAGCGTTTACATGACATTACAGTTTGACAAACCAATGCGTCATAAAACTTAGACTAACGATTAAAATTATATTTCACAAGAATAAATAACACCAAATTATATTGGAACAGTAGAGCACTTCAGTTATTCGTTAAACCGATTGAACAACTAGGAACTTTAAATCTGTCGTATAAAAAAAAATTAAACAACCTGCACATTGCACAGCTAGCCTACTGTCATCCCGTACAGTCAGCCGGCGGGCAGGTTTGCAAGCTTATGCACATAAATTCAATTATAGCCGACTGTCGCTTCGAGGAACCGTAATGACGCCACTTTATACGATGTCTTCATCGCGGACGAACTTTAAAGGTTAGGAGGCCCGTAATGACCCTTATTATGGATTTATGTGAAAAATTAATTAAATTGGGGATTATGTCAATTGAATTCTTAAAACGTTAAATTATTGTCTCATTGCGGAATTGAGTTATCTAAATGGTGTTTTTAATAATCGTAAAATAGCTGTTTTGTGTTTTTTTAATATTGTTTGGGGTCTCTTGGCTTGGGTTCATCTTTCATGAGGAAAATCGCTCACATTGCTGTAGGTACACATTGAAATTTAAATATATATGTGCTTTTGTATTTCTTACTGGTTTCCTGGCAGTACAGGCAATTCCTGGTCTTTCAAGGGGATAAATTAATCACGTAGGTAAGTACATACGTATATCTGATATCTTTAATTGTAGGTACCTACTCAATAAATATAATAAATAAATATTTGCGGACTATCTTACACAAATGGTAACGTGTTTCTTTTTTACTGTTATTTCTGCAGTTTAGATGTAAAATTTATTAAAGATCATGAAAGGATTAAAAAACTGTACAACATTTGGACTATTTTAGAAAATATGACGGTATTTCATCGACCCGAAACTTTTGCTCTTGAGTGTATATAAATAATTTGAAATATCATAAATATATAAATAATTTGGACACGTAGCCCCAGTCATTAAGAGTTCCCAGAAAGCTCGATTCAAGTTTTGACGACCGCTTTAGCCTAGTTGGTAGTGACCCTGCCTACGAAGCATGAGGTCCTGGGTTCGAATCCCGGTAAGGGCATTTATTTGTGTGATGAGCACGAATATTTGTTCCTGAGTCATGGATGTTTTCTATGTATTTAAGTATGTATTTCTCTATATAAGTATCTATATGGTCGTCTAGTACCCATAGTACAAGCTTTGCTTAGTTTGGGACTAGGTTGATTTGTGTAAGATCCGCAAAAAAAGGAAAAAAAACAAAAAAATAGAGAAAAAAGAAGTTTACTATGAAAACCTTTTTCCGTCTCTATTTTTTCCTTTATAATTTCTAGCAATAGAAGCTAGTTTCCGACCTTAGATATGGCGAATACCAGTGTGTATACAAAGTTTCATGTTATACCAGCACGTCTTCTTAAAATGGGAATCATACTACGTTTGTATGTAGAGTCAAGCTTTGTCGATTTGTTTCAATAGACTACGCCTAGTGCTAAGAGTCACTGAGAGGCAAATGATTATTATTCTCTGCTCGCACGAATACGTCCCTGCGCAAACGCGTGTCCCGCAAGGGCGAGTTTTTGTACCAAATTATATGTTGCTGATTGCTGGTGATTTTCGAAATTAATTTCTCGGGATCGCGACCAAATTGCAGCCGCGGCCCTGTTGGCGTGCTCGCCAATTTTGCTACAAAAGTGCCAATACATACAGGGGTGTACGTTACGAGACAGAAAATAAACCTCTGCCTCCTCCAGGAGGCTCCAGCCTCGCTATTCTGTAACTTGTTTTAAGCTCACCTCAACGCTTACCAACAAATATATCTTGACGACGTGGTTCGTAGGAACTAAGCGTTGGTCTAGTGAGACGAATGAGCACGTAAAGAATTCGAGCTTTCCCGCGCTATCCGTCTCTTTCTTATTAGACCACTTAGAAAGAAACGGATAGTGCGAGAGAGCTCGAGAGTATGTCGCGGCCGTCTTGTGATAGCCGTGCAGTAAACTCCAGTATACGAAGTGTTGCGCTCAATCGAAACGCACCCAACACAAATACTGTATATCAATATGTCGGACTAAATTGACTTCCTGCTTTGGAGTGCTTTGCGGTTGCAAGACCGGTGAATCTTTGACAAATGGAAGTACTTACTTATGACACCTAGGGCGGCACATAGTGTACCCACAAGAAGTACAACATATCACCGCCCAAAGAATCTGGAATTTCCTGGAGGCAACGGGACTTAACGGTGAACTCTAAAGAAAGGGCTGCCACAATAGATCACTTGCTGGTCGAAGCGGCATATTAAGGCCCACAAACAAAATAATAATAATAAAATACTTATGACACCGATGTAAGGTTTTATAATTCATTCCACTGACCTGTATTATAGTTTTGAAGTGGATACTTCTTTGCTCGCGTTCTTGTATAGGGGTACAGTTCAAAATGTATCACGTGACTTCCGGAATAACTTTTTGTAGAGAAGCCTAATCTGATTTCAAATAATTGTTTGGGACATGTTTTAATCCTTCTTTAATTGCCATTAGTTGTTAATCACAAAATGTTATTTAGTTTATGTGGCGGACATGAAAATATTGCTGAAATGACCGCCATTTTCAATGTATCGCGAGTCAAATGATCTACGTCAATCAATGTTGCCATATATACCTATTTATCTGTACTTATACAGATTTTAGTGAATAAATTCACGTATATATTTTACGGGTACACCATAATAGTCAACAAAGAAGTATCCACTTAAACTTAATTAACGGTTGTATCTCTGACACAACCCGCTTCTTTTTTTCAGTAAATATTTCACAATCGAATCCATGTTATTTTCTGGCAGGCGTGTTATGCGTGAAATAATTAACTTCAAAATATCCACGAATAGGTATGTGCATATGCCAATTGGACAACAATATGGGGAGGCAATAAAATATGTTTTTTTTTAAATTCATCGCCTAAGAAGGTTAGAAGGGGCTTCGAAGTTTGTATAGAAAGCAAGACATTTTTAAGTAAGAAATTTGTAACTACGGTTTCAGACTGTTTACTAATGAGGGTTCAAAAAGGGTTCTAAGTTTGTATAGAGAGCAAGAAGTTTTGAAAGTAAGAGATTTGTAACTTCGCTTTTAGACTGTTTACTAAAAGACTACAAAACTAAATTTCAATGTTTTTAAAAATTCATTCCTTAAACAAACATTTAGACGATAAGATGTTCTACGCGGACGAAGTCGCGGGCAACAGCTAGTATAACATACGCATTTGTGTACTAAACATGTTTCTTAACAGTATAAATCATAGAGTACCGCCTCCGTCGCGCACAAGTAAAACGTATAAGTACCTTACCTATAACGAGGCTCGTGCACCGCGCTGCGCAGGCCGCGCTGTGATACGTGAATTAAGTCATTACCGTGCGCCCGCGCCGCCGCAGGGACGGACTCCGCGCATGGAAATATTCACTTTTGTTAGCTAAGTGTTGATGATGTGTCTTTATTCAAAATTCAAATCATTTATTTGGACTCATGTAAGTATAATATATTTCTTCAATAAATGATTACCGATTGCGTAGAGAACACTTTTATTCTTATGTTCTTCAGCCAAACATTGGCAAAATAAATTTGTTAAAATGTGTGAGCAGTTATGCGTAAGTGCCCCACGAAAACATTTGATGTAAAATTGTTTACTTAGACTGGAGTATGACATGGAGTCTGGAGTGAATCGATATAGATCGATTTAATTATGAAAAGTTAACAGATCACAAGTAGCGCCAACCCTCCTACTCTACACTCTTTTGCAGTGCGATATGAATAAATTTGAAAAGATGTGCCCTTTACGTATTTTTTTAATTTTTTCCTTGATATTTGACGGTATGTAATAGTTGGCACGCATGTTTTATTTTTATTAATTTTGACATGAATGTTTTAATTTTTATTAATTTTGACATGAATGTTTTAGTATTATTAGTTTTTGTAATTTATTGTATAATGTATGTTCGGAATGTTTGGAATAATTAGTATTGATCAAAATCGAATGACTTATAATATATTGTAGTATGTAAGTGTTTTGGTTGTGTACTGTAAACTTGCATATGTTTTGAATAATAAATAAAATACACAGCCGAACTCTACCAGTCGCAACTCTACCAATTCAACATCTTGGCTAAAAACTGTGGCTCGGCAGTTACAGTGAACGGGATTTTTATACGACTAAATCTTAAATTGATTAGGTTTACTTTCGGGACGATTAATGTATATGTACATTTATTATACACAACGTCACGTACTACGGTATTTAACGCAAAATAATTGCACCAATCACGCCATATCAAACCGGTAAAAAGCAAAAACACGTGTGAATTTTCAGAAATTACAGATCAACTATTTTAATTCGATTCTGAAAACCAACCTCATCGGTAGTGTGAACATTATACCTAATTAACGGGCATGTTCCACATTAACGGAACACGATTTTAAAAAGGCGTAAGTAGGTTTAATTTGGGAGGTGGCTACGGCTTTTTAGAGCAATATTGTGGAATGATTTCCCGTATTTTACGTTGCGTTTTTGGCGGGCCGAGTCCGCCCCTGCGGTCGATTGATTCTCGGTAATATTCGTCGGTTTTTGGTCGTGGGACGAGTGGTTTTATTGACACTTTCGGCGAAAACGTGATTAATGCAGGGTTTCAGGAAATTGTGGTTTTGTTTTAAATAAAGACTACAGACTACCTACGTCAAAGATACGTCATGCCATTATTCGCCGTATTACATAGGAAAGTGTAAACATACTTATCTACGTCATCGACTGTAAAAGTACTAATTATAATATTATATTTTTAATTGCGTTTGTCTCACTAATGCTATAACATTCGCTGTCACTGACAGTACGTACCTATGTCTTTCGTATCTTAATCGTTTGTTAAAAGAATGGGAGCATATTTTAGAAAAATGGTTCGAATAGCACCGTATAAAATTGGACATAATATATAGCCAACGAATGAAGGAATGCCAGCGCTGACCTTCCGATGAAATGGAGACATTCGTTTGACGTTAGGTTTAACACACAGTTCAAACGTCTTACATGTCGAACACATAGCTCAAATGTCTTACATTTCGAACGTCACTTTCAAAAGTACAATTAAGTACCTTGCTGTATAAAATCACTGAATTTGAATTGGAAAGTTTGAATTTAGGCCCCGTCGCGGCTCGTATAGTTCTGTTTTATTGCACTCTAGGGATACTAGGGCAAATTAAGGCACCTTATCTACGACGAGTGAAAATATGGTTTAAGTAAAATCAACTGATAATTCTGTTTAAAGAAATTGTTGTTGTGTCTTGTACATAATAAAACCGGCCAAGTGCGAGTCGGACTCGAGCACGAAGGGTTCCGTACCATTATCTATAAAAAAAACTATTCTATTCTGTGTTTTGAGGATTTGTTGTTATAGCGGCAATAGAAATACATCATCTATGAAAATTTCAGCTGGAATTATCACGGTATCAGTGAGATAAAGCCTGGTGACAGACAGACGGACGGACGGACGGACGGACGGATGGACAGCGGAGTCTTAGTAATAGGGTCCCGTTTTATTCTTTGAGTACGGAACCCTAATAAGCCCGGTTGTTTATAAAAAAAAACAAATAAATATTAAAAATAAAACAGCGTTATTGTCATAATGATCATCATCACTGGCCACAGAGCCACATACGTCCTTTTACAGATATAAGGGAATTGGCAGGAGTCCCCACGCTCGCCCAGTGCGGGTTGGGGGCTTCACCTTTTGATTTCTTCGCAGATATACTATCTAATGTACCTATAAGCCAAAATATCAAAATAACTAGGTATATCTAATCATACGGGTTCCATTTCGGCTGAAAGTTACTACGAAATAAGGTTTAAAATTCGTGTAAGTAATAGGTACAGAGCTCAGAAAACGGATTTTTAAAAAGTCGTATCGCTTGTTTGGATTATAAAACGTTTGCCTTAAATTTAATTAGCAATTTTGAGGCCTTTCTCTAGGGACAAAAGCTATTCGAATCCTGAGTTTTTGAGAGACTTTCGCTCGATAGAAAAAAATCACGAACATACCTAGGTCTAAAATACACTATTATATATAAAATTCGTAACAAATTATGCACAACAGCTAAACATATTAAAATTGGTTCGAAAAATCGGCAATATCATGTTTGAGGGAACTTATTAGCTATTACTTTTATATTTATTAAAACGTACAAAAAAAAATCACGCACTTCCATCTCCCTCACGCTTATGCTCAGTGAGAGGGAGAGAAGACCACGGCATGGTGCGAATATTTTTTCTAGAACGTATTCACTTATCTTTGTAGGTACTTATACGCACAAAAAGAAGACTTAGCCATTGTCCTTCAATGTTAAATGTTAGGTAGGTACCTAATTGTTTACGTTGTACGCCTGTAGGTACTTACTTATTCTGTGGTTGTACTAAGTTATATGTTTCATGGCCAAGTTGTTAATACATTTATACACTTCGTTTTAATTTGAACCATGCTTCTTTAACAACAGATTCACTATTAGAGAGATTCACTATTTATTAAACATAGCCTTTCATTTCGAAGCGTTTGTGGCTTGTGGCTAAACAATGGCTTTGTAGGACCGACGGGTTAAGAAAAGCTCCGTTCTAGAAAAAAATATTCGCAAGAGTCAAATCAGATAAACACAATAATGCGTTATGTCTTGGCAGATATTGATGCTGGCAACTGGACAAGATATTTATGACCTTGAATGTACATGAATATATTCCCAGAAGTATGATGTATCGAAGTCAGTGGCTCGATGGTCGATAACGGGGTGTAATGCCCATTCAGGGGGCGTGCCGGGGACCAGTTACCGACCACGAGCATCTCTGTCAGACGTCAGACGGACTGTGAGGTAGAGTCTTTCGGTTATTTTAAAGAACGTATACCTACTTATAAGATCATAGTAACTGATGATAGTAAATGAATAAGTAACTGATAAAAAAATCGTGTCAATGAGTAAAACGCCACCCTTGCCTTCGGCTCATGCCAAACACCTACGCTTTATGAATACTGTCATATTCATAAAGCGTAGGTGTTTGGCATGAGCATATTAACTAAACCGCCCTAAGTATAATTTATGTAACTAAAGTATTTGCATTTTGACAGATGCAGCTGTCATCCCAGTACAAATTATGTCATCATTGACGCTTTTTGTAGCGGGATGACAGCTGTCAGAATGCTAATAGGAATGCAAATACTATAGTTAGTTACTCCTCCATTATGATTTCGTTCACTCAATTATGTTAAATAACATAACATTAACAGAACAGTAGTTATGTTAACGAAACCTTACTTTACTCATCAAAGCGGTAAAATAAAGCCAAATTAGCATAAAACCAAACTGGCCAGCCAGCCAATTATGACAATATCTACGCCGTAAAGCGAAAACGCGACCAGGGGCTCATAAAAAAGAGATAATCTACCAACCGTCGGCCAAGTTTTTGAAAATAGAATATAATTTCTAATTCTCCCGCTCTCTCGATGATTTTAATTAAAAATGGTCTCCAGAGAGAGACGGGTATACGGGGCTGCCGGGGGGTGGACAGGGACGGCTATAAATTACGGAGTTTCGCCCTCACAGCGACTAAATAAATTAGAAGTGATTAAGAGAACGCGCTTCTGTTATCTCGCTGTTTTGGTTCTAATAACTGTTATAACGTGATTAAAATAACGCAAATTGTAATATATTTTATAACGTCACATTGCTAATGTAGGTCAACGAAACGTCGAGTAACCTCAATGAGGTAAACTAATTAATTATACCCACGTGATCAAGTCCCGTTTAGTAAAAAATACAATTGAAATGAAAATAGCGTAACTTTCCTTTGTGTAACGAAAATGTATCTTGTGTAACGGAACGGAGGCATAGGTATAGCAAATTTTCTACCTAACGTACATCTTTGTAGTTTGTATAGGTATATGTCCTAGCGTTGCGGTACGTGTAGTATGGTAAGTATAAATCGCCAGTTACCTACTGGCCACCGTTTAATAACTAGCCACCTCATACTAAAAATGAACTGCGGCGATTTACACTATCTAGTTAAATAATTTATGGAAATCGTGAAAATTCAAAGGATTGAGTTAACAAATTTAATGACATTTTAAATACCGGCGACCCGCGGCAATTTCTCTATTCGCAACTTCGCAGGCAATTTTTGCTTCAAAGGAAAAGACAAGGTATCGGCTACGAAAACATTGACTAGTGATTATGTTAATTCATTTATCAAAATAGCATATCCATGTCTAAACCTAAACGATCTGAAATAAATCTTTCTCTTAAAAAGTTACCCCAATACGTTACGCACTGTCGCCTTAACAGCCAAATTGCAGCGCGAGCGAGACAGCGCTATACCCCTAATGTGGGGAATGAGCGAGACGAGCAACGATATTGTATTAAAACAAATGACTGCCTTGGGCCACAGACGGCATTTATTTGCAACGCTCGAGCGAATATGTACAGGATAACCAGTAAAAGTCAGACCTCTTAACACCCATAATTGATACCAAATTAGAGGTCTAGTTATATTGGAGATTTTCTGCATGCAGTTAAATGTTTTGTGAATAGGAAGGCAGTTTTGGCGCGGTTTAATTTAGTCTACCCAATGTTTTAGGAGGAGGGGAAAGTATCTATTTGGGGGTATAATGTGGTTAATAAATTCTTGTAGTTAATTATAACGTTTTGTTTTACTTTCTATGCGGGTTTGGTGGCGTTTTCAGGCGTTTCATGTGCATTGACTGAATTAGCGTCATGAAACTTATATGAACAATGTCAATCGTAGAATCGTAGGTACTAAATACCTACTTACTCAGTCACCTGCCCAGCTTGCTAATGGGTTTTATGGTCAAATTTTACGGCCCAAATGTACAGTCGCCATCACATACATCGGTACACTATAGGTGTTCAAAAATATCGGCACATGCACCCTACCGCCTTGAAAATAGAGGTGTGTTCCGATGTTTGTGACGTGCTTGTTTGCTCCGATGTATGTGATGGCGACTGTACCAATTCAAATTCAAATTTAAAAAATATTAATTCAGACCATGTCCATACATAACGTCACGTAAAACATAATGATAAAATCTGTCATGCTAACTGGGCCCTAATTAATAATATAATTATGACTATGACACAACAATAAGCAATCTGACAAACACTAAAGAAAAACATCTGACGTAAGGACGTAAGTAATTTTTCAACACACCTGCTCGTAAAGTAGGTCTTATTACAGCGTATTTACACTGATAATGCAGAATATTACCCATGCCGTGTCTTTTACATTACATTATCGCACTAGTGCCTTTTCATTACATATCTTTATAAATATTAGCAAAATAATGCAGAATATCACCCATGCCGTGACTTTTACATTACATTATCGCACTAGTGCCTTTTCATTACATATCTTTTAACATTTTCATTTTTTATTTTTTTTATTTTTTTCCTCGCAAATGTGTTGAAAAACGTCGTATGAAACACGTGAGCATTGGTCATTACACTTCTCGTCTCCATTAAGCCTTCGCCTTCGGCTCAGGCTTAAAAACCGACTCGAGTGTAATGACCAACTTAGCACACTTGTATCATAATGTACTATTATTTCTAGAGCTGTTAGGACGAGTGTCAGATATTTTTGCTCGTTTGTTGCGGCATTTTTCATCACAAAACTGACAGGTTAGACTAGACGTGACTTAACACGTTACCAGCGTGACTTAAGCTGGGATGGCTGAGATATGCGTCATACTCGTGATCGGGTGCTGTTTGTGGAGTCCGGTCTGTTCATGCTTGCAAGGGCATAGTAACTACCTAAATACTAGTGTTATTATCATTATTTTGACGAGAGACATCATTCTGTTCTTGACACGTTTTATTGTTATTGACCCTGTACATCTCTGACAATATTACATTAATGATCCTTTTTTTCTGTTTTAACGCTTAGAGACAGTATACATCTCTATAAGAACATTAGAATAATTATTAATTGTATTTGGATGCTCAGAGACATTATACATCTCTGGGGTACTAAATTATATCATAAACTTATTGTTAATTCTGATACAGACCTTATATCGAATGTATTTGATAATATTTTACAATTTTGGATTATTTTAGTTTTCATTTAGTGACATTTAGTTTGTTAACCATTTAGGTACTAATTGGTTAAAATCTGCAATTTTAAAATGATTATTGTGTAAGATTATTAATATTATATTGTAGAATACCATTTGACATGTAAAAGTGCCCTTGTGGCCTATTTGCAGAATAAATAATTGATTTTGATTTTGAACCAGAAATCGACTCCTCATGTGCACATTTTTTCTGTCAACATTTTCGGAGCCAGTATGTGCACGCAAATAAAAAACATCTAGCTCACACGTGTAAACTTTGGCAATGCTTTAAATTTATAAGGCGTCGTGCATCATCCGTGGTGCATGCACGTATCATATATAATACCCTAAAATGCTATATATCTGATGCATGCACAGGGAACGTGATGTTAAATGGACCCCACATACATTGTATAGGTTATTAACCCTTTCTGCTTTGGTATCCCATATATTTGCATCACATTGCAATTAAAATTTGGCAAACAAACCCGACAGACACCAATATTGCATATTGCCACACGAAACAATTTCTAGTCCACATCTTTCAATAAAAGCCGTGATTCATATTTCTATTAGATACAAGCGACAGATAGCGCGCTGCAGCGAATTATAGTTATTTATGACATCAGATAACATCTTTATTTGTCTCTGCCCGATTGCTTTCATAGACAATCTGGATATTGATATCTATTGAATTGAGTCGCCAAAATATTATTTAGATGAATTGCTTGGGAATTTATTGGGATTATCGGAGCATATCTTAATTGGTTATATATATTCGACGAAACAAAATAATCAGATTTTAGTGCAACTTTAAATAGAGCCTAAATAAGACTCATATGATTTTACGTAACGTACATTGAAAAAGAATGACTCAGGTCGCAGATATTGGACAACTATGCGATCGGAGGCTTTCTTTATTACCGCCCGTGGTGAGTACAACATTTTAAGTCATACCCTGGCCAGTAAGTGGGATTTTCCACACGCGTAGCGTGCGGTAATTGCTACTTTATGGTCAGGTGTGACGTAATAGTAGTTTATGTGACTGTCCATAATGAAGGGCATTAAACACGAGCCTCCATGATGCATTCAGGAGCCGCATATTAAGTTAAGACCGGCATCGCGGCGTTGTTTTCTGGCAGCTGTCAGAGTTTTTTTTTAAATTCAGAGACAAACTAGAGTCCGCTCTAACTATCATAGCGTTCGATATCTTACTTACGTGCGACATTTGTCAAATTTGTATGCAACTTGACAATTTATTTCGAACTAAACGTCATCTCGACTGATATTAGAATAGAGGTCAAATCAAATTTCTTTGTTTTTCAGAGATGTTCGAAATTTAAATGAAATAATATTATCGAAATCGATGTTATTATTTAGTAATAATAACATTTTCACAGATAAGAAATTTGTTCTAACAAAACAGTCTGTTTTTATGGTGGTCATAATGTGCGGTTCTTGAACGCATCATGGAGGGTTTATGATATTTGGATAGATAAAACTATTTATAATGTCTTAACCACGAGAGGAGTTCTGTGCCCGACATAAGGAGGTAGGTAGGCTGTTGTTGTTTATGATGATGATTCAAAAGATGAATTAGATTTGTTAAGGTGGGTATAGTATTTTATGGCTTAGGTATAGGTAGGTATAGGTTAGGTACAGGTTTTAAGCACAAGCAGTAACGTATAGGATTTATCGAACTTTATTCTCCTGGGTATATTATATTATGCTCCTTTAGGGTTATATTGTCATAAATCCTCTTTTAGTTATTGTAATGAATTCCCCGCCACGCTACGCTCGTAGCACTACGCCATAGTCCGTAGCAGTTTAATTTTCAACCGACGAAAAAAACGGAGGAGGTTCTCAAGTCGACGCGTATATTTTTCACTAGCTTTTGCCCGCGACTTCGTCCGCGCGGAACTCGTTTATATTGTAACTTTCTCCCCCCTTTTCACCCCCTTAGGTGATGAATTTCCAGATAAAAACTATCTTTAGTAAGGACTCTTTGGGAAGGCCCCGGAATTCAAAGTATCTCTATACCAAATTTCATCTCAATCGGTTCAGCGGTTTAAGCATAAAAAGGTAACAGACAGACAGAGTTACTTTCGCATTTGTAATATTAGTATGGATTTTATGAAGGAAAGGGTCATTATGGCTGAGTTGCATGATTTTATAGATTACCTTACTCCGAACGCCTTTTTTTACAAAATAGACTCCGCCGCAAACTTGGTTTCTATGACCCGCCTCACCATAATAGATGCATGTAGGCTTTTTTCAGTATTATTTTGCATATTTTCATATCACACGGCCGTAAGGACCTTTTCTACTAAACCATAGGACTAAATTAACTGACTTGTAATTTAAATATTTTATATTAGAAATACGTCAACAAAATGTTACATCAAATAGTTTTCAAAATAGCCATAATAAATCGTCTTTTTTACCCCGTTTTAGAAAACATCGTCGAAACTACCGCCATAAGGTACCTTTACCCTTGGAACGTCACATACATATATTTACATATGTAATGTTCCTATTCCCCAGGACTCCCAACTACCGCTATACCGTAAATAGGTTCCATCCAATATTTCACCCCCTATTTCACCTCTTTAGAGGATGATTTTTGGGATAAAAACTATCCGTTGTCATTCTCCAGGACTCAAACTATCTCTATACAAAATTTCATCTAAATGGGCTACATCCAAATTTTAACCCCCATTTCACCCCCTTAGGGGATCATTTCCGGAATAGAAACTATCATATGTCCTTTTCCAGGACTCAAACTATCTTTCAACCAAATTTTATCAAAATGTGTCACAAACAAATTTCCACCCCCAATTACACCCCCTTAGGGGATGATTTTCGGGATAAAACTATCCTTTGTCCTTCCTTTACTATCGCTATACCGTAAATGGGTTCAATCCAAATTTTCATCCACCATTTCTCACCCCCTTAGGGGATGATTTCCTCCATTCATGTATTCCAGAATAAAAATTATTCTATGTTCTTTCCTTGGACTGAGACCTCTCTCTATACCAAATTTCATCTGAATGGGTTCTATCGTAATCTTCAAGCCTCATTTCACCACCTCAGGAAATGATTTTTCGGGATAAAAACTATGCATTGTCCTTCCCTGGGACTCCTTCTATCTATTTACCAAATTTCATCTAAATGGGTTTTATCCAAATTTTCACCCCCTATTTCATCCCTGAGGGGATGATTTTCGGGATTAAAACTATCCGTTGTCATACTCCGGGACTCAAACTATCGTTCAACCAAATTTTATCAAAATGGGTCAAACAATTTTTCACCCCCAAATACACCCCCTTAGTGGGATGATTTTTGGGAGTAAACTATCCTATGTCCTTCTTCAAGACTCCAACTCGCTTTACCCGTAAATAAGTTCCATCCAAATTTTCATACCCCATTTCATCCCCTTAGGAAATGATTTCTGGACTAAAAAATATTTTAAGTCCTTCCCCAGGACTCTTAACTATCTCCATACCAAATTTCTTCTAAATCGGTTCTATCCAAATTTTCACCCCTCATTTCACCCCCTCAGGAGTCCTTCCCTGGGAATTTTTCTATCTCTATACCAAATTTTAACTAAATGGGATCTATCCACATTTTCATCCCTATTTCATCCCCTTGGGGGATGATTTTCGGGATTCAAACTATCCATTGTCATTCTCCGGAACTCAAACTATATCTATACCTACCAAATTTGGTCTAAACGGAGTCCATCCAAAATTTCACCCCCCATTTCATCCCCTTAGGGGGTGATTTCCAGAATAAAAACTATCCAATGTCATTTCCCAGAACTTAAACTACCTCTAAACCAAATTTTATCAAAATGGGTTACATCCAAATTTTCACCCCTCCATTTTGCCCCCTACAGGAAAGATTTTCGGGATAAAACCTATCCTTTGACCTTCCCCGGGACTAAAACTAATTAATTACCAAATTGTATCCAAATCGGTGCAGCGGTTTAAGTAGTTCCATACAAATTTCCACCCCCCATTTCATCCCCTTAGGGGTTGATTTTAAGGATAAAAACTACCCTTAGTCCTTCCCTAGGACTCAAACTATCTCAATACCAAATTTCATCTTAATCGGTTCAGCCGTTTTCATGTGATGCGCGGTCACATAAACAGACAAACAGATAAACAGATAAACAGACAAACAGACAAAAATTCTAAAAACTGTTGGAACTGTTCTGTTATCGATTTTAAGTATCCCTAGCCAATTTTTTTTCGAATATCTTTCATGTACAGACTTTCGACCCTCTTCAGCTTTATTATATGTATAGAAGATAGATATGTAGCGAAAAGCTTCCTCAGTGCTCTGACGCATGTGTGTCGTGATTGGCGCTGAATGGATTAACACTTCATATGGAGGATAAAATAGTCGAGAACCTTTCCACGGGCAAGGTGATATTCAATATCATGTCAATTTTATAAAAGCAAAAACTTTCGTCATTTAATCGACCTTTCGTAGCGGGAATGGCGAATGGTAGGGTATTTTATAAGTGTTGATGAAATAATACGAACTTTGTTTATAACAAAAGGATTTAGTTTATTAAAATAGAAAATACAGATTACTATGAACGTGCTACTGCGCTTACAAGGGCGAGAGAGTGAATACGTCTTTAAATAAAATATCGAGACAGTGGTCGTGCGTGTTTGCCCGCCTACATTTATCAGGCGCTGTAGTTATGCGTCCCAATTCCAACACCCTCCTCTGGACGCAAACCCATTGCCATTGCAAAGGTCAGATGCTTTGGCCGGTGCAATCCCTTTGTGAACACATCAGCCAACATGTCTTGAGTGCTCAGTTTTTTCTTTATCATCTTGACAGTTTCTTCATCATTATAGAAACATAGTAGATCATCAACATAGACTGTAAGGATCAGTATATTTTGTTCGTTGACTATGCGGTGATGTATACATGGATCTACTTTTGATCGTGACATTCCTATTTCTAGTAAAGCTGCATTGAGCTTTTTATTCCATTGCCTGCTTGCCTGTTTTAGACCATAAATGGATTTTTTTAACAAGCACACTTTATCGCCTTCCCCAAAATACGGTGGCTGCGACATGTAAATGTCTTCCTCAATGTCACCTTGCAAAAAAGCTGTTACTGCATCCATCTGGTGAATTTTCAAATTATATTTTACAGCCAAGCCAATCACATATCTTATGGAGGTATAGCGTACTACAGGGGCATAAATTTCATGATATTCTATACCTTTTTTTTTTGTTGGTAACCTTTCACGACAAGTCGTGCTTTCATTCTTGATACATTGCCATCTTCATCTGTTTTAGTTTTGTAAACCCACTTGCAAGGGATTACTTTTTTATTTTTCGGCATGTCAACTAATGTCCATGTATTGTTAAGTAGTAATGATTTATATTCTTCCTCCATGGCATGTATCCACTGATCTGCCTTATTGCTCTCTAATGCTTCGGAAAGGCTTTGTGGATCCTTGTCCAAGATACTCATAGCTGATTCGCCATTCATACACATAAAAGATGCATTTTCTTGGGGAGGATTAGCTTCATAAAATTCATTTCGACGACGTCTTGGACGAAGATTCATGTTAATTTCTGGAATATCAATGCTCTCTTCAGGATTGTAAGATTCATCGGCAGGATCTGAATCAACCGATGCTGGTGAAGAAAACGAATCGACATTTAGAGACGTTGTATTCAACTCGTCGATTATAACAGAGTCATTATCCTCTCCGATTTCATCTTTTTCGTCATTGGTATTTTCTTTATTAGCATTTCCGATATCATCTTTTTCTTCATTAGCATTTTCTTCAGAAAAAGGTAAGTAAACTATTTTAGATTCAGGTAAGTTCAATTCCTTTTTATTACAAGACATTACTTTACTATCTGATTCATGCGTACTGGTTTGTCTTTCATTAATACTTGTTTCTTCTTTTTCAGGTACATACTCATTATTAACAATATCTCTTTTTACAGTGTATACGTGTACTTTACGTGAAAAATCGTCGATGAAAGTGACAAAATACCTGGCACCTCCAAGTGATGCAGTTTGCATCGGTCCAAACACGTCGGAGTGGATGACTTCTAGCAACTCGGTTGCTCGGGAGCCCTCACTTGGAAATGGCTGTCTAGTCTGCTTTCCTTGGATACAACTTACGCATGTTTTATTTTGATTAGACGGAGATAATTTTTCACCGGTAGTACAAGTTGGAATTTTATACATATCGCTGAAGTTCAGGTGGCCCATTCGTTGGTGCCATAAGTAAGTATCATTTTCAGTAACTGCGGGCATGGCTTGAGCTTTTTCATATGCTATGTTTAGCTTATACATATCATTTATTAAGTTGGCATCGGCTACTTTTTGACCATTTTTATTTGATATTTTACAGCCATTGTTTTTGAATTGGATATTGCAACCACTTTTTATCATTTTGCTTACTGAGATAAAATTTGTCGATAATTCTGGCACATAAATTACATTTCTTACCAGAATTTTATTGATATTGCCTCGTGTGTCTGGTACGCTTATAGTTACATTACCGCAACTTTCGACCCTGAGTATTTTATCGTTAGCAATTCTGATGCTTGTTACAGGTGGCGCAGTTTCGTCCTCGAGCCACTCCTTGTGTGACGTCATATGCATCGAGGCTCCTGAATCGACGTACCAGTTCAGCGCGTCATTCGATATGGTTGCTGAAAAAGCTGCAATAAAACCATTATCTTTATTATCTGTTTTATTTTTTTTATACCAACAGTTCTTACTCAAGTGCCCGTATTTGTTACAATGAAAGCATCTCGGTCCCTTTGATTTATTTTGCCCTTTTTCAATATTTTTATTATAATATTGCTTCTTGGAGTTTGAGTAAAATGCGGTTGTGTCCATTGTTTTTACTTCCTGTAATAACTTTGTTTTAATAGAATCGGCACAAATTTTCACTCCAGAACTCTCAATGGCCATGATCATGGGTTTATAGGCATCTGGTAAGCCAGCTAGCATTAATGTCCCAAGCCATTCATCATCCACTTGGAAACCAATATTTCGTAAGCGATGTGCGGATGACATTATTTTATTAACGTAATCTTCTATGCTTGAGCTATTTTCTAGCGTAGTGTTTATTAAATCCTTTAGCAGACCCACTTTTCTAGTTAAGCCTGAGTCTTCGAAAGCTCGCATTAAGTTATCCCAAACCTCTTTAGCTGATGTGGCCTCTCTTACATGCACATATATTATGGGGTCGATAAGTAAAATGAGTTTCGACTTAGCTTTAATGTCCTTTTTTGCATCTACAGCCTTGCCGGTTTCTGTTTCGATACATTCCCACAAATCTTCTAATTGCAAGTAGGCCTTCACTGCAAAACTCCAAGTGGCATAATTTTCTCTTCCAGATAACTTTTCTATACTCAGACCACTATTTGAAGCCATTATGATCACATATACTTGAAATTATGCTGAAACAAAACCTACGTGATGTCGCGAAATTTGAGGTTATAATGATTTGTACTTTTACTTTAAAAACACTTTAACTTTTACTTGTTTTACTATTTAGGCATGGGGCGGCCCATAACCTGATGAAATAATACGAACTTTGTTTATAACAAAAGGATTTAGTTTATTAAAATAGAAAATACAGATTACTATGAACGTGCTACTGCGCTTACAAGGGCGAGAGAGTGAATACGTCTTTAAATAAAATATCGAGACAGTGGTCGTGCGTGTTTGCCCGCCTACATTTATCAGGCGCTGTAGTTATGCGTCCCAATTCCAACAAGTGTTTTACTATACTATAGTTGTTGTAAATGAATCATACATTCAAGACAATTAACCGTCACTGTTACATCAGTATCATTATAAGAATGAACTAATTCAATATCAGCTATGATATCAGTGGAAACGTGTCGTAAAACCGTTTTACGACTAGTCTGATATTGAATAGAACGTAATTAATTGATGCATGTGATATTTGACATCAACTGACCCGATTCCAGGAATTTTGTTTATATTCATGACGATTTGAAATGTTTGTGGTTAGTGAATACCTAAATACAGAAGTAATTAATTATTCAACATGGATGGGTTTGTGTGTGACACATTGAATCGATTGTATAATTGATTAACACATTCAGGGTTAGGCTCGTAAAACTCACTTTCCCGAAATGTGCATTTTCACTAAAGGTGCACTTCTTTACAAGGGTCATTTTCTCGGAAGGTACACTGTCTCTAAAAGTGCACTTCCCGATATGTAGGTACACTTTTTCAATATGTGCACTTTCCCAGAATGTGCACTTTCGCAGAAGGTATATTTTCCCGGAAAGTACACTTTAGGGGTAGGGGTGTTCCTGTCTATAGTACCTAAGGGTTTCCATGAAATAATACAAATTCAAACGGACAGACAGACGGACGGACGGACGGACAGAAATACCGAAACTATAAGCATTCCGTTTTTGCAATTTTGAATAAGGGACCCTAAAAAAAAAGTATATTTTGCCATCAAACTTAAGGCTTCTAACTTAAGGATCTACACAATCGATTTAGATGAGATTAAAATTAAGGCAAAAATGCATGTGGATTTTTTTTAAAGTGTGTAGCGTGTGTGCGTGTGCTTGTGTGTGGTGTGTGTGTGTGTGTGTGTGTGCGTGTGAAAAAAGTGTCTAAATAATAAATGTGTACCTTTTGAGAAAGTGCCCTAAATGGGAAAGTGAACATTTTGGGAAAGCGTGCGTTTTGGAAAAGTGCACTGTTGGAAAAAGTGCACATTTCGAGAAAGTTTCCAAATTGGGAAAGTTGTTTGGGAGTGTACATTTTGCGGAAAGTGCACCTTTGCAGAAAGTGCACATTTCGGGAAAGTGTGTTTTACGAGCCTAACCTCACATTCACTGCCAATTACGTACGTACGATATTCACGGCTAACACCGGCTAACATATAAGTATACCGAAATTACCATGTGGTAGTGAAATTAAGCTCGTGGTGTTGATGAGAATATTGAGAACGTAAAAGAAAGAGTTTCGATGGTAATACAACTTAGCGCAATTTCGTTATCGAGCAGCAGGGTTCCTGCCTATAACCGGCATATTTTCTATTTATTAACATCTACTTTTTAACGGACTTCAAAAAAGAAGGAGGTTCTCAATTCGTCTGTATTTTTTTTTTATGTGTGTATGTTACTCGATAACTCGTTATGAACTGATTTGAATTTTTTGGTCTTTGTTTGAAATCATATAAGTACTTCCAGATTGGTCCCGTTGTCACCATAATCCAGTTCTGATGATGGGATCCTGGAGATATCGAGGGAACTCTTCAAATATTTATTATAGGCAAAATTGAAGCAATTTGGCTACTGATTTTTTGAAGTCGGTTAAAACTTTGTTTTTAAAGTACAATTATTAAAATTACGTTCCAAGATTTAGTAAAACCATGCCACCGCACATTGTCCAAAGTCTAGGGCTAACCTCGTAATGTCACTTTAACTTTGGAAGCATTTCAACACAGATTTCAACCCCATGTTGCCCAGAGAACGCCAACATATAAGTCACTTTATTTCAAGTGGCATAAGAACGTGACGAATGTCTGTCTAATCTTGTTAATACTCGTATCACGCGATAAACGCTATACCATCATAGGCCCAAAGGTGGCCTGAGAAGTCAAAACCTCGTGGGAAGCCATTCCTGTTAAGCTGGTCTAGATTAAAATTTATCAGATATTCAGATCTCTTTGACTTAATTTATTACCGTCAACTTTTCTTTTTAATTTCAACCCCACTTTGCCCACAGGTGGCGTGGGTGACGATGACGGCGACAGCGGCAAGCGGCGGCGCTCACGCACCAACTTCAACTCCTGGCAACTGGAAGAGCTGGAGAGGGCCTTCCTCGCCTCCCACTACCCTGATGTGTTCATGAGAGAAGCCCTGGCGATGAGGCTTGACCTGAAGGAGAGCAGAGTTGCTGTGAGTATCACTCATCACTAGTCGTTCCCTCAGAGATCGTGACATTATGTCTCTGAATCATAGCGAAATATCAAAAACACCAGAGATTGATGGTCTGCGCTTTTACCTATTCATCGGAACAGTTGACTCATCTCAGCGTTGCTGGAAGTCACTAGCATTGTGTCGTCATAGCGTGGGTTGCAGAAATTCTTCCCGCCACCCTAACAAAACGCCGCCGTCCCTTCAACTCCTGGTAGCTGAAGCGGGCCTTCCTTGCCTCCCTACCCTGATGTGTTCATGAGTGAAGCCCTAGTCATGATGCTAGACCTAAGTGAGAGCAGAGTTGTTGTGAGTAGTTGCTAACGTGACCTCGACCTCTGCTCCTGGCAGCTAGACGTGCTGGAGCGAGCCTCTCTAAGAGAACACATGGTCATGAGAGAAGCTTTGAGAACCCAGTTAGACCTTAAGATCACAGGTGCTGTAATGTTATGTGTTGTCTGCTAAAGTTGCATCAACTGCAACCCCTGGGCGATGGTGGTCTGGTGGTGCTGGAGTGAGTTTTCCTCGTCTCCATCTCTTCGTAGCGTCAGGCAGGTCAGGCTATCTTATATTTTAACTTGACCTATAAACTAAACCCCCCGTGAATGAGAGTTCCATGTTCGATGACTCAAAATGTGTATGATTCATATTCATATTCATATATTTTATTGGTAAAAGTATAAGTAACATTTTACAAGTCAATTTGTTAAAATTGTTAGCTACAATAATTATATAATATTTGTTATTTTCTTAAAATAAATTCTTCAATGCTATAGCATGCTTGGTCAACTAATAAAGATTTTATCTTATTAATAAATATTGCATCGCTTTCCGAGTTAACTATTTCAGTTGGGAGAGTGTTGTATATTTTCGCACCAATGACACCGAGTGACTTTCGTGTTTTTTCGAGTCGACGAAACGGGACGTTCAGGAGGTTTTGCCCGCGTGTGTTTCTGCCGTGACTTTGTCCAAGGGTTGTGTATCGGTCCATATTAGCTCTTACGTATTTGCAGGCCTCCAATATGAAGACGCACGGTAGTGTTAGTATTTTATGTTCTTTGAACAAGTCCTTAGCCGGGTGGTCATATGGTTTGCCCGACATAATACGCTCGTTTTTGTATTTTGAAGGGCCTATCGCGGTCTGCTGCTGTTCCCCAAAAACCTATACCCTGAGTTAAGATGGAATGAAAATAGCCATAGTAAACTGCTTTTAAATTTTCGATTCTCAAGCTGGGGGCTAATCTTGATAGTGCGAAGCAAGCTGAGGACAGCTTGTCACATGTCGAGTCAATGTGGAGTGACCACGTCAGTGCCGAGTCTATAATAAAGCCCAAATACCTCACGTGGTCAACTTGTGGAAGGGTGATGTCGTCTATTCCTATGTTAAACTCATGGTAGGTGGTTTTTCTTAGTTGGAAGTGAATTATATTTGTCTTATCTATGTTTAAGACCATTGCGTTTGCTGAAAACCATTGATGTATTTTTTTCGTGACAGTATTTGCCTTTGCTTTCAAGTTTTCAAAATTTTCTCCGTTTTTTATGATTGCTGTGTCATCGGCGAACATTACAAATTCAGCATCAGAACAAGCCGCTGTTATGTCGTTTACTAATATTAAAAAAAGGTAATTTCCCATCGCAGAACCCTGGGGCACTCCACAGTTACCTATCGGTTTAAGATCCGATTTGGCGCCAAGCACGTAAGTACTCTGTCGACGGTTATTTAAAAACGAAACGATCGTTTTGTACAGGCTGCCTTCGTAACCATACCGTGCTATCTTTTTTAGAAGTAGTGAATGGTCGATCATTGATCATTGTGAATGGTCGATCATTGAACAAAATATAAAAATAATCGATATTTATCACGTCGCGTTGAAGCTTTTATTTTATGTTTGACGCAATCAAACTAGGTAACTTCGTCTGAGTTAACGCCTCATCAGCAGTGAAAGGGTTAAGTGTGTCTTGACGTGATTGAAGTCGAGACTAAACGGCCATAACGCGGACACTAGCAATAACACTTTACGAGTGCACTCGGGTAATTAAGACATTAAGCTAAACATACCCGCCGTAAACGATAGAGCGCGGAACGAATGCACCCTGTATGGCTGTTAGATTGTTGACTTTGACAGTTATTTCAGTCGAGTTTGAGTAGAATTGGATGTTTTAGAATCATAGGTACCTACTTTAATCCAGTAGGTCGATCACGTAACGCATTGTACGAACGTCGGGTAGGTCTAAATGTCACTTTTTCTATGGAAAATAAAATTGGAGTGGAAGTTAAATTGTACGAACGCGCGTTCGGAACGTTACGTGTTTACCCCCTGAGGGGTAATCACATAACGTTCCGAACGCGCGTCGGCGGTAGGTTAGATAGATTTGTTTGGCGATTAAATTTTTCGGAACACATTATATTTTTACAAGCTTTATATTAACTTGCACTGTTCGTATATATGTATATTATGTATGTAAGTAAGTAAGTTGTCAGTCAAAATTTGCAATCCATTTTTCAGTCACTTCCCGCTATCCAAACTTTACTGATGCCGTTAAAAATGGTTTTCGATGAAATTAAAATTCTGCGAAACATTTGTCGGTAAAACAAGTACAACCCTCAAGAACTCATTCACTGAAACGCTAACGGAGTCTTTATAAGCCCGCATCACACTGGCGCGGCCTGGCCGCGGCGGTCAATAGTAAACTTGTCATTAGCTGTCAAATTTAACTACTAACCGCGACCGCAGGCCGCTCCAGTTTCGATTCCCGGCCGTGTGTGAGGCTTTTTTGAAAATCTTTGTATTCAGTTTTGTATCTTTTTAAAAATAAAGGAATGTCTCCTTTAAGTAAAATGAACCAGCTTAAGGATTTAAGGTAGTTTCCCTCCAGGGCCCGACTTATCTTTCCACCCTGTATAGGCATAGTCTAGCATCTTCATTGCCAAATTACCGCATCACTGCCGTCGAAGTTTCATGATATTTCTACCATGCATACGCCGAATAAGGCCCCTCGCAGACTGGAGCGGCCTGCGGTCGCGGTTAATAGTTAAATTTGACAGCTAATGACAAGTTTACAATTGACCGCCGCGGTCAGGCCGCGCCAGTGTGATGTAGGTTTATAAAGACTCCGTTAGCGTTTCAGTGGTTGAGTTCTTGAGCGTTATACCTTACCGACAAATGTTCCATCGAAATGTTTCGCAGAATTTTCGTTTCATCGAAAACCATTTTTTTCGGCATCAGTAAACTGTTCAGGATTGTTATAAAACAAACCTTAACCTAACCTAATGGGTTCTACAGAATGACCTTTTAGCTGTAGGTACCTAAAAAGGTAACGGTTTCTGAGTAACAAAAATTCGATGAAATGAAAATTCGGCGAAACAATGTCTTCGGTGAAACATTTGTCGGTGAAATAAGGGGACACCGTTCTTGAGACGTATGGTGCGTTTGTTAGGTACTTTTTTTGCTACGCAATCGAAGACGTCAAAAGATCTTATTCCCTTTTAATAAAGACTTTTGACGTCTTCGTTTGCGTAGCTACTTTTGATGCTGACTGTACAAAGCTCAATTTTCAGTCTTTTACACAATTTAATATTTCTGTTTGTGCTTTAATCTTTGTGGTTCTTAAATCTTAATCGTGTCGCAATTAGGCTGTTAATGTTTACTGACAAACTGTCATGTCTGACGAAATCAACTTAAGTCTTACAACACTTCAGCCTTTAGAGTTTTAGGTCACATATAAAGCCATCAAATGTCAAGTAAAGTAGACAGACAGAAATGACAGACATGTCTAGACTCTAGACACCACTAAAGGTTAAGCATAGACCGTGAACTCCTAACTAGTATTAACTATAATTTATAGTAATTATTTGTTTAGATGTATCACAAATGGTGAGTCATCCTTGCGCAAAGTTTTTAATAGTAAACATTGAGTTGGACTTTTGATGTGTAATGATGCTACGTCAATCACGTTGATTGTTAATATTTATGACTGTTATGATTTTCGCAAGATGGCGAAGAAACCTAACTATGAGTAGCTTTATATAAGATCTCTTTATACAAAGATAACTCAAAACTCATATACTGACCACACTAAACTTTAGCCTAGTTGGTAGTGACCCTGCTTACGAAGCAAGAGGTCCTGGGTTCTAATCCCACTCATCATTTCCTTGCCCTTATCCCATTTACTTGGGGTCGGCGCAGCATATGTATTTTTCTTCCATACTTCTCTGTCAGCCGTCATCTCATCACTCACTTCTTTTCTCTTCATATCGTCTCTCACACAGTCCATCCACCTTTTCCTTGGCCTACCTCGTCTTTTACATCCATACATATTCATACCTAATACTCTTTTGGTCTCATGACTTTCATCCCTCCGCATTACGTGCCCATACCACGCAAGGCGATTGGCTCTCAATTTATCTGCGATAGGTGCTACTTTCAGGCTTCCCCTTACATACACATTTCTTATTCGGTCCATCCTCGTCACACCACACATCCATCTTAACATTCTCATCTCCGTAATATGCAATCTCTTTTCATCCGTCACCTTTAAGGCCCTACATTTTGATCCATACATGGGTTCGAATCCCACTATGGGCAATTATTTTTGTGTTGAGTACGAATATTTTTTGTTCAGATTCCCCCCGTTCCGGAATCATGGATGTTTTCTGTGTATTTAAGTATTTGTGTATCTATAAATATAAGCATGTTTATCGTCGTCTAGTATTACCCTCAGTAAGTACAAGCTTTACTTAGTTTGGGACTATGTCGATTTGTGTAAAAAAAACATTATACCTACATATTATAAGTATAATAGGTTGGCTGGTAGAGAATGCTTTATGGCATTGAGTTCTCCTTTTATCACCTACCATAAGTTATTCTTTTGTGCAATAAAGTTTTGATAAATAACATGTTTTTATTTCGTAATAGGTACTTAATACGTAAGTCACAAGGGATTGTTTATAAGTTTGACATACCTAAACAAAATTATGCATTCGAGATGCCGAAAAGTTGTCGCACTACGAGTAGGTATCACAAATCGTAGGTCCAGAATTTTCATATAGAAGATAGAACCTATTTTAATTACCTACACATTTTTTTTAAACTCCCATATCGATCGTGTCGTAAATGTAGTAAACGCGGGCCTTATTGTGACACTTTAAAGGCTGATGCTTGCTTAGCTTCATTTAACTTAAAAAACATGGTAATTAAAGTTCAATCTCCCGAAACCGCAGCGAAACTGAAAATCGTCCATCACTTCCTGAGCCTAACATCCGACCCCTTTGTTTACAATACCGAAAAGAACAATAACCAATTTGTCTTCCAACACCCCACACTCAGATATCGCATCAATTAGACTATCACAAAATACGCAACCGCTGAATTATCACCTAAAATCAAATTGTCGTACATCTTTAATGAAAAGCGTAGAGAGAGGAGACTTTTTAACATAGCAGTGTGTGTCACGTTAGACGGGAAAATAACGATCCTTCTAAATACAAAAGTCGTATGACGCCATGAATCGCGTACAGAGACAACACCTTTTAATATTGCAGTGTTGCACGAAATGGCGCGAATAGGCCAAACCGTCCAAGCCCAAACTGTCGTATGACGCTATGTATCGCTCACAGAGATAAGACGTTTTGTTATAGCAGTGTTACACAAAAAGGCGGGAAAAGGTTTTTCCTAGGGTAACGGTAAATACGGTACCTAAATGTATGTGTAGGGGAACCTTATTTACAAGTTACGTTAGGGTAGCTTCGGCAATTGGACGGTGCGATTTCCGCAAATGGTTTTCGTATGAATTCCGCTTTTTTGGCTTGTTTAAGGAATACGCTGGGGAGATAGTTGAGGGCGGTTTTTAAACAAGCGCTTTGGGGTCGAGGGCGCGAAAAAGGTTGTTACGGAACAAATTGTTGTGTTGTCAACTTTATAAATAGATTGTTTGGTGGTGGGGCAGAATGGAATTCCGTTGATGGTGTCGGAAAGTAATAAAACCACAGTTGATTTTGTGTTTAGAGATTTATGTACCTATTTATTGCGGAACACCTTTCATATCCATAATTTCATTAGCCATAAAACAGATTTCATCAGAAACCATAACTTTTGCAGTACAATTTAAAGAAACCAATAATAAACTAAGTCCACGTCCTTTTAGTTAACATCCTAATAGGCTTATTTCAAAATATATACATGTTTGAATAGTTACTTTTGGATCATAAAGAGATAAAGCTGATGCCAATTTCTCTTTATTACTTAACCCAGACGCAAACGGGTCATTGTCAGTCACAAAAACAAAAATCATCTTTCCGGTGGTCAATAGTTAAGGGCTTCTGTTTATCTCCTCTCCACTTATAATCTCCACTTATAATAAATCTCTAAATTAAAAAAAGAATCAGCCAGTTTGAAACTAAGCTTTGTGTGGTACGAATGTTCTCAGCATCCCATGAACGGAAAAATATGAAACATTTTATATAGGTACATTATTATTCTAGCTGCAACTTAGGATAGTTTTTATCCGACTGCGACAATTAATTAATTTTCCGAAATATACGACTTCATTTCATTTTTCATTTATTTTTATTGAAATCAAACGCTGTTCCAACTGTCAGCTATAAGAAACGTCAAATTTTCGTCAAAATGGCGGAATTGCTTTGCCTTTCACTTATTAATAATTTAAATCCAGTCTACGATAGATCTTTACGATACACATGCCAAAAGTTAAACCATAAAAAAATATTCGATTGTGATATGAGAACTTATATGCGCAAATGTCGCATTATGGCGTGATTTCAATTAAATTTTTCAACAAATTTGAACAATATAATTAACACGAATTTGTTTTTTTTTAATGGCAATATGCCATTGCTCTTTGCGCATTCTGCCAAAGTGCCTGCGGCGCTACCACCAAAACCGAAACTCGAAGTTCGTATAACTGCATCCCTGTCACTCGTCAGTTTAGTTAGTGCGATAGAGATAGAGATACCCGAATATTTTCGAATTCCGAAGTTCGTGGTTATAGCTCAGGAATCGAAACTACACCCCGTAAGCCGCGTCCGCTGCGCCATGTTTTCGTGGTTTTTAAACGTCAAACATGTTTTGCCAATCAAAACAAAACCATATTTGTTTGCCGAACCTGACGGAAAACATGTTAGATGTTTAAAAACATGGAAAACATTGGTGCAGCGGACCCGGCCGTAGGTAGACACTAAATAAAATAATCATAATGTATTTTCTCGAAAAAAGGATAATAGAGAAAAAATCAACGGATGAGGTTATATGTATAGGTTCAAATCACTAAGTTCCAAAATTTGATGTTCTGTCCCTTTTCCACAAAACGCACCTGAAACGATTGTTTTTTACTATGACGCTCGAGGATCTTGACGTCACAGTCCCCGATCGTTTTCTCACTCTAACAAGCGACATTAAAACGGTTTTGAGATATTTGAATGGGATTTCCGTCATCTTCTATCTATCTATACCTACATATAAATGCCTATGTCCTGACTGACTCACCCACTCACTCATCAATGCACAGCCGAAACTACTGGGGCTAGAGAGTTGAAATTTACACCAGAACTACCTTTTACAACGTAGGCAAGAAGTAGATACGTAGATAAGAAGGGATTTTTGGAAATTCTACCCCTAAAGGGGTCAAATAGGGGTGCAAATTTTGTATGGGGGAAACTTTAATATTTTAGCAAGAAACTCAATACGTTGTAGAAAGCTTACTTATTAGAATACAAATAAAGTACTGTCAGCGTTTTGAAAAATTCAGCCTCTTAGGGGGTTAAAAAGGTTTGCAAAGTTTGTATGAGCGAAACTTCTTTTTGAGACAGAAGCTTAAAAGTTTGTAGAAAGATTACTTATTACAATACAAATAAAAAAACAGCGTTTTGGAAAATGGTATGAAAATGGGGTACAATGTTGGTAAAGGGCATTTTTTTGAGCTAGAATCTCAAACCTTTTTAAAAAGATTACATAATAAAATAAAATAGAATACTTTCAGCGTTTTAGAAAAGTCCACCCCTTAGGGGTGTATAAAATATTATGTGTATATATTTTTTTTTAGCAAGCGACAAATCTTTGTTGAAAGATTACTTATTACAATAAAACTTTCAGCATTTTGGAAAATTCCACCCCTAAGGGTGATTAAAACGGGTGAAAATTTGTATCGAGGAAACTTTTTTTTTTGAGCTAGAGACTTGATATTGTGTAGAAAGATTATTTATTAGAATACAAATATATAGGTAAATTACTTTCAGTGGTTTGAAAATTTCCACCCGCTAAGAGGGGGATAAAGAGGTGCAATGTTTGTATAGGAAAACTTTTTTTAGGTAGAAACTTAAAACTGTGTAGAAAGATTAAGTACCTACCTACTTATTAAAATACAAAAGAATACCTACTGCCAGCGTTTTGGAAAATTTCACCCCTTAAGGGGTTAAAAAGGGGTGCAAGGTTCGTATGGGAAACACTTTTAACGGCCTCCGTAGCCCAGTGGGTAGTGACTCTGCCTACGAAGCTGGAGGTCCCGGGTTCGAATCTCGGTCAGGGCATTTATTTGTGTATTTATCACGAATATTTGTTCCTGAGTTATGGATGTTATATATGTATATAAGTATCTATATGTATGTATCTATTATATATATCATCGCCTAGTACCCACAACACAAGCCTTACTGAGCTTACCGTGGGCCTAGGTTGATTTGTGTAAGATTGTCCCGTAATATTTATTTATTTATTTATTTACTTTTTTTTAGCTAGAGACTTGATAGTTTGTAGATAAAATACTTACCTATTACAATAAAAAAACCGAGTGTTTTATTTTTAATTTTTCCCTGAAAAGCGTTCAAAGTTTGTATGGAGAGCAAGAAAATTTTAAAGTATGATATTTGTAACTTCGATCTTAGCCTGTTTAGACTACAAAACTTATTTTAGCATTTTTTGAAATATATCCTCTAAAGGGGATTATAAGGGCGTTCAAAGTTTGTATGGAGAGCAAGCTATTTTTAAAGTAAGGGATTTGTAACTTCGGTTTTAGACTATTTGCTAAAATACTACAAAACTCATTTCAGTTTTTTTTAAATTCATCGCCTAAGAAGGTTAAAAGGGGGTTCGAACTTTGTATAGAGAGCAAGACATTTTTAAAGTAAGAAATTTGTAACTACAGTTTCAGACTTTTTACTATGAGGGTTCAGAGAGGGTTCTTAGTTTGTATAGATAGCAAGATATTTTGAAAGTAAGAGATTTGTAATTTCGGATTTAGATTGTTTTCTAAAAGACTAGGCACAAAATTAATTTCAATGTTTTTTTTTAATTCATTCCTTCAACAAACATTTAGACGATAACATGTTATACGCGGACGAAGTCGCGGGCAACAGCTAGTATATAATATGTTTTTATCACATAGAATTATAGAAGAGGCAACGCCGTTTATGCGGATTCAGAGTTCAATCAAAAATTAGGCTTTATAGCCCTTAACTTTGGCAATGTCCACCGAAGAGACGCGAACCTAAATCTGACAATGACCCAAACGGTATAGAGGAGAAGTTGTATGAAGGAAGTACCTTTACCTTTTGAAAGAGCCATTTGCATTATTTCTGTAGTTTCCGAACGAACTGTGTGCTAGTTTTTATTTTTAACCCCCGACGGAAAAAGAGAAGTGTTATAAGTTTGACGTGTCTGTGTATCTGTCTGACTGTGTGTCTGACTGTGTGTGTGTGTGTCTGTCTGTGGTATCGTAGCTCCCAAACAAATGGATCGATTTGAATGCGGTTTTTTTATCCAAAAGCTGACGTGATCGAGTGGTTCTTAGCTATATGTTTCAACAAATCGGTTAAGCCGTTTTTGAGATATTGAACTTTGAAATGAAAATGTTGGGGGTTTTTCAACTCTTCCAAGTTGTAGTTATTAGTAGTAATTACGTAGCAACACTTATTCCCCGTCACCCACAATCATTTGACAGTTCACCGAAACCAACGGAGGATAGGTACATGGAGTCAAAGTTTTGATCACCAAGAATAAAGTAATTTGCTTTTTGCTTTTTAATTACTTAACAGTATAGTTTCATTCATCGTGAAATGTGTTTGTACATGTATTTGGCCTTGCAGCTACGTACAAACTAAGTTACAAAAGATTTAAATATCCTAGTTGTTTTGAAAATTATATTTATTTTAAGAATGTGTTATGAAAGAGACCCGGCTCTTCAGGCCTTGAAAGAGCAAGCATGACCCAGTAATAAATTAGCAAAGTATAATATTATTGTAATAAATATACATTTAATTTAATATCTATAGGTAATATAATTATTTGCTACTGTAGTTTTATTATGAAGAACGAAAAAACCGAAAAAGACCCAAGATCTCAGTTATTGATGAAATAACTAATCAGTGAGGGCTTCGATAAAGGAATTGGTTTCAGGAAAAAAAAAATACGGTACGGCACATATACCTACCTACTAATTTGTTATTTTGTTTATTTTTCGAGATTGCTATTATTAACAATGATCCTTCAATAAAAAGTAGTTTTGAATGAGAAAAACCATGAGTTGAAACCGGTTCTTAAAAGTGACATAAAATTAGTATTAAGAGTTAAGAATTTGTGAAAAATATTGCTAGGTATTTAAAAAAAAGATTTTTTGTATGTTTAATAGAGTGCGTTTATTGTTACTTTGCATATTAAACATTTTTAATAAAATTCCTTTAGACAGGCTCTTTCATAACCTTTGGTGGCTCTTTCAACGCCCACCTGATGAAAGAGCCAAAATACATGTTTTTCGAAAATGGATATTTCACGTTCTTTATAATTTATATTTATGTATCTTCGTATGAAAATACACACTGTAATAATGAATTAGAAAGCAAATGTCAGTGCTAATTTCATTGAAATTGTATTTTTTTGCTTTATTTAGTAAACTGGCTCTTTCATGCCACTTCTCCCCTACACCTAAACATGACAATTGTGTATCTGTCAGCGGCATCGTAGCTCTCAAACGACGCAGCAACTAAGGTTTTTTTTGAAATAGCATTTATACAGCTACTTATTAACCCCCCTATGCCAGCATTGATTAGAAGCATAGGTAACCGTATAATGGCCGACCCCCTCCTAATGAGGCCCCCGCCCGGGGGGGCGCTACAGCCTCCGGGGAGCGTCGGCGTGTTCGCTTCATCTGATTTGATTTATCTACGGATGCATTTTCTTTCACTATGTATCCTTGCAACAATGTGCAGTCAGCTTCTACGTCGTCCCTACGGTAACTAATTATTAGGTGTGTAGAGTCAGCGGTAAAGGAATGTGACCCACTTGAATGATCAAAATAATCCAATCAAATTCTATTCTATGGATATTATTCTAATACTCGTACTTTGAAATATGAAACGTAACTATAACGCGGTGATTGGTCCGAGCGCTTAGCGCAATAATTATTGTAATACTTTTCTACCCACAGTCCCATACTGGTTTTTAATATGTATTACTTACCTTATTGCGTTGGAAAAAGAAACTTTTTGGGAGGAATTTGATGAATTGCTACAGAACATACCGCGCGAGGAACTGATTCATATAGGAGCTGATCTAAATGGACATGTCGGTGCGAAGAATGATGCGTACACTGATGTTCACGGGGGATTTGGATACGGGTCACAAAACCAGGAAGGTATAGATATTCTAAATTTCGCTACAAAATACAACTTTAAAGTTATCAATACATTTTTCCGAAAAAAAGAAGAACATATTATTACGTATAAAACTTCAAAATGTAAGACCCAAATAGACTACATCATCTCGACGGGCACTATGAAGAAGTACTATAAAGACTGTAAGGTGATACCGGGGGAGGCTATAACCGCACAGCATAGGCTACTATTGGCAGTAATGGATCTGCCGAAACCCATTAAAGTGCACATAGACCGGACCGAGCGCATAAAATGGAAAGAGCTTCATAGCCATAAAGGATCCCAGTTACTGGATAGTATTAGCTTATACTTGCAAAAAGATCTAAATACTAGCAAATCAGTTGATAAAATGTGGTCCGATTTTGAAACCTTTACTCAGAGCAAAGCGAGACTATATCTGGGAGTTTCTAAGGGTGGCCTGTCAACAAGTAAAGACACCACATGGTGGAATAGTGATGTGAAGCAGATCATCAAAGCAAAACGAGAAGTATTTAAAATCTGGCAGAAATCCCACCTCGAAGAAGACCATGAGAACTATAAGTCTATGAAAGCAGTTACAAAATCAGCCGTAGCGCAAGCAAGAGCTTCGTCGAGGCAGGCTTTTTATGAAAAAATTGACAAAGCACCAACAGAAAACGCAATTTTTAAAATAGCCAAGCAGCGATACAGATCCACTCTGGATATAAAGTTTAACAAATACATCAAGGATGAGCATGGCCAACTTCTTACATCAAATGATGCTATAAATAGAAGATGGAAGATGTATTATGAGAATTTGTTAAATGAAGAGTTTCCAAGTCAAGAGTTGCTGAAGTTACCACCTACACAAGGACCGATAGGCTACATTCAGGTACAAGAAATTAAAAGTGCTTTGCAAAAAATGGGGTTCCATAAAGCACTCGGCCCTGATAACGTGCCTGCGGATATCTGGAAACTCCTACGTGAAGACGCATTACCTTGGCTAACCGAGCTATTTAACAAAATAGTTCACCAAGCCAAAATACCCACTTCATGGCGCGCAAGTTTTCTGTGTCCATTATACAAAAGCAAAGGCGATGTTTCCAATTGTAACAACTATAGAGGGATTAAACTTACATCACACACTCTTAAATTATGGGAACGTGTAATTGGTGCACGTCTATCGTCCATATCTTGCACAACTGCAAATCAATTTGGTTTTACGGCCGGTAGATCTACAACAGAGGCTATCCAAACTATCCGAATTCTGATGGAGAAATATCGACTGAACAAGGAAAATCTCTATTTTGCTTTCATTGACCTGGAAAAGGCATTCGATAGAGTGCCGAGGAAACTAGTGTGGCAAGCAATGCGTGCACAGAATATACCGGAATCGTATGTTTCTCTGGTGCAAGATATGTACGAAAATGTTTGCACCCAAATTAAGACGCCCGCTGGTATCACCGAACCATTTCAGGTCAAAGTTGGCGTTCACCAGGGTTCGGCTCTGAGCCCTCTACTCTTCAATTTGAGTATGGACTACATCACTAAAGCCCTGCAGTCTCGAATCCCATGGTGCATGCTGTACGCAGACGACATTGTACTGATAGCAAAAACAGCATCGGAGCTACAACAAACTTTTAACACGTGGTTAATGGAACTCGAAAAACACGGATTGCGTATCAGTCGCACTAAAACTGAGTACATGGAGTGCGATCTGGGCGGTACTGAGGAGTTAAACTGCAAAATACAGATCGGCGACGCATCACTGCCCAAAGCCGAACGCTTTAAATATCTCGGGTCCATGCTGACGACTGATGCGCGCGTAGACGAAGATGTGAACCACAGAATTAATACAGCCTGGATGAAGTGGAGAACCTTATCAGGGGTACTGTGCGATACTAGGATGCCAGTAAAAACGAAAGGCAAAATATACAAAACCGCAGTGAGGCCTGCTATGTTATATGGTGCGGAATGCTGGACTGCCCTAAAGAAGCACGAACAAAAACTGCACACAGCAGAGATGAAAATGCTGAGATGGGCGGGTGGCGTAACGCGACTAGACAAGGTTCGCAACGAGTATATCAGGGGATCGTTCAAAGTAACTCCAATACCAGCAAAGCTCAAAGAATGTAGGCTCCGTTGGTATGGTCATGTAATGCGCCGAGAAGATGACTACTCCGTAAAGACAGTGCTTAATATCAACACCCAACCCAGAGGGAGAGGCAGACCACCAGCTACGTGGTGGTCAAACATCGAGAGGGACCTAAAAGCACAGAACCTTTCACCTATGACAACCCAGGATAGAATTTCCTGGCGCCGCTGCACAAGGAGGGCCGACCCCAGCTGAACTGGGACAAGGGCAGGAAGAAGAAGAAGAAGAAGACTTACCTTATTTTTAAACACTGTATGCTTAGTTTCAGTTTTAATTTGTATACTTTCTCATGTAAGTGAATTCATGTAATTCTTATGGAAAATAAAGTTCTTTAAACCCAACTAGGTATTTAAAAGTAGCATTACTCGAATTAAGCATCATGTTTGCGCTGTAATTTACATGAAACTCCTCTCCAATAACAAACGATGACAAATAAAATCTTAAAATATCATGTTCATTTCGAAATCCGAACGCTTCACACATAAAATACATTTTTATTCGATACAATTCCAAATGGCACCGCTTCCAACGCTGTATTTCAGAGCGAGGCGATAACGCTGTCTCTTTTGTTTCAGCTTGTACAAATTGATATTGGAACTGTGAGATAGAGACAGATATAAATTTCACATGCTCGCACAGAACTGTTACATGGAATGCGCTCTTGACGCGAATTTTGGTTAGGGTTGGCGGCCGGGGGTGTTGCGTTGGTCGATTGACGATATAATTGAACCATCAATTGAATGGTTCATTGGTTGACTAGGTAGTAGACTGCTTTATAGCAGCCTTTTGGAGTCTTTATATGACAGTAGAAGCTAAATAAGTGAACAATATTCGATGTTTATTGTTAATAATTGTATAGGAAGGTACATTGATAACAAGTGCATATTTTATTTATTGAAGTCAGCGTTGCTATACAATTATTGGTTTTGTAAATGCAATGCAAGGCATTTTTAATAGTTGGCGTGTTTTTTTATTGAATAGCTTGATTTGAAGAAATTTAAAGTGACCTTATGAAATGACTACTTATTGCCGTAGAAACTTGGCGATACGAAAATCTTTAGGCATTACAAGTCGTAACATTATTATTAATGACAATAAAGATTCCATTACAGATAGTGCACAACTATTTAATTACGGTATCTACGGAATGCCGCAACAGGCAAGCGCAAGGCTGCATTAAATCACTTTAATACGAGCAGAATTACATTTTGAAGTGAGAAGATTATTCAAGCGCGATAATTTGCTGCCGCGGGCAGCCCTACGAACAGGCTTCATGTCTATCTTTTACTGTAAGCCTAGGGCGGTTGGCCCTGATACCCGACGAGAGAGCGGGACAGATCAAAGGGAAGAGCCTAAGCGAGAAAAAGGGACGGAGCCGAGTCCTTAAATTTTATATTCTATCCGCATTTTGTCGCCTAAGCGTTCCATTTAGTGTTCCATATTTAAACCTCGCGCTTTTTTTTTCAACCAAGCGGAGGATGTAAGACGTTATTCTTTTTTCGAGGGTGTTTCCAGCCAGCTACGGATGTGTTCAGAATACTGATGTGTACAGTTAGGGAATGAAATTGGCATATAAATGTAAATTTTATGCTATGAATTTTAAAATGGAGTCGATACTTCCGCGGCCGAATTTCCAAGTTTGGTGGAGGGATGAAATTAGATTAGAAAACGCCGTTTTAGGTAAAGCATGGAGTTTTAACGGCTTGCGTGTTCTTATGAAATGTGGCTGCCATTAACTTTGCGAATACTGGTAAAAGTGTCTATGGGAGAAGTTAAATTAGATTTCAAGGTAGATATATATTACACTTTACTAGGTTGTGTACCTTTATAGGTACAAAACAGGTACAAGGTAGGTAGTTATTATTATTAATGGAAAGTATTAAAGTAGGTAAACTTCCTAAAAAGGACTTACCTAATTTCTTAAAACATTAATGAACTGTTATGATTGATGATCACATAAATGAAAACGTCAAACGAATCCATAAAAAAAAAGACACCAGAAAAAGAAAACAGCGAAATAACCCTTAGACCTTGAGTGAACGAAAGAAAAATAGAGAATTCAAAGAGGAAAAAATCCACTTTAGAGACGCAAACAACTCACTTTAACTTTATTGAGCTGTAATCGAATTGTGACGTCCCTGCGTGCCGGCGCGGGCGGAGCGGCGCGATCTGTACCCGTCCTTATCTGACCCCAGCATTTAAATCTATGCTATTCAATCGTGCCGTCTCGCTCGTGTCCCAGGGGTGCCGCCGAGATTGCAATCTTTTGATTTATACCAACTATTAGGAGAACTGCGGGATAGTCTGTCTCGAGCGAGATCTGCCGATAAGTGTGTTGCATTTACTAACAGAGAGGCAGAATATAGTGCTATTATTAAGCGACTTAAGTCTTGTTGATTTTGCGGAAGTATTTCATACTGCTCGCGTTAGTACTTATTATACAAATGGTTTTACTGATCCGCAAGTTTTATAAGAGCATGTTTACGGACAAATGAACTAAATAATAAGAGGTATTTCTTTTCATTTGTCGACTTGGATATCAGTGGGTGTAGCTACGGTTCACTTAACTTCTGTAATGTTTTATTAGCGCTAATAAATCACTATTAACTTGCCAGTGTTCCTATTGTAAGTGTTTTACATGTATAAATACTTTGAATAGAAAGGTCAAACTCATAAGGAAATATTCTAGATATTTTAGGGTAACATTCCTGTGAATCCTTAGGAACTTAGGTAGTTTTAAAAGATCAGCAACGTACCTACATGTGACCCTCCTGGTTTTGTTAATAATTAAAGTTCACTTAATGGTACCTAAGCGGACACTCTTGTTTACAACCATCTTAGTTTAAAAAAACGACCGCAAATTCGTCGGATGGATTTAAAAAAAATCAAAAGGAATCCAGTATTGAGAGTAGATCGTATTGGTGGATATGTGCTTATGCGCAAACAAAAGGGCACTGCACATTGAGCCTCAGATACCCAGCAATTATTACCGTGAAATGTCCTATAACCCATGTTTAAATACTTCAAATGTGTGTTCTAATATGCCACGCTTTTACTTGTAGCTTTACAAAATTGGTCCCAGGTAAACATTAGGCGAACCTGCGTCCCCGACGGCCGCTTAAATCTGAGGGTTCTTCGCAATACTAGAAGAAAAACGGACTAACTAAATACGAGTTAAGTATACGCTAGAACCTTCTACACAGGGTTTTGTCCTCTTTAACTAGAGTGTAGCCTTATTCAATCCGTTTTAGCTTTGCGGTATGTTATTGATATATATAATTCTTGGCTATCATTGAGATTTAGGTTTTAGGAATCTGGGAAAGGAACGGTGGCTGGATAGTAATTGGAAATAATATAGATTTTGCTAAATGTGTTGAATTGTGAAACTGTAACTTGCACTTTATCCTATACTATTAAACGAGCAATATTTGTATATATATATATTTGCAATCACGTTCTCGGAAACGGCTCTAACGATTTCAATGAAATTTGGAATGTAGGTGGTTACGGGCGCGAGAAATCGATCTATGTAGATAGGTGTCATGTCTGGGAAAATTAGTTTTCACCGTAATTTCTCTATTTTCACCCGAGCAGAGCTCGGTCGCCCAGGGACTGTCTAAGCAATATGGGTTAAATTCGAACTAATAAGACAATTTTATTGATTCAAATTTACTATGGAGTTTTAATAATAATTTATTATTATTATTTAACCATTGTCACTTTGACATATAGTGCCCATGTCTCACACTTTTTTTTTTTTTTTTTGTGGAGAAAACCTGCGAACCAGGTACCCAGCTCACGGGGGAGGTCTGGGTTATGTGGTATTTCTACCCACTAAAAACTCCACGTCAACCGCCATCTGCGCTAAGTAATTCGGAGGACTCTAGGATTGAGTTGAACGCACTAGAGCCCTCCTCGCGCTTTGCCCCTGCTGGCTCGTTCTGGGCATCTTCGCCGCCTTCTCTGGGGTGGCCGAGTGCTGTGGCCCCCGCCACAAAAAATCACTGGCGACCCCGTTGACCCCCTTAAGTCGCCTTTTACGACATGCGGGGGAGACCGTAGACCTATTCTTGCCCGAGTCTACACGACTTAGTGCCCATGTCTCACCCTTAGTGCAACGTCAACGACTAAGACATCTATCTCAATTCAATTCAATTCAATAATTTATTGCGACATGTTAGTATATAGCCTGAGAACTTTACGGTTTCGCTCTATGAAAACACAACAATATATTGATATCAGAGATATTTTTACACCAAAAAATAGGTCGGGTAATTTGACTAAATATTCATTAATAATCCACCTAAATTTAATACCGATACGGTAATAAATAATGAAAAGTAATCTTCATAAATTCCGTAAAAATCAGGCAAAAATGGTATAAACTTTCTTTACTTTACAATTGACTACGTCTATATACGTTCTTTGGGATACGCGCATAATCCACTTATTTTTGTTAATGGATAAACCTTTCTATAGGCCAGATGAAATTCAATATTATCTCAAGGTCGTAAAATATTAAATTAAAATGCCGTTATTTCCTGATGTATATATTTTTGGATTCAGGTAGTAAGTCTCCAAATTTGTGTACTCAAACATGTTTTCATTATAAAAATACTGATAGCATTTTTGCTTGCGGGTTAATTTTTTTTCTTAACTTCCGGTCCATAGAATTATTGATGTCAATAGTAAAAGTTGTTTAAAATAACACATAAAAGCCGTGTACAAATAATTAGCCTGATATTGAATTATTTCCAAAAAAATCGTAATTTTCTCAGGGTAATAATAAGAAGGTACAATTTAAACATGAGAGCTCTGTTGAGCATAGCAATTTTTTAAAACTACAAATTTACAATGTCATAATACGGAAAAGCTTCAATCAATAGTTATAATATTTTTTCGAATATCATTTAAACAAACGTTTAAAATTAAAGTGTGAAACAAATATATCGAACACAATAATATACAAAATTAAATTACTGTCGTTGAATTATTCGTACATAAATTCTATTTATACTATAGTTCATTACATTAAAATAATAAGATAGTATTTTTATTGCAATATAATTCATCATTAATATCATTATATAAATTTTTGTTACATTATACTTAATTTAATTTAATTTGGTCTCGGCATCAATCAGGAATTTCTGTAGGATGTTTTACTTAAATAGGTTTTAAGTTCGATTTTCACACATGTACCTACTAGATATATCCTAAGCTGTATTTCCGTAAGTGTCATAAGCATTCGTTCATTTTGTAGCGTTTTTGGTGCAGCGTAGCGTAGTGCTGTTATCGGAATTGACATGGACAATATCAACCAAAATTGTTTATTATGGGTACTAGACGAAGATAAACATACTTATATAGATAAATAAATACTTAAATACATAGAAAACATCCATGACTCAGGAACAAATATTCGTGCTCATCACACAAATACATGCCCTTACCGGGATTCGAACCCAGGAACTCTTGCTTCATAGGCAGGTTTTAATGCGTTTTGAACTTACATTAATCTACTTTAACGACATCTGATGTTGATTACAGGAGTTTTCACTTAAGGCGAGGCCGGTTCACAATCTTCTCTCCCTCTCGCTGAGCATAAGCGTGAGCGAGATGGTTAAGTGCGTGTTCGGAAGAGTGTAACATCACTTTTTAGTACATATTAATTGATTTTTGGAATACTGGATAATTGATTAAAAATATATACAGTTATTGATTTAGTACAATAAAAAATCTATCCGTTTTATTATAAAAATCATAGATTGTCGTTGAAAATTACGAAATCTCGAACATTAAAGTTTACTTTATGGAGATATTTAAGATTTTTTTGCAGAGTTACCAAGACATTTTTTAATATTATGTTCGGTTATTGTCTTTCTTTGTTTCTTTTTCAGTCTACAGTAATTTTTCTGTAGCAGAATTCTTCATGATTTCTTCACACTGGAAGCACAAAAATCCATCTTTTCGTCAGATCGTGAACCGGGCTCGCATTAACCTTCGCTACTAGTAAAGTGGACCGTGTGAGAACATAACAATAACAATGCTTAATTTCTTCGTTTTTTGTGTTTATCAATGGTCTTATGTTGTGTTGCGTTCCGTGGGTCACGTACGGTGCTGTCTGAAAATCGGCGCTGTAGGTGTCTGTCTGACACCTCGGCATAATGCTGAGACAGCGACCTATTTACTGCCGCGAAGACACACACAATATGTGTTAAATTGTAATGTATGCCTACTCCCTTTGTCTCTGTGTGTCTTTTGTGTAGTAAATAAATGTCTTCTTTCTTTTCTTTCTTTCTTTCTTACTTTCTTCGATACTCTCGAGAATCCATTGACCAAGTTAAGGTTAATCTAAAACCAGATGGCGTACCTATCGGTGTAAATATACATAAGTATGTATAGCGTATAGCCCCACTTGAATGTAGTTGTAAACTATTCGAATAGAAGTTGTTTTGTTTGTGTTACAAAGTTTAAATATGAAATGTATGTTCGGACAGAGAGGTAATGGCGTAACTTTTCCAACGAGCGTTAGGACACTCAACTGTCATTTTACCATACAAAAAACGACATTCAAATATCCTATAAAAATATGTTGTCGCTTTAAACAACTACATACTCGTAGTTAGGTGTAGTTATTTTTTCTATTTGTAACTGCTTTGTTTGTGTGAGGTGTGCAATAATAATTATTTATGATACAAGTGCGGAAAGTAGGTAATTCCCATCGAGTGGTGATGGATGACCAAAAACACAACCGTCAGGGAGTGTTTTTGATCGACACGAGTTGGGAATTACCTATCCGCACGTGTATCATACAAAATTTTACAATGCATCATGCGAGGAAATAAAAACATATGCATAAAAGGTGAAATATGAATTGTCACGAAATCTCATTATCGCACAGTAATGCGGGAATATTGGCCTGAAATCCATTCCCGCACGGGCTGTCCCACCCCGGCACCGCCGTGCTGGCATCGACCAATTCCCGTGTTTATGTTGAACCATATAAAGGAGCACATTCAGAGAAAGTGCATTGTAAAGAGTATTTGTATTGATGTTTTGTTTTGTACAATTGACTTTTGTCATTGGTTCAACGCTGTAGAACTCTAACCGTAGGGTTATTCTTACTAGCTAATTCTATAAGCCGATTACTAATCGAATTAACCGAGATGCTAAACACGCGCTTGATGGCAATAACTTGATACTGGCCATGTACTTACCTAACGTTTATTGAGCATCAATATTAAACAAGGATTTCAGACTTAACTTAGATTAAAAGCCTTCAATTAAACATGTGATATAACCAGGTACAGTCAGTTTAAGTAACTGTGGATTTATTTGAATACTAGCTTTTCTGCCCGCAACTTCGTCCGCGTGGAACTCGTCTATATCGTACCCCCATACAAACTTTCGTCCCCAATTTCATCCCCTTAGGGATGATTTCCGAGATAAAAACTATCCTATGTCTTTCTCCGGGATAACATCTACCCCATACCATATTTCATTCTAATCGGTTCAGCGGTTTAAGTGTGAAAAGGTAACAGACAGACAGACAGAGTTACTTTCGCATTTAGGTATAATATTAGTAAAATTCGATCCTTTTTCATCAGCTTGGTATGGTAACCAAATCGGAATTAGAATGGAAACCACGCATGGGTAAATTTTGAGAAGGCTACGGGCCCCTAAGCTATTTCACCAAATTGACAATTGTCGCCTCAACAATGACAATTCGACTTACAAGGCTACGTCGACGGGTTAAGGTGGTTGCTGGACAGCTTATTGACCCAGCAATGTACGTGGAATTGTCATCGTCAGGTGACAATTGTAATGATTGTTTTGCACTGAGAAACGGGTCGAGATTTTGTTTGAGTGTGCGTGCGGCGACGTATAGATAGTATAGCGCACACATACAAGCCGCGCGCGGTGCGTTTGTAGGAAGATAACATACTTTGCCGTCTTTATACTATGGTAAAATAGGGGCCCTCATAGACGTTCAGTGTGAGGTTTGTTTAAGGTGATTGCTCATTGTGGCATTTTCTAAACGATCATACATCGAGTGAGAAACGCAAGATGTTCCAAATGCAACGCTAATTTGTAACTGTGATGTTTCTAGGATGCAGTTTGAGCCTACATTAACTGAGAGTAGTTATCTAAATTATTTTATGTTCCAAAGTAAAATTAACAAAAATTTAATTACTCAGAATACAATGAGTCAGCTCTTCAAACACACCCAACTTAACTAAAATCGCATCGTTTGAATTCATAACGTACGAAGACACGATGTTACGAAGTTGCGTAACACATCGTAGTAACAGTGTTTTTGTTATGTTTTTAAATAAGTTTATATTGATATGTATGTTAGTCTGTAAGGTAAATATGGGCTTTTGTTGCCTGATTCAAATGAATAAATAAATAAATAAAATAAATAACTAGTACGTTTGTCAGCAGGTCTGGTTCCAGAACCGCCGAGCAAAATGGCGGAAGAAGGAGCACACAAAGAAAGGTCCAGGACGGCCGGCGCACAACGCGCACCCGCAGAGCTGCTCCGGGGAACCCATACCCCCGCACGAGCTGCGAGCACGCGAGAGGTGAGCCACTCACGTAACACGCCTTTAATGGCTTTAAATCAGGGTTTCTTAAAGTGTGGTGCACGGACCCCTACGTGACATGATTGCTAGGGGTCCACCGCCTCTTCGTTCACTCTTAACGTAGGTAGGTCTATCCTACCCCTGGACTTAGAGGAAGACCCGTGACGATTTAAAGCAGTGGTTCTTAAACTTTTATTAGGCATGGACCACTCTCAGAATTTCAAAAATACCGCGAACCCCTGTTGAAGAAAATGAGGAAAAAACGGGTCTTCCTCTAAGTTCCTATACACAGTCATATCGTCACGGGTCTTCCTTTAAGTCCCTATACACAGTCATATCGTCACGGGTCTTCCTCTAAGTCCCTATACACAGTCATATCGTCTCGGGTCTTCCTCTAAGTCCCTATACACCGTCATATCGTCACGGGTCTTCCTCTAAGTCTCTATATACAGTCATATCGTCTCGGGTCTTCCTCTAAGTCCCTATACACAGTCATATCGTCACGGGTCTTCTTCTAAGTTCCTATACACAGTCATATCGTCACGGGTCTTCCTTTAAGTCCCTATACACAGTCATATCGTCTCGGGTCTTCCTCTAAGTCCCTATACACAGTCATATCGTCACGGGTCTTCTTCTAAGTTCCTATACACAGTCATATCGTCACGGGTCTTCCTTTAAGTCCCTATACACAGTCATATCGTCACGGGTCTTCCTCTAAATACCTACCTATATACAGTCATATCGTCTCGGGTCTTCCTCTAAGTCCCTATACACCGTCATATCGTCACGGGTCTTCCTCTAAGTCTCTATATACAGTCATATCGTCTCGGGTCTTCCTCTAAGTCCCTATACACAGTCATATCGTCACGGGTCTTCTTCTAAGTTCCTATACACAGTCATATCGTCACGGGTCTTCCTTTAAGTCCCTATACACAGTCATATCGTCTCGGGTCTTCCTCTAAGTCCCTATACACAGTCATATCGTCACGGGTCTTCTTCTAAGTTCCTATACACAGTCATATCGTCACGGGTATTCATCTAAGTCCCTATACACAGTTATATCGTCTCGGGTCTTCCTCTAAGTCCCTATGTCAGGGACATGTGGTGGCTGTCACGGAGCGGGGGTCACAGGATCTGCTCAGTCTTCCGGCTTTAAATCTTTGCCAACAGTTTTCTTGAGTCTCAGACGACGACAGTCCCTGCTAAGTTTCTTGAGTCCAAATAGACGACGCGACGGCAGCCCGTCTCTTGAGTCTTGAGACGTCTGAAAGTAACACGAGCCATTTGCGTCCAGCGAGCCAGTTGACTACAAAGAGATCGATACGGCCAAAGTGACAAAAGTCGTGTAACTTTGGCCGTACCTACGGTCAACCAATTTGATTCCTAGGCCATCATAGAGCCTTGCCGTTTTAAATGGTGTGTCAATACGGGTTACTAAGATTATTGCGTCGCTATGTAGCAGTTAAAATTACAGGGTTCTACGGTGGCCTCGGAATCATAATCATATTTATTGGTAATGTCATAAATTAAATGTCTAAAGTTTGACAATGTGGGTACACATATTGTGTATTCATACATAGACAAAAGTATCTAATAAATTATTTTAAAACATCAAATTGGTAATTGGTTGTCTGTACCTTCCTCTTTGTAGTCCACTGTATCATTGATCTATTTCTCTCGGCATGGTTAGAGATAGACTATAATGCCTCTTTCTAATCAGAACACTTAAATTGTTTTTATTTCCTTTTATCCAAGTTTGATAGGTTCTATACTAATTAGGCCCTATTGATTTTATCACCAGGGCGAGAAGAAGAAAGAAGCTGGCAAAAGCGCTGGATCGCCAAGCTCGGAAGCTGCGGGCCAAGGGCATCGCCGTCGACCTGGAGGCCCTCAAGACAGAGTATCTAGCCCAGCACAGGAACAGCGGACTCTATTCAGACTCTGATGGAGACGTGGATGGAGAAGAATGCATGATCGACGTGGTCGGAGGCGACTCCTGCCACGACTCGGGACCTGAAGACTTCTCCCTGTCCAGCCGCCTCCGAGCGCCATCAAACGGAGACGCAATCAACAACTCTGACAGCTCCACCTCCGACGGACATTCAGGACGGAACTACAGCCCTCTCCCCGACCCTCAACAGGCCTTCTTCAAGCAATTCGCACCTTCGAACTTCGAGAAATTCAGCTTCGACTCCAGCAGAGCGGTCTCCTTAGACCTCAGCGGTGGAGGCACGTCGGAACAAGACCTGACGAAGAACGGAGGTAGGAAATACAACCCGTTCAGTATAGAGTCCCTGCTTAATACGTGAAAGTGACTTTGAATAAATAGAACTAGTGATTATAGAGGCTCTTGGATCTTTCGTGTACAAGTGACTGGCCTGGCCAGGTGTGAAGAGCCTGTTCACTTTGGCAATGCAGATGCGTTTTTGATTGCCGAAGATTGGACGGTTTGTGATGAGAAATCCATACTGATGTCAACGTAGTTGCATACATATATTCCATAAGGAGTACGAGTCTTTCTTATAATACATTACTGTATCCTAAATAATATATCAATGTAAATAGTGATTCGACACTTGACTTACTTTGGTACTCGAATATGGAAGGTGTATTAATTACAACATGATCAAAATATATATGCACCTGGTTTCGTAGCGTCATTACGGCGCTCTCAGGTTATCACATACTAACGAGATGTATAGATGTGTTGATCGTGTTATCTCTCTAATGTGCATTTAGAGCAAATACGTCGTCGATCTCATATAATGTGACAGTGAACAGATCACTGACAGATTCATGTACATTATGCAGCCAATACAAACCTCGGAAATGTGCGGAAGTTTATCTGCATGAATGTCGAATTGATCTGTTACGTTTGTGAATAGGTACCTGCTGGTTGATCACGTAACGCATTGTACGCATGTAAGGTAGATCTAAATGTCAAATTTTATATGGAAAAACGACAGTTGTATTATCCTAACGCGCGTTCGGAACGTTACGTGATTACCCCTTAGGAAACAGAAGCCTGCTGCGATCTTCTAATGAGATTCCGTATGCTCTAGCTAAATGTTTTTTCGTGACACTATGGAATTTTTGCTTGCAATTTAGTTAAGGACATAGCTTTTATGAAATTACAGACTCTGCCAACATTCAAGAAAAGTATTAAAAGTCTATAATATGAATAGCTTCTCTAAGTGTAAGGTCTGAGTGGACGCTCTAGTCGGGCGTGCGGGGGAGCGGGGCGTGCGGCGTGCATGTTAGACAATTGAAATTCATACTGGTGTCCTGAGTAGATGCTGCACAAAGTGAATGCACGCTCGCCCGCCCCGCCGCACGCCCCGCCGAACGCTCCGCTCCGAGCGTCCACTCAGGCCTTACACTTATAGATAGCTTCTTCTGTTATCGGTAAGTATGACAAAACTAAAGATAGATTGAATATAGGCAACGGCTGTTAGAGATCGCAGGAAGGTGCTGGAGATTGTGAAGTCGAAAAACCGCGTGTGTTTGGCTTAAATGGATAGGTTAATCATACCTGGACTTAACAGTACTTACATGAAACGTTTGCTTTAATATATGAATGATTATCATTAGTTCTACTCCGCTTACGTAAAGACTTGATAATACTTTCAAAGACATACAATTCTATAGCCATTATTAGATTGAAATTGCGGTCTAAAATGGTCACTTAAGTGGGTCAGGACCACGTTTTTGGTCGTCGCATAATGGAAAGTAGGTACGCTGTGAAACACAGAGTAACACAACTTGAACAGATTCAGATTCAGATTCAGAACTTTATTGATAAAATGTCATATTTTACAGGTCAATATCATGCATGTCAAATACATTTTAAAATTTCTTATAATTTCTTAAGGTGGTTCGATTGCCATACAAAGCGTTATTTGACATTCGCAGGCTAACGGCGTGATATTTTAAGAAACTTATGTAACAAACTTTCATTAATTGGCTTCCCATTTGCGCCAAATTCCCCCTTTCCTAGAATAAACTTGTAAAAACTAGATTAATTTGAGAAAAATAGTTTTCCCAAAATATCACGTGACAAACCAATTTCTCAAATTAATCTAGTTTATGTAAGTTTATTCTAGGAAAGGGGGAATTTGGCGCAAATGGGAAGCCAATTTATGAAAGTTTGTTACATAAGTTTCTTAAAATATCACGCCGTTAGCCTACGAATGTCAAATAACGTTTTGTATGGCAATCGAACCCCCTTAACGTGAATTAATAACGCACAAGCGTTTATTCGGGTACTGTAGACGGCAAACTTCGTGCGCAAATGAGGGGAAGTGCGCAGGCAAGGTCATTTGCGCACGAAGTTTGCCGTCTACTGTACCTATTGTTTAACACTTTCACTGTTAGAAACCCGCCTAGCGGGCGCCTACGGTTTAAAACTCACATTCACTGCCAAGAACTGCTACGCGCTACGCACTATGTAGCGGAAAGTGACTACGGCGTAGGCGCCCGCAACTTCGTAACGTCGTGTCTTCGTACGTTATGAATTCAACGATGCGATTTTTGTAAAGTTGTGTTTGTGGGTTTCCTAGCAGTGAAAGTGTTAAACAATGTTGTGAAATTATTAGATTTACTTAGGTAGATTAAAAAATACAGTCCTTAATGGACAATGATAATTAGGTACCTATATCAGAGAAAATTATAAATATCCTTCCTCCTATAATAAACACAATGTGTGTATTGTAACCTCCACCGAATAAACACCGCGACGTTATTCGTTTTGTGTTACCTACGTGTCACAGCGGATTTTTATTCCGTTGTGTGACGACAAAGATTTTGGTCCCGACTAAAATGTGTCTTGGACTGTATCAGATAAAGATAACATATCCAGTGTGAATAAACTATTAGGTTACTTGTATTATATAGTTATTAGTGTATATAGCAACGTATTTATTTTCGTCTTCTATGTTAATACTTTAATTCGGGGCAATAATTTATATTTAAAAATGATTGTTGATGTGTAGTTGTTTTCTTGACAGTTTTATATTTTATTGGAAAAGCCAAATTGGAAAGTGGATATGGCAACACTGGTGCGTTTGAAGATCGAACGAATTTGTTCGCTTCAATAGAAACTCTGAGAACATTATCATATGTTTTTAAAAAATCAGTTAGGTAAAAAGTTTTTAATAATGGTCGTTCCACTTACCTATAGTCCTGTCTTTAAATTGTGAGCATCAGAAGTTTTATTATTGATGGTATTGTCGACGCAATGTTGCCTTCTAGCAATCAGCGTCATCTATTGAGAATTGTTATCATTGACTTTTATTTTATGCGAACATAATTCGGAAGCTACTCAAATGCACCTGTGTAATCCTACCTACATTCGAAATGTATTTAGCCGTGTATTTAATTTTCTAGAACATTGTTTTCGCCTAGAAGATTAAAAACACGCCGATATTCAGCCCGGTCATATCATTTTTATACTTACAGGTTAAAGTAATATAACTGTTATTAATAGTACCAATACAATCATATATTACGAAATACATGTGTGAAATCTAGATGTTGTTTGAATTTGAAACATTTGAGGGATAAGTAATTCAGTATCTCAAGGAAACCCATATATTTTTAAACTGCACGGGATTGAAAGTAAGTACCTAACCATCATCATCATCATATCAGCTGAAAGACGTCCACTGCTGGACATAGGCCTCCCCCAAAGAGTGCCACAAAGGCCGGTCCTGCGCCACCCGCATCCAGCGGACTCCTGCGACCTTTACCAGATCATCAGTCCACCTTGTAGGGGGCCTACCCACGCCGCGCCTTCCGGCCTACCTACCTAATAGTCATAATAAAATTCTCCTAGCGTTTTACCTATCGGTTGTACCCGAAAGGAGCTAGCTTCCTTTGGCAATTAATCCAAAATTTTGGCGTAGGCACTCGTTTTAGAGACGGCCATCTGACCTAGCCCAGATGGATCAAAGGGAAAAACTAAGTAAATCGTGGATACAAGATATTTATTAGACATTTCTTTGATTAAGAAAGAAAGAAAGAAAGAAAACATTTATTCGTGGACTGTAATGGGTGTAAAAAACAAAACACAGAACGTAAAAATAGCAGGGTCCACGAAAAGGCCCCGACTCAGCATGGTGCTAACCTAGAAGGCCAGCGCTGGTCTTCCGTCAGAACCTTTACATGAGTTACCTCCTGGAAGGCAACACAAAACAAATACCTACGCTAAACATAATATATATTATCTTCTGCAGTATTTTTTCTGAGCATGCGATCCTAATAACATCTCAATCTGTTTCACGCCTTCGCTCCTACTTCCGCAAAGTTAACCCATTCAACGCCCATGACGACACAACATGAGCGCTTTTCGCTACATACGGAGTTGAAGCTGCTACGTACTACGGCGTAGCACTGCGAGCGTTGCGTGGCCGTGAATGGGTTAACACATCAGAACGATCGCTTGAAACATATATTTAAATATAAAGGCAGGGGCAGATTGTTGGAACAAATCATCGTATATGTGGACACGCTGGACGAAAGCACTAATTATTTTTCAAGTAATAGCTCCCTTTATTTGGCAAATAAAAAAAAATCGTGAGTTCAAGCCTCGTTTGCGCCTTGAAGAGCAAAAAAAATGTGCATTAAAAAATACAAAAAACACATCAAAAAATGTGTATACTGTGTCATACATCATCAAATAAAGGGTTAAGTTTTTGGTAGGAACCAACACCTCCGTCACCATCTTTAATTTTATAGCGGCTATTTTTAGGGTTCCGTACTCAAATAGTAAAACGGGACCCTATTACTAAGACTCCGCTGTCCGTCCGTCCGTCTGTCTGTCACCAGGCTGTATCTCACTGATACCGTGATAGTTCCAGTTGAAATTTTCACACATGATGTATTTCTGTTGCCGCTATTACAACAAATACTAAAAACAGAATAAAATCAATGTTTTTATAGACAATGGTACGGAACACTTCGTGCGCGAGTCCGACTCGCACTTGGCCGGTTTTTCATATTTTAATAGCTTATCGTATTAACAAAAACGAGGTTTACCGAAATTGTATCCCATATTGACTTCAAAACTCACCGTTTTAGAGGTATGGCCGTAACTTTTGTGAAAATGAGTTAAAAATAAGAATCTCTCGTGGGTTGTTAGAGACGTCAATAGGGAACTGTTACGTGTAAATTTCATATACAAAAGTGCATAAACAACATACTAATATAGAAAACAGAGCTTTTTTGGACCATGTTTGAATAAATCTTAAAAAAAAACTAATTACATTTTTTACTAAAAAACTCTCGTGCAAATGTAGATTAAGGATTGAAGAACCGATCAACGTTTTGTGCCATATATCTATTGTTATGACGGAGGAATATCAACTCAAAACTCATCAAAACTAGTCAAAAAGCGCGTGGAGCCCCTTAAGACGTTTGACACATTTGACAATGATAATAATGTTGCCATAAACAAGTTTTAAATAAATCTTAGGCTCATCTTTCATTAGCCAGACTCTATGAAACTTTTTACGATTTTATTATGGCAGAATAGAATGTCAAAATAATTAAACAAGCGTTTAAACGCTTGTTTAATTATTTTGACATTCTAAGTAACAAGGTTGAAGTGTAACAAAGCGGCGCAAAGTTGTGTAGTGTACTAATGTCGTAATTAACCTAATGAAGCTCACTGGGTCGCCGAGTGACGTGACATTAAGGATGGTCGGCTGGGATTCACACGTCAGATTGTTTATAGTGGGCTAAGTACAGAAATCAAATGATTTTTCAAAAAACCCAACTGCTTTTTACAAGCTTTCTATTAACATGCAATGCTCTGAAAATCCAGTAGGAAGCAACTCAGAATTATATCTGGGGTGTTCACTGGTCACTTCGGGGTCAAGGATCTCTTGGCCAAGATGGGACTATCTGATAGTTTAGACTGTAGAATGTGTGGCGAGGAGGATGAGACTATGGAACACTTATTGTGTGAATGTCATGCCCTTGCCAGACAAAGAATGAACTACTTTGGTAACGGTTACCCGCAACCAAAGGAATTCAAGGTGCTCCCGGTGAACTGCATCATCCGCTTTGTGGAAATGATGGAGCAAGCCTGGGAGCAGGTATAAAGGAGAGGGCAAATGCACAAAAGATCCCACTGGGTCGAAGTGCATCCGAAAGGGCCCTCACCTAGATAAGATAAGATAAGATAACATGCAATGACAATTCAATATTATGATGGAGATAGAAGGTGGCCATGGGAATTCAGTACTTAACCGACGTAAGTAGTAAAGTTTGGGCAGGCAGGCAGGCAGGCTGTGAGCCCCTTAAGTATGATGTCCTAATCTTGATATTGAAGTTGTTGCGGATGCGAATATCTGCAACAACGCGGATGATTCGAATTATCTATACCAATACCAACTACGACGATCCTAAATGACTACAGCCGGCCACCACAGCGGCATTTATCAGCCGCACGCAAATATGAGTAAAACTATCTACAATTAATGATTAAAAAGTACCTACATAATTATCGAACCTGGCCCCGTAGCATGGATGGCGTAATCACGCGATAAGTGATAGGATAAGCGCGTCGTCTCATTCTATTGAACGGTGTCAGCCAGGGACGGATACTCTATCCTGTCACTTATCGCGTGATAAGGCCATCCATGCTACGGGGCCTGTTCACAAAATTTCAAGAGAATCGGTTGAAAAATGCGACCTGCGGGCGCAGCATAGTTGCCATTTTATCAATTAACACCGTGGATAATAAGACATCCTTCACACTCTGACGAGTATGTGCGTGTGAGAGTGACGAATGTCTTATCCGCAACGATAAGTGATAAACTGGCAACCATGCTACGCTCGCAGTAGAGGAGCCGGACAGCCGGACAGCCGGACCGACGCCGGTCAAACAAAAGGTTTTATCCACAGGCTGAAGCAAGCTTTCGTTCGCTTCGCTCGCTCTTTCAATAAAGCTGCATCGCAATTTATGTCAGGGTCAAACATTCAGACCTTAACGACCCCAGACGTGAGTATTCATGCAAACGCATTTAAAAACCGTAACGAACCACTTCAACCTATATAATTGCGGCGCACATAAAACTACAATAATTGGAATAATTACTCGAATAATTTACTACATACAACACAGGAAACGAATTAGTTTCAATTCTTTGTCAATTATTGATATAGCTCTGCAGAAAAGCTTGGGTCGTAAACCGGTCGATTTATGGTTGTGTGCACAGACATATTTCTAGGTAGATCACACAAAGGCACCAGGAACATACAAAAATTTCGAAGAACAATAGGGGTGTGACCTGAGATTTTTTACGATGCCATTCGAACCAGTTTTTGGAGAGGAACAAATGTTTGCATGGGAGTATAATTAAAGAACATAAATACCCAAAAAAATTACAAAGATTGACCTCGCTGCAGCAGAAACGCTTTATACTAATTGGCATAAAAGTATGACGTCACAATCTGCTATTTGTTCTTATCGTTTTATGGAAAAACAAGTAGATTTTTGTTTCGGTCGCAAAATACTGCGTTTAGGTCCATAGTTTTTATAAAAATGTGTTTCTAAAAAAGCGTATAAGGATTCTATTGCTAGATTTAAATGTACTCTTAGATAATAAAAAAAAAATTGTGATTTTAATTATATTTTTTAATTGTTACTTTATTACAATAATTTGATAGTTTGCTATCCATTTCGCAACATGAGTCTACCTACATCCCTATTTACGCGAGAGCGTCATTACAGATTACAGGTTGGAATGTGGAGTACGGCAGGGGGGCCTGACGTCTCCTAAACTGTTCAATTTTTATATGAACGAATTATTAGGCGAGCTCAGCAGCATGCACGCCGGATGCTATATCGAAAACACGTGTGTCAACAACATAAGCTACGCAGATGACATGGTGCTGCTGAGTCCGTCTATAGGGGCCCTTAGACAGCTAGTGGCCAAGTGTGAGGAGTATGCGGCTGCACACGGGCTCGTGTACAACGCCACTAAGAGCGAAATAATGGTGTTTAAAGCGGGTAAAATTGGGCCGTATTTTATACCTCCAGTGGTTCTTGGTGGGGCTATACTCAAGGTAGTGGACCGCTTTTAAGTACTTAGGCCACATCATAACGGAAGACCTGTGTAATGGTAGTGATATCGAGAGAGAGCGTAGGGCGTTGTCGGTGAGGAGTAATATGCTGGCTCGCAGATTCGCTAGATGCTCAGTTAATGTTAAAATAACGCTATTCAAAGCGTATAGCCAATCTTTTTACTCTAGCGGTCTGTGGGTTCGGTATACCAAACGAGCCTACAACGCCCTACGCATACAATACAACAATGCCTTCAGAATGCTGTTGAGACTCCCAAAGTGGTGCGGTGCGTCGGAAATGTTTGCTGAGACGCGCACGGACGATTTTCACGACATAATGCGAAAGAAAACCACGTCGCTGATGGGTCGCGTCAGGGAAAGTCAAAAAGGCATTCTGAAAGGTATTGGCTGGTAGATTTAATTGCAACATATTGTGGCACTGGATCGAGCGGGTCAGAACTACTTTGACGTATGTCAAGTAGTACTGCAGTTCTATTTTTTTTATGTATTATAATAATTGCTAACATAGTTTTAAGTTTATTTTGTGACTAACAGTATATGGATCACATGGTCTGAAATAAAACGATTGAATTGAATTGAAAATTTAATTGAATTACCGTATTCCGCAACACGAAAATTTGGACGCTGGTGACATTCCTAATAAATAGGCTAAGTCAGGTTAGCAGTATCCTTAAAAATCTAATTTTCTGCATCGGGTTATGGGTTTGGAAATAAACCCAGAAAAAATGCTTTTTGACAAATTACATTTCTAAATAATAGGTAATCTTGATTGAGATAATTTGAGTTGACCGAATTGCACCAAAGTAGTCCATTCAAAAAACAACTCTACCTTCCAAGGTATAAAATTCCTATTCTAATAGCAGTTTTACTAAAAGGCGGCTACATTAAATTATCGGATAATAAAAATAATGCAATTAAAACAAAGTATTGAATTCTTTATAACAAAACTATAAAGTTACATACAATAGAAATTAAAAAATATGTACACTAAAACTAAAACAATATTAATGCTAATCTAATAGGATTAAATAGTTTAAGAATTATACCATATTTTTTTTAGGAATATTAGAATGATAGATAGAATGATTCATAATAGAATGTCACTTTGTATTGGTAAGTAAAATTCATATTTTTCCAAGGGACAAATACTTATTGCTTGTAAATATTAAACCAATTCCAATATGCGGATTTTATAATATAGACTTGATCTCAAATCAGTTAATAAAAGGTCTAGCTACCGTAAAAACGTACGAAATATACGTGAGTTTGGCATTTGTCATTCTACTCTTCCTAGAAAAAATATCATAGCCCCCGCCGACCTCTGCACATTACACATGCGGTGTCTACCTCGTATACATCTGTGGTAGCACGGAGCGCCCGATTTACGGCGTGCACCGATAAGACGCCAATTAGTACAAGAAAATGGAGACGTTATTGCCTTTTTATTTGCTTCAGTACATATTGTACGAGTACCTAAGAGTGCAATCAGGTACCTACAGCACCTACTGTCCATAAGTTTATAAATCCCTCCGATGTCCATACCAGGGACTGATTTCGGTTACGGTTATACCGGTATGAAACCGGTATTCCATTACGGTACCGTTATGTCGTAAAGGTTATGCGCGCCGCGCGAACATAACGGTACCGTAACCGTTTTGAAATAACGGTTAGCGGTACCAGTTTAAAACGATACCGTAACCTTTATAATATCGGTATTATAAAAGTTATCGAGAAAAGTAAGGTTTTTGTTGTAAGTTAAGGTTTGGCAACAACTCCAGGCCAAAGTCGATATATCGGTACCTTTAAAATATCGATACTGGTGTACCTAAATGGTAAAGGTCGTGGGAGTCCGGTGGATGCGGGTGCAAAAATTTGGCACTCTTTGGGGGAGGCCTATGACCAGCAGTGGACGTCTGCCAGTTGATGTGATGATGATGATGATGATACCTCTAAACACATATATCGACGTCCCAAATATGACTTAGCTATTATGAGTTCTGCTGGTCGATTACGTAACGCATAGTATGTAAATGTAGGTACGTTAGGTAGATCTAAATGTCAAATTTTATATGGAAAAATTACAGTTATTAAACTGTCCTAACGCGCGTTTGAAATGTTACGTGATTACCCCTCTGCAGGTCGATCACGTAACGCATTGTACGAACGTCGGGTAGGTCTAAATGTCACTTTTTATATGGAAAATTGACAGTTAAATTGACCGACGCGCGTTCGGAACGTTACGTGATTACCCCTCGGGTCACAGAATAAATAATAGTACTTAGTATAGATTTTTTGAAATCCGAACGAGTACCTAGTTAGTTCCGAAGATTACCTCCAAACTTACAAAGCTATAACCTCACATACTTTATGTAGCTCTTTATAATATCAGTATACTTAGCTATATGTTCTAGACAAGCGAATGTTACATAAATGTCGACAATGATGATAATTATGTAGGTAATTTAACGATATAAGTGCTAGGTCCACCAAGCGACGAGTGCTAATGGACAAGATGGCGGAGCGATAACTCAGTGAGATGGATAGCGAATTGCGATGTAAGTATAATAAGTATCTTGAGATTATTTGAGTTGCATCACAGAAGTCCATGCAATAATTTACTTTGAAAACAAAGTTTTAACCGACGAAAAATCATTCATTCCCTATTTTCGTACCCTTAGGGTTGGTTTTTTTTTTCCAAATTTATATGGGACCAACTTCGGGTTATACCCTTTCCAATAAAAAAAGAATTATCAAAATCGAACTACTCTGTAAAAAGTTATGCGTGGTCATACATAAAAAAAAAAAATTACGCATCGAATTGAGAACTTCCTCCGTTTTTTTCGTCGGTTGAAAAGCAACTCTACAGTCCAAGATTAACAGTTTAACGGCCTCCGTAGCCCAGTGGGTAGTGACTCTGCCTACGAAGCTGGAGGTCCCGGGTTCGAATCCCGGTCAGGGCATTTATTTGTGTGTTTATCACGAATATTTGTTCCTGAGTTATGGATGTTATATATGTATATAAGTATCTATATGTATGTATCTATTATATATATCATCGCCTAGTACCCACAACACAAGCCTTACTGAGCTTACCGTGGGCCTAGGTTGATTTGTGTAAGATTGTCCCGTAATATTTATTTATTTATTTATTATTTATTTATTTAAGTTACAAGATTCCAATTCCTACGACAGTTTTATGAAATGACGGCCACATTAAATCATCTTAACCTTAGTATACGTAACTATTTAGAGGAATATTGACAAGATTTAATTGCCTAGACAAAATGTCCGCCAGGTGAGGGTGAGATATATTGATAAAATTATGTTTGTGTTTTATATTTTTGTATTTAAGAGTCCGCAGTAAGCTCTATTACAAACGTAGTTAGGCTCCTATTTAAAAACGACTAGCTAGTTTGCTCTGACACTTTGTGCTTAGAATAAGTTAAGGTATATCCAGGTCTGTAATTAGTTTATGTAGCTACAGATACCATAGTAAAAACAATACAGTAAATTTTAGTTTTTAATACAAAACTTGTTTATGCTGTATTTTGTTTGTTTTATAAACTGGAGCCATATAAACTAATTACAGACATAGATGTACCTCATGTCATTGTATATGCTAGTTTCGTTAGAAACCAACACGTAGTTTTAAAATGAGAATGAAACTCCGTTTGTATGGGACGGTGAGATTAAGTCTTTTAAAATCAAGAACAGTTTAGGTGTATTTAAATTTAAATTATATTCCCTCCAAATGGCGCTGCGCCAAAATTATGATTATGAATTAAAAGGGCTTAACACTTTGGATGTCTCCACACGAAAAACTGAACATTTTATTGAACGAGCGAGCGAAGCGAACGAAGTTCTCCGTTTCAGCTTGGACCAAAATTCTTTCGTATATCGGGATGTCCAGATGTCCGGCTGTTCTCCTCTACAGGTCGCATTTCTCAACCGATTCTCGAGACTTTTTCTGAGCAGGTACAATAAATACTCATACATGTTCCTATAGATTTTTTGGTCAATAGGGAACTTGCATCTTTTTATTTTATTACGAAAATCAAAAGTATAATCCATCATTAAAACAACTGTAGCATTCAAACTTTCTTATTATTTATTTTTCTGATGTTATATGCATTTGAAATCTGCACGCGCCGGCACCCGCCGAAAACGCTCCATATTAAACGGGCTTATGCTATAACGTCACAGCATTATATTCTCGGCGCGTTTACTATGGAGTAAGTCATTAATTTGCAATTATCTCCACAAAAGTTGCGTTTAAGTCTATACTTGTCATACAAAATATCAATTCTAATTTAATATTCTGTGTAACTGTTATGTTATTTTTTCGAAAAAAATTTTCTTTATTTTAACTTGAGATAAAACTAATACAATCGTTTTTTTTTTTCATTTTGTATGATATCTGAATCTCTACGTATATCCGCATCGATTGAGTGCAATTTATTCCAAATTGAAGTCCCATGCAAGTTCCCCATTCAGTTTTTGGAAATTATAATTTGTTTTTTAGGGTTCGGTACTTAAAGAGTAAAACGGGAACTATTACTAAGACTTCGCTGTCCGTCCGTCCGTCCGTCCGTCTGTCTGTCACCAGGCTGTATCTCAAGAACCGTGATAGCTAGAGAGTTGAAATTTTCACAGATTATGTATTTCTGTTGCCGCTATAACAACAAATACTAAAAACAAAATAAAATATTTTTTAAGGGGGGCTCCCATACAACAAACGTTTTTATAGATAATGGTACGGAACCCTTCGTGCGCGAGTCCAACTCGCACTTGGCTGGTTTTTTTTTATTACAGGCTCATGCTGGTAGTTTGTTGTTACACCATGAAGGCTCTTATATTCGTATGGCAGTTTAAACATGACGTTTAAGCGATACGGTAAAGAAATATTCAGCCTCTTGTGAGTTGAGTTCGACAGCGCCTCGTTCTATAGAAATGTAGCTGCACTCTAGCACAAACTTAGCACATAACTTGACCTGGCTAAACAAACGGCAGTGAGCCAGTCGGAATCGATTTCTATTACATCTTGCGATTACTAGCCGCCCTCGCCTAAACAATTGAATACCTCTAAATACAAACCAACACAAAAGCCCACTTATTTTTAAACTGCCAACCGTCGCGAATCGGCGCAAGAGTGTATCGCGTTAACCATTTTAAATGTGCGCAAATTATACGCCAAACATTTACTGCCTAGCTATTCTGGACATTTCTACAGGCCTGCCGTCCCTTACACACATATGAATGGTGAGTGAAACGACGCAAAATGTCGCTGGTTCGCGTTGTTCTTTTGTTTTTTGCGTAACTCTCACAAGCTCACACACAACGCGTTTGTATGTAAAGGCAACTTTATATACTTGTGTTACGGCTCATTTTATAAAAGTGATGATTGAGATATGAGTTTGTAAAGGTTATTAGTGGTTATGCGTTTGGAAAACGGCCTGCTTTGATATGTGATAGCCGTGTAATTCCGATATAATTGTTACACGCGTGACATCCAAATGAACATAATGAACCGGGGTTAAAATAACACAATGATTTCACGTTCTGTATGGCGTTTTGTTTTATAAATGTATTACATTACACGCTTATGCTCGTGTCATTAAACAGAGCTGAAGTTTAAATGAATTATATACATTCGTCCATATGTGTATTACCTGTCCTGTCCCCATTCTGACATTAAGCTTTCTAATTGCACTTTCGTTGATGTGGATCGTGCGAGTTAACTTTTAAAGGCATATCAAAGTACCTATAATAGAACTCTTTCACCAGTTTAAGAGTATTTCTTATTTTTTTATAAATTTAGTTTGCCTGACGATGACGTCGTCATTTTATTGGCAAAATAAGCTTTAGGCTATATGTATGTTGCCGTAGACAGAGGATATAATAGATGTCGTCCTAGCGTATATACCCGAAAGGCACAGAATAACGAAAGAGACGATGTGAAACTAAATTAAGAAGACTAATACATTCTTGACGTCTAATGTCATTTAATTTATAATTTAGTCGTGTTTTATCGGTGGTGTCAGGGTGGTGTCAGGGTGGTGTCAGTGTCAGTACAATGTTTTGACAGGTGGTGACAAACAAGCTGGTGACACACAAATATTCCGTATACGCGATGAGGGACAGAAAACATGACATTGTATCTCGTTCCTACTTGCGGTATTGTCTATATATGCATACGACATCCTTGTCACTCATGGGTGTATGTTTGGGTGAGTCCCTCTATTATATTCTACCTCTATGTCTGTTGCACACTTACATAACCTAAGCTGAAAGAGGTCTAGTAATGTCTTTTGGAAGGGCGAAGACAGTCGCATGCGTAATTACTACGCCATTTTGTATTGAGGTATTAGGGAGTTACCACACCAATCGATCAATGCCATCGATCGATTTGTGATTCGTGGCAGGTTTGGCTGATAGTAGAAAATCTCGATCGACGTCGACCATCATCGATCGATTGCATCGATCGATTGGTGTGGTAAAACCCTTTACCTTAGGTACCCTTAGGTAGCAAGCAGACCCAGGGTTTCTTCATAAAACCAAAATAACACTAATATGAGAAGAACGAGAGATGTGTGAATGCCCACCGAGCCTCCGCTTAGCAGTAGGACAGACCAGCAGTCAAAAAAAGGAATAAGTATAAATATTATATCGTATCCTGTTAATTATGAACTGAACCGTTAAGTTCCAATGGATTTAAGGCCGGATACATACGCTGTCAGTTGTTCCACGCCAGGTGCTAGTAAGCACCATATTAAAATTGTAATATACTAAAACGGCTATTAAACCTAGCTAATAAACACTTATAACGTTAAATTAACTTCGAATTATATTAGCTGACGTTTAAATTATCTAATGACAAAGAGGATTCGTGTCTAATTTGGAAATTAACATTTTTAATTGTACGTTATGAGTAGATATGCTTTCTCTAAGTGTTAGAAATATATACATTATGTTACAGAACAAAGTAATTGCCATTAAAACTACCAAGTTATTAAGAAAAAATAAATGTTAGTTACTAACATTACACAGGTTAATGACCTAACACTCATATTTAGGTGCTGATCTAGATTTCTGAATTCTCTTCTGATAGTTTGGTAGAAATAACAAAAACATTAGGTAAATAATACCTCTGTACTGTTAATCTAATCGGAATCGTTAGAAAGTTTTGGATACCCCGAACGAATTAATAAATAATATATTGTTCAGTAACTTGTGTCTGATTACTAACTTAATCCTATACGATACACAAAATTAACTTACCTATATTTAAGAGGATTAAAAAATTGCTAACAAAGCCGCTCCATACCGCGCACCCGCTACTATGCATAAATGCACGTCCGAATACCTATTTATTTCAACTAGTTTCAATTTACCATTTATTCATCACCTACCTCACCCATTTACTCCTCCAACCGTAAAATAAACAAGACCGCACTAACTCAGACGGAGGCATGAATTACTAACTAATTACCTCGTATGTAAATGAAGCCATTCATTTCCAAATGATTCGAAGGCGTCGGTTTGAAATGATTCAATTCTGTCGGGGCACTTTTCATTTGGGCCGGTTATCGGGCGCATTAATCTTTTTAAAGTCGAAGCGAGCGTTAATAATGGAGGGAAATGTGGCATTAGGCAGGATAGTGCTAGAATTTGTGAACATACATTACCACATGGTTATGAATATGTTGTTTTACGTGTCCTTATTGAGGACATACCTTAAAATATATGTTGTTTAATTCTTCAAGATTAACGGGGGACATTTGGGTAGGTAATTGGGAACATGACTAATATTGACTATGACCTATAAGCTTGTTTAGAATGGGCCTGACTCTTCTAAAACGGTAGGTACCTGAAGCTTACTTTCATTAATAAATTGTCGTCAATTTTTGTGACTTAAGAATTCCTTGGGTTTCTAACATGAATCCTCATGAATTCCTACTGAGTTAGTGTCCCGTAAAATGTAATGTACCATACATATATAGTAACAGTTAAACTGTAGATGGTTTATGTACAGTACAGCCTCCCTGCAATAATAACTGACACGTCAAATCACAAAAATATGAGTATTTAAGTATCTGACAATTCTGACGATCTAACGGCTCTACAAAAGAAGTTGTGTCAGACATATTTTCCCATCTTGTCTTGACCTCCACGTGACTGTGCCTACATATTATATAGTTCTTGGGTTAAATTAAAATAAAATGCGTAGTCGACACTGTTGGTACGGGTAGTCGGGTCGGGTCGGGTTCGGGTATATGGGTAGCCGAGCCGCGTTAATGACGGCACAGTGATACAAATCGGGCCGACACGCGTTCTAACGTAATCACTTAATTATTGGGCGACACCTTAGCAACTTAGGGCTGCCAATGTTAGTGTTTGGGGAATTCAAATTATTTTTAATGTATTTGTTTTTGATATAATATTTCAATATATATTCATTTATGTTAAAGACAAAGCAAATAGATAGGATACAGATAATAAATTTAATGTAATGGAAAAATAAACCATCATCGTCAGAAGACTCGAATTTGCGACATTTGTTCTCTGTATGACATCGTTTAAAAATTCATCATGGTAACTTCCACGTTAAATTGACACGGAACAAAAATATTTTATAAAATAATTTTTTTCGTGACGAGGTGAGAAAGGTATGTTTTAAAGGTAAGAGTTCTTGTCAAATTCAAGTAGAGGAGAAGTTCGAAGTTGGAGACAGTAGGCATCATCATCATCATAGTTGACTTTTTAATAAATTTCAGCCGATTCAAACATTACCGTAGAGATACCGTTTTAGCGAAGAATAACGGCTTTATCGTAATGACGTAGACAATTAAAGAAATCACACTTGCATGATGTCTAATCAAAGTAAAGTGACAGTTTACTTAGTAAGTAAATATTTGTTTATAATCCTATAAGTAATAAAATGTGTGAGTTTACTTAGTAAGTATATATGTTGATGAATGGCTTTATTTCAAAAACCAATATTAGTTTTTCACGAACAAAGGGTCTGTGTAGGTGTATGACTTGATGTTCGGGTTTTACTCACTTTTATGCATAAGCTTCAATAATGTCAGCATTAAGGTTAATACCTATTTAAATAATTTTGTGACACAAATGTTTCTTTTTTTGGGTCGCCAACCCTAACGCCCATGCTAACCAAGCCTATTTTTATTATATCAATTTGTGGCCATTGAAGGCGCTGTGTTTACGCTAATACCCTTATAATTGCGCCGAGTCCGACGCATGTAAACCCACCCTTATCTGATCCAGGTTAACCTCAGCATTAGGAAATATATTTTTAATGTCGCTCCTTAATGGTGGTTTATGAAGCCATTCCAATTCCATATCCTAATGGATTTCTGTTTATACGAGTTTAATGAAGTTTTTAGATGACGGAAGATAAGTTATGATTAATTGTTAATATTAGGCTTTTCCAACGGCGTTTCTCGTATTTATAAGGTTTTTATAGGGAACACCCAAAAATTTCGAAAGTAACTCATTCAAACGAACAGTTCTCCGTTATCGTGAAAACAAGTTTCCGCTGAAGAAAAAAACAACGGATTTGATCATGTATCAAACATATTGTATGTTCATACCTATTTAAAAGGCTAGGTGAGTAGGTACAATAATTAATATATCCTAATAGCGATCTAACACTTGATCATGTTTCTTTTTAGAAAAACTTTATACGAATGTCTTGGAATTGGATCGAATTAATATTGGCGCGATCGGGCTCGTTCGAGTCGTTCGACTCACGCGTAGAATAAATATGATAATTCATGATTGACGGTAAGAAATGTAATTTTGCTCTTATGACTTTGACATCTCAAATTCACGTTTAGATAATCAATTTTAGGGATTCAATCTGGATGGCAAATATACTGATTTCTGAAAGTTTTGAGGTCATAATAAAAGCCTAGGTCGATATAGCTACATAACGATGAATAATAAAGTATTCTGACACTTATTAAAATTAAATTTTCCAAACTACGTGAAATCAGCGTACAATGCCTCATGAAAGACATTCCAGTATTAGCCAGAACAGCTAGCTAACTATGCGATTCACAACCTTTCTCGACTCGCCTTACCATTGTTTCTATAATATTTAGTAAAACTTGGTCCGTGATTCAACAAATATTAACTACTAAAATACTTACAATTGGAGGTCAGTCTTGTATTTTTTTTAAATTATAGGTACGCTGGTGGCAAGTTAGCTTAGGGCTTGATAGTAAGCGGACAAGGTGGACTGATGACCTGGTAAAGGTCGCGGGAGTCCGCTGGATGCGGGTGGCGCAGGACCGGTCACTTTGGCACTCTTTGGGGGAGGCCTATGTCCAGCAGTGGATGTCTTTCGGCTGATATGACGATGATGATGAGTACGCGGCCGACGCACCCTGTGGACGTCTGTTACACCAAAAGAATCACTTCCTTGTGGTCGAGTTTTCATTAATGTGGTGACTGTGTCGAAAACATGATACAAATACCATGGCAGGTCCCTCGTACACAATGCAGTGCATCCTTAAACATGAACGAGATGATATTCCTCTGTGCCCTATACCTCTTCCAGGAGGTAGACAGGCCTGTCGCACTTGCAGCTTCGGGTAAACTCTTCTTTCACGCATCCCTGAGGTGACAATCCAAAGCCAAAAGTTGCAATCCTAACTAGATGAAAGAGAGAGCGGGATGTCATAATTTGCGTTTTCTTTTTACACCCAGCTTTTAACTACATGCTTCCAGAGAATTATGGCATTCTTAGGGCACGTGGCCCGCCGAGACTCCAGCTTGGAGAAGATAATAATGAATGGCTGCGTTGACGATAAGAGGAGTAGAGGCAGAGCACCTACACGATGGACTGCTGCAATCCGCGATGCCACAGGCGTCAATATCTAAGGCGCAATACACAGCTCAAAATAGAGGGGTTTGGAGAACGGTTGTAAAGAACTGCGCTCCTGACACGACCCTCAGCCTTGAGGAAGCGACGAAGAAGAAGCTGTCAAATCTTCTGTCTGTTTTGTTGGTCAATGTAAAATTGGAGGCCAGATTTATATTGGACCTTACAAGGTGAATTATCAGTCGTTGTGAATACCTAGGCAGAGGTAATAAATGAACTGCGAAAAACAATTTCATCGAGTCGCGTGCACACGCAACGGCAAATGGCGGAGTCATGATTGTGTCGCAACCGAGCGGTTTCAATAAGAAACTATGATTGGTTCATCTTGAATCAAATAAAGACTAAACCTATTTAGGGACTAATTTACTGACTAAGAGCACACAGTGTATATAAGTACACTGGCACAGACACGCGTCGAACCAGTAAACTAAGTGCAAGTCGGGGTAGTCGGCGGTACATCAGACCGTGTGGCAGCCGTGCGTCTCATAGAACTGTAGGTCGATCACGTAACGCATTGTACGAACGTCGGGTAGGTGTAACTGTCACTTTTTATATGGAAAATTGACAGTTAAATTGTACCGACGCGCGTTCGGAACGTTACGTGATTACCCCTCTGGTTACATACTTAACTACAACCACTACAACTTAGAAAAGTTGAAAAACCCCCGTCATGTTAATTTCAAAGTTCAATATCTCAAAAACGGCTGAAACGATTTTGTTGAAACGTAGCTAAGAACCATCTCGATTACGTCAGCTTTCGGATAAAAAAACCGCATTAAAATCGGTCCATTCGTTTAGAAGCTACGATGCCACAGACAGACACACAGACACGTCAAACTTATAACACCCCTCTTTTTGCGTCGGGGGTTAAAGAGGAGCGCAGGTTTCTTAAGCGCTTCTAGTTGATATACTACCTATACTTATACAGGGTTGTTATTCGGAACGCGCTCATGCGCCTCACTTCACGCGTCGCGTGCCTAACGAAACTAGACCTCTACGTACGCCTAGTTCCTACGAATCGCGGCATCAAGATATATCTGTGGGTGACAGGTGAGGTGAGGTTAAAACAAATTACAGAATACTAGGTTGTAAAGTGTCGCAGATGCAACCCGTATACCCTATGAGTGCTTACCTAGAATACCTAGTCTTAGTCTTTTGGGTTTGGGCGTATGGCTGAACATTAGATTGGTGTCCCACTCATTACTTAAAACGTAGTAAAACCTGTCGATAACCTACTTAAGACACAAAATAAATAATCGATACATACTACTTACGTACAAAAGGTACTGTAACGAAATTTTCATATATAAAAAAGTAGCTATGGAATTTTGACAAAGCTTGAAGGTCACATGAATCTACGATTAGATGAAATCTTAGCTGTGGATCTCAATAATAAATAATAAATGTAGTTCCTGGTACTGGTAGCTCACTACAAACGATGCAACTTTATAACCCAACAGCTTGCAACTTTGGAATACATACCTAGCTAGGTACTCACCTACCTTTAATGTTAACTAAAGCTGCATCTCTTTCAGATGTTGTGATAAATTGCACCGAGTTAGTCAACTTTGTGTGCTTTACTAATGTTTATAGTTTGATCAAAAATAAATACCTATCGTTAAGTAACACATCAAAAAGCATTATTTCTAACTTTTATTTGCCTGAAAATTTTAGTCTTACTCCCATTTTCGCGAAACACAAATAACACGGTATTAAACCTTAATAATGACGTATGTTACACCGTATCGCTAAACAATTTTAAGGCCGCGAGATCCCGATAAGAAAAAGCACGATATTAAGTAACTTAACATTTAATATTCTTATCGTTTTCACAAGAAATGTTCCGAAATTGGCAGTGCACTATGAAGTCTAGAAAATCTGTTCAAAAAACGATGTAAAAACTTAAAAATACAGAGTGTTTACGCCTTTTTCGAATTGAGGTGTTGTAGTGAACCCCTATCGCGGCATCGCGAACTTAACAAGGAGCAATTTTTTACATTTCCCACTTTTTCCTAGTATGCGGAAATGGAGGGTGACCAGGCTTTGTGGGACTTGACCCTTTAACTTGAAACATTTGAAGGCTGCTTTCCTACCAGAGCTGAGCAATAAGTATACAAAAAAATACTAATGGCCCAGTTTCATAACATTTATTTATTTATTTTGGTTCACCAACAATTTTTACATTGAAGTTTACAGTAATCCAATTATTATAACTACTTGCTAAGTGTAACAATCACTTAAAGGTAAACACCGCATGCATTATATACTCATCACCATTATATACCCAATTCTCTATATCCATTTCACGCACAATGCCTGTTGGAATCGGTTCACGGGAATCTGCTGATGTAGGTACCCGGTTAATGGATTGTAGCAAGAGTAAACATCACATTAAACTTCGTCTCCAAAGGGCCTCTACGTGTTGGATCTAATATATCCCCACGCACGCCTTCCAAATGACCGGGCTTTGTCCCGTGAATTGAAATCGGAGATACATAATAATATTAATATTTATTATTTTATTTATTTATTATATAGTCCTCCTTGTCGTATCCGACGACGGCGACCCTTACAATTTCCTCTGGTGAGCACGAATATGGCTCGCAAAGCCGAACTTAGTTTTAAATGTCCGGTCACATTGTGTGCAGTATAGCTGGCCCTGGTTATTGTAAGTATATGCATAGGATGGTCTAGGTCGAGTCTTCCGCAAATGGCGCTTTTGGTCCAGGTGTTCAAGTCGAGCTACTTCAAAAGAAGCTACACCTTTTCTGACTTTATTACGCCATTCTGGCCTCATGGACGCGACCTCCTCCCAGCCCTCAGCAGGTATATCGCAGGCTTTGAGATGACGTTTTAATACGTCCTTGTAGCGCAGAAACTGCCCCCCCCCCGATTACGCTTTCCATCCGCAAGCTCGGAGTAGAATACAGATTTTGGGAGTCTGCAGTCTGTCATGCGACTAACGTGGCCACTCCATCTCAACTGGCTTTTCATCAGTATGGCCTCCATGCCGAGCATGTTAGAACTTCGTAAAACGTCCATGTTGGTCACACGATCCTGCCACCGAATGCGGAGAATGCATCGTAAACAACGCATGTGGAAGGTGTCAAGCTTTCTAATATCTCCCTTGTATTTATTTTTTATTTATTTATTATACGGGACACCAACAAAGTACATAAGACAAAATTACTATGTAATAGGTAGAAAGAAAGAAAGAAAGCTAAATGTATTCACAAACACACAGGACCAGGGACCGGAACCGGTTACCCTTATTGGGGTTTTCCATAATTAATTGGTAATTTTAGAAGTTGTTTTTAAAACCCTATCCATAATGGTAACCTTATGATAAGGTAACCTTACTGATAGGGTAACCCTATTGTTATGGTAAGCATATCGGATGTGGTAACCATAAAGTAACCTTAATAAAAATAACTGTCAAAGCTTCTACACGTGCAGCCTGTGGGTCAGATATTCAATTAGTACCCTTAATACGCTAAGGGTACAGTACAACAACGCGTTCAGGATGCTGATGGGGCTGCCGCGCTACTGCAGTGCATCAGGTATGTTTGCGGAGGCCAGGACTGATGGTTTTCACGCCATTTTGCGTAAACGTGCGGCATCCCTGATGCGACGCGTGCGCGCCAGCACCAACAGCCTCCTACGCGTTGTGGCCGGCAGGCTGGATTGCCCGTTCCAGCACCACTGGATGCAACTGCATGTGAATGGGATGCGGGCAATCTAGGCTGCGCAAGTTTTAGTCCTAAGTTAATATTTTAGTTATCATTGTAATTTGTGTCCACTAACATTAGTTTAATAATAAGTGTTTTTATTGTTACCAACCATAAATATGGATGTACATGTCCGAAATAAATTTTTGAATTGAATAAAACCCCAACAAAACCCTATCTCGATAGGGTTTTGTTACGGTTACCTTATGGTTACCACATCCGATATGCTTACCATAACAATAGGGTTACCCCACCTATAGGTTACCTTATCATAAGGTTATCAAATTGATAGGGCTACCAAATTGATAGGCTTAAGCCTGAAAAGGGGTTTTCCGGTCCTTGCAGGACACATATTAAATAATAAAATAAACAAGAAAAACACATAAAACATGAAACAAACAAGTGTGTCTCTGCGGGGCAGTGAACCGGACACTGGCTCAGCATTATGCTGAGGTGTCAGACACCTACAGCGCTGATTTTCAGCCAGCACCGTTGGTGACTCACGGAAACGTCATACTATGTTTATATTTTAGACTAGGTACTGGGATAGCCGAGAGAGGAATAAACATAATTACGAAGTGAGATGTAATGTATGTATGTACTTACGCATGCAGGTACGTTGGTTTTTAATTATTTTTAATATATTGATTGGTTGAATGTATGTTTTTGTCATGGGAACTTTCGGGCCACCAACGATCCGGGGCGGTCCTTTTTGTCAACCGACGAAAAAAACGGAGGAGGTTCTCAAGTCGACGCGTATATATTTATATTTTTTTTAATGTATGACCACGCATAACTTTTTACAGAGTAATTCGATTTGGATAATTCTTATTTAGTTGGAAAGGGTATACCCCAAAGTTGGTCCCATATAAATTTGGAAAAAAAGTACCAACCCTAAGGGTAGGAAAATAGGGGATGATTGATTTTTCGTCGGTTAAAACTTTGTTTTTAAAGTAATTATTAGTTTAATGTTATACCCTGCATGTCCATACAAGGAATTACTTTCATGGCACTATTTGTTGTTTTTATATGCTGATATGTGTACCTACATTTATGTGTTGTTGTAATGACTAAATGCTTATTAAATATTGGTTGATATATTTAGTTCAACTAAGCTATGCTACAAAGTTATGTGTTAATAGCGGTGTCCAGTTTACAAAGCTAGACGTTTTAACAAACCTACATCGGCACTGGTCTATTAGGCGACTCCTCATTCCTTTGTCCCTCAATGTCGCCAGGTTCAACTTCTAATATTGTAACTTGTAGTTTTATTAAATCAGTGCCTGGGGGAAAATCTGCTAAACTTATAACCATGCAGGCTCTACGGTTCTTAATTAAATTACTCTTGTTATTGAATTCGGCCCGTTTGGACTGACATTTTGAAACAGTTTTACGCCTATCTCAATGTTCGTTGCATACATTGTCCGTACCTTATTTTCAAAAGTTACCTTTACTTTGCAGTTCCAGAACTTCATAAGAATCGTAAGCATACAAGAATGTACGTTCTAATTTACTTTTCCTGTCGTATCGCCTAAGTATTTGACCCACACTAACAACTATTTACCTACCTAAGTGTGGCTTAGGAGATGATTAATCCCGACGAAAAATCAATCATTCCCTATTTTCCTACCCTTAAGGTTGTTTTTTTTTTCAAAATTTATATGGGACCAACTTTGGGGTAAAATAATTATCAAAATCGAACTACCCCGTAAAAAGTTATGCGTGGTCATACATAAAAAAGCGGCCAAGTGCGAGTCGGACTCGCACATGAAGGGTTCCGTGAAATATATTGCGGTTTACGATTTATGACGTATTAAAAAAAATCTACTTATTAGATCTCGTTCAAACCAATTTTCGGTGGAAGTTTACATGGTAATGTACATCATATATTTTTTTTAGTTTTATCATTCTCTTATTTTAGAAGTTACATGGGGGGGGGACACACATTTTACCACTTTGGAAGTGTCTCTCGCGCAAACTCTTCAGTTTAGAAAAAAATGATATTAGAAACCTCAATATCATTTTTGAAGACCTATCCATAGATACCCGACACGTATAGGTTTGATGAAAAAAAATTTTTTGAGTTTCAGTTCTGAGTATGGGGACCCCTAAAACTGTGAAAATCTTAATGCGGTTCACAGAATACATCTACTTACCAAATTTCAACAGTATAGCTCTTATAGTTTCGGAAAAAAGTGGCTGTGACATACGGACGGACAGACAGACGGACATGACGAATCTATAAGGGTTCCGTTTTTTGCCATTTGGCTACGGAACCCTAAAAATTGGTTGAAAACTATGATATGTCTTTCCCCGGGATACAAACTATTTCCATACGAAATTTCATCTCAATCGGTTCAGTGGTTCAAGCGTAAAGAGGTAACAGACAGAGAGACAGACACACTTTCGCATTTTTAATATTAGTATGAATATACGAACGCTTTCACGCCTTTGTTAATTTTTCTGTATGATGCTGAAATAAATATAATAATTTTCAAAAGCTGGGCACCCTACCGCAGGCGCGCGGGGAACTTCCGGGTAGTAATGAAGTTATTACGGCACCTCCAACCGCACTACTTATTCAATTATTGCTTCACTCCATATTTACGGCCGGAAATTTCCGCAATTAACCCACATTATAATGGAAATCATATTCTGATTAGGAATCGGCGATAGAAAGCATTCGACGTGATGTGTATGATGCGAAACACTTTGTTGAATTTTGTCGCACGCGCGTAGCACGAGCTACGGCGTAGCTCGTAGCAAGTTCATATCCGTGTATAGCGAAAATTCTGCGTAGCACCTTGATGAGTCTTGTACATCTATACTCAGGGCGGGTTAGCAACTTACGATTACAGACCATCATCATCATCATCATATCAGCCAAAACACGTCCACTGCTGGGCATTGGCCTCCCTCAAAGAGTGCCAAAGTGACCGGTCCTCCGCCACCCGCATCCAGCTGACACCCGCGACCTTTAACAGGTCATCAGTCCACCTTGTTCGGGGCCTACCCACGCCGTGCCTTCCGGTACGTGGTCACCACTCGAGAACCTTTCCGCCCCAACGGCCATCGGTTCAACGTGCAATGATTAGAGACCCATCAACTTTAAATAAGGCGCCGGCAGCTGTAATTCAATAGAAACTTCTCAAACAATTCAATTCAATTTGTTTATTAATAAAATATAAGTTTCCACACATTGTAATCGGCTTTTACACAATAGCCGTTAAAGCTATATTAAATCTTGTTCGGAAACATTTCTAAAATGCGTATTTAGTTCCAAAAAATATTGCAGCATGCATTTGCAGGAACAAAGCATAGTTATTATACTTTGTTCCAGTAAATGCACACTGCAATATGCCGAAATTAACAGAAATTCCCATGAAGCCCCTGTAGACTAGCTGCCCCCCACGGCTTCAAAATCAAAAATCAAAATCAATTATTTATTCTGCAAATAGGCCACTAGGGCACTTTTACATGTCAAAAGGTATTCTACAATATAATATTAATAATCTTACACAATAATCATTAAATTGCAGATTTTAACCAATTAGTACCTAAATGTCACTAAATGAAAACTAAAAAAATCCAAAATTGTAAAATATTATCAAATAAAAAAATGTTATCTTATGTTAAGTTTTTGCATATACTACTTGTTTACGCCTAAACCGGCCGAGCGCCTGAGTATTCTTTTGTTTAGCTTAATGCTTGTATTCTATTCGTTTATTTTCTACCCACTTAGTTTAGTTATAAAACGATACTTACGGAACGAATGTTATAGGATAGCATAATTACTGATTTAACTAAGTGACACTTATAAGGACGGTGAATCCTGACCCACCGTGACACAGTGCAAACTAGTACGGGGGTCAGCTGACACTTACTTTTGGTTTTCACCATACAAATTTGTAAATTAAAATGTAAGTAGCAATTTGTACTTTTACTTACGAAATAAATTTATGATTTATGAATACATTCGATATAAGGTCTGTATCAGAATTAACAATAAGTTTATGATATTAATTTAGTACCCCAGAGATGTATAATGTCTTTGAGCATCCAAATACAATGAATAATTATTCTAATGTTCTTATAGAGATGTATACTGTCTCTAAGCGTTAAAACAGAAAAAAAGGATCATTAATGTAATATTGTCAGAGATGTACAGGGTCAATAACAATAAAACGTGTCAAGAACCGAATGATGTCTCTCGTCAAAATAATGATAATAACACTAGTATTTAGGTAGTTACTATGCCCTTGCAAGCATGAACAGACCGGACTCCACAAACAGCACCCGATCACGAGTATGACGCATATCTCAGCCATCGCCTCCCTCACCCACTTATTTCAAAGATAGCAAGCAAACCCTCCGGATAAAGTACCTACAGCATGAAGGATGATTCTATACACTGGTGATAACTAGTACAACTTAGAAAAGTTGTAAAACCCCGGACATTTTCATTTCAAAGGTCAATATCTCAAAAACGGCTAAACCGATTTTGTTGAAACGTGGCTAAGAACCATCTCGATCACGTCAGCTTCTGTATTAAAAAAAACCACATTAAAATCGGTCTATTCGTTTAGAAGCTACGATGCCACAGACAGACACATACACACACAGGCAGACAGACACACAGACACGTCAAACATATAACACCCCTCTTTTTCCGTCGATGGTTAAAATATTTTTGAAATTGGATGTATAGTAAAGATCCTCACACGTTATACGATCACAAACCTCTGTAGATATTAGGTTAATAGGCAGATTGATTGGGTATATTATTTTAATGATCTCTCATGATATTATAAAACCTTATCAGACCATAAACAAATACCAGCCAATAACAATATACAAATAATCAAACCGCGGAAGCGTCATAGCCCATAGCCCCAATAAACCTTCGAGTCAATCGCCATTGATTTATGTTCCTGTTGTGATTGTTGTAAAACGGCCATTACCGACCATTACCCCACAAAGTCATGCTTAATATTATCATTTATTGTTGTTTATTATGCTTACCGCAAAGGTTTGGTTTTTATTGACGCGATTCATTCGAATTGGCCCCTATATATAACCAATTTGACGGGTAGATGATTACGTATAGGTATTGCTTGGCCATGTATGGACTCAAGAAGGTGACAGGTTACTGTGTGAAACAAACAGTGCAGATGCGAATGTTATGCAACAGATACATAGCGACCTTAGCGTAAATCCTACTTGTTGTTCCACTGGCTGACTGCTGGCTGGCGTAAAAGTTATAGCTTAAACACAGGAAACTGTATCACATAAATATTGTTCAATACATGACCATAAACGTAAAAGTAATAGTTAAAATAAATTTAAGTTTTAACGGCCTCCGTAGCCCAGTGGGTAGTGACTCTGCCTACGAAGCTGGAGGTCCCGGGTTCGAATCCCGGTCTGGGCATTTATTTGTGTGTTTATCACGAAATATTTGTTCCTAATTATGGATGTTATATATGTATATAAGTATATATATATGTATTTCTATCTATAGTATATCTATTATATATATCATCGCCTACCCACAACACAAGCCTTACTGAGCTTACCGTGGGCCTAGGTTGATTTGTGTAAGATTGTCCCATAATATTTATTTATTATTATTTATTTATTTAAATAAATAAAATAGATATAAAAATATTAGTATAAATAAAAAGGATTAATATTACAGAGAAATGGCTGTTAAAAAGTAGGCTAATTTGCATGTATCAAAACGCATTTCTTTTATGCATATAGTAACACTGTTACATTTTTTCCTTCTATTTCGATCATTGATCATGGCCGCTGTGCTGCTCAAAACTTAGTTTAATTTTCCATGAATAAACGTCTATTATAACAGTCAAAGCATGTTTTTATTCAACAAATATTACTTATAAAACACTGGAGCTGATACTAGATCACTTTCAACGATTTATTTATGGAATATTCTTTGATAGTGAATGGCTATCAGTTTCATGAATGTTTCATGTGTGTACACTGTCTACGATCACATTTTTAAATACCCAAATCACAATATCTATGCCCTCTTCTCTGTGCCTTGCCTCCGAATGCTATACACGTATGTAAATTATATTAATTTAATAAATTTCCTAAAGATCTCTCAAGTGTTTCCATCAGCACGCTACTCCACTTCACCAACTCTGCCACCTTCATTCTTGTCTTTTAACCGACATTGCACTAACATTCTGTTTTAATTATAAATAAAAAGCGGCCAAGTGCGAGTCGGACTCGCACATGAAGGGTTCCGTGAAATAAATTGCGGTTTACGAATTATTATGACGTATTAAAAAAAAACTACTTACTAGATCTCGTTCAAACCAATTTTCGGTGGAAGTTTACATGGTAATGTACATCATATATTTTTTTTAGTTTTATCATTCTCTTATTTTAGAAGTTACAGGGGGGGGGGGGGGGGGGACACATTTTACCACTTTGGAAGTGTCTCTCGCGCAAACTCTTCAGTTCAGAAAAAAATGATATTAAAAACCTCAATATCATTTTTGAAGACCTATCCATAGATACCCCACACGTATGAGTTTGATGAAAAAAATTTTTTTGAGTTTCAGTTCTGAGTATACCCCTAAAACTTAATGTTTTTTTTTTTCGATTTTTGTGTGAAAATCTTAATGCGGTTCACAGAATACATCTACTTACCAAATTTCAACAGTATTAGCTCTTATAGTTTCGGAAAAAAGTGGCTGTGACATACGGACGGACAGACAGACGGACGGACATGACGAATCTATAAGGGTTCCGTTTTTTGCCATTTGGCTACGGAACCCTAAAAATACTTTGGCTTCAGGAAACAATTTTAAACAAATTCCCGTTTTTATAGCAATTTATTAATTCTTGCCTCGTAGAACTTCCATCAGTTTTGTTGTACCTACATATATGACTTCAGTTCAGTAGCAAATCCTCTCTGGCCGCTTACAGTACGCGGCACTAAAGTTTGCGTGTCTGAAGTTAGCCTCGAGTCGCCTCCCGCATACCCGCCCGACCCCTCTGACACCTTTGCGGCGCTACTAGTAGCTAACATCAGAATCGTTAACTGATTTTAATCGTATTGTACTCCGGTAAGAGACATGAGCACACTTAATGTGAGTATAATTATAAAGGCATGCATGTATTTCAATTTTAACTTTTTACTTGATTTGTTCATTAAAATAATTCATTTGAAAATCCCAAATTATGCTATCAGAGCCGGTAGATAAGTGGTCGTAAATAACAAACAACGGAAAAAACTGTTTGAAACATTGAAACAATCACTCTGATTTTAACGTAAAAGGGATTAAGTCTTAGGAGTTGCAACAGTATGTAGGTATATTATTACCAACAAGGCCACAATCCTTCTATCTTGTTAGAATCAAAACAGCCTAATACAAAATATTGATATGTTTATTACTGATTTTAAGCAAAGCTATCTAAAGTACCAATTCAAACGTTTTCCATATTCAAATGAAGCCATTTCATTTTCAAACTCAACGTCTGCAGCCAAATAATTGTATCTAACGACGCCCAACCATATAATCAAAAGCGTATCAACCAAAATCAATTTTTCATCGAACGAAACGATTTAAAAATTATCATACAAACCGGAATGGACCGACCATTTAACGAAGACCCGCAGCTAACGCCGCCATTACCCCGTCACGGTCCTTTTTCCTGTTGTTTGCCGGACGAGGTAGAGGTCAAATTTAGTTGGTTGGTCAGTAATTACTTAACAAGTATGCAGTGCTAACCGTTGACCAATAAAATTGATTTAGATTCACGCAGCCGTCGAGATTACATACGCACTAACAAATTGGTGGGTATATAATTGTAGTCGGCACCTTACGCCGCCGCTCTAGGATATAATAAAATTAAGAGTCAATTAAACCAAGCAATAATGGAACTTATTCCTAGACTAGCCCATCTCAATTTGATTTTTAACCGAAAAGTCGAAGAGAAGGTGGAAGCTCTCCTTGATGGAGAAATAACGCGAACGTGGTTTGGGGTAACGGAAATTGAGAACCGAACTTGCCAGTTCCCTGTATTTCACATGACTTTTGTAATAATGCTGTTATGAAATCAGAAGTAAAGTTTGTAAACCTAATGTCAATAATGATCACAGGATACGCCCACATTCCGATAACTGAATTCGACCAAACATGAGTAAGGACTTCTATTTGGTCATAAGCCGCATTTTCACTTGTCGATAGTGCCCGCATTCGGGTTGCGGAAAAATGGTATGGCTCTAGCACATTCGATTATATATACTTTTTTGACAAGCGGCCAAACTAACATAATGGTCTTGTTTTCTAACCAAGTGCTTGCCTTTTCGACAATCACCGACATAATGTGACACAATAGCGAGTTTGCTGTCTAATAAAGTCTTCATTACCAAACCCTAGCGCACCAAGTGACAAGTGACAGTTGAAAAGGTTTCGCGATGATTGGTAGTGCGAGCCTAGTACGTGCGCACTGTAATTTACACGGGCACACCGTCTTCCGCGCCTCGCCTGCTCCCAATCAGACGATTTTTTTTACTAAACTTATACTCAGTGGCAGAGGTAAATAAATATACAAACACTTGCAACCTATGCTATTCGTCAATCGCTGGAATCAAGTTAATTAAAATTCGCATGGTCTCTCTCCTCTGTTGACTAAAATTTCTTGTATTTGAGGTTTCATACAAGTGACAAAGGAACTTAACGGCATTTTAACATTTTTAACTCAAACTCTCACCTAACTTGAAACGCACTAAGTGATCTTGAAAATCGTCTCGTGCTCAATAGCGCCACAGCCGAGTTCGTGTGCGAGACAAGTTACTTACGCGGGATAATTTAAGGATGATTCACGCTAGAACGGGCCGTGTCCGGCCCGGGCCGTTTTCTCAGAAAAACGACGGCGTTTTTGCGCGGCCGAGCTATACCCAAGCCCGGCCGAGCCACGTCCGGGCCGTACCTACACCGAGGCGCTTCCGAGCCTCGCCCGTGGCTCGGCCGGGCTTAGGTATGGCTCGGCCGCGAAAAAACGCCGTCGTTTTTCTGAGAAAACGGCCCGGGCCGGACACGGCCCGTTCTAGCGTGAATCATCCTTTACTCGTCAGCCGTCAACTAGGTGAGACTTCACTCCAATTTTTCTTATGGGATCACCCACTTATTTTAAATGCCGTCAATGTGATTCCGTATCTGTCACAGTCAAAATCAAATCACTGAAGACAGTATAAAAGGCGAATGACAATGGATGTGAAAATATAGGTAAAGAGTTAAAATGAAAATAAATAGATCACTCACTTAACCGGACATGGCACAAACACGGATATCATGGAGCGAAATAGTGAAACGTATGGAGTCTAAGGTAATATAATAAACAAAATAAAATTAAAAAACGGACAGACAGACAGTCTTAACAAATTCCCACGTAGCCCCAAACATTTCTAGTGACACTCGAAACTCTCGAAAACCGTTCCGTGCCGCTCGGTAGCGCCGCGCCAAGTTCGTGCGCGCCACAATTTACGCGGGCTAATTTACTCGTCACCCGTCGCGCAATTATATACGTGCGAGCCGGAGCGAATTCATTAACACTTACACTCACGAGCGGCGCAGGGAGGGTATGTAGTGGTTATTAGCCTTTGTTAGTCACTTTACTTCTTCAAGAAACATTCGTATTTTAGTTTTAAACTGTCTAGTCTTAAATCCACCACAATTTTAATGTGAAATTGGAACATGCAGGATTCTAACCTGCCCGAGGAGATTAGTTGTTCATATTCAATTCAATTCAATTCAATTCAATTCAATCATTTATTTGCTCTAAAACACATTTCTCGATGCATGCAAATATAATTATAACATACAAATAAAATTAACAAGTACAAAATTTAATTTAAACAAATATTTTTAACTTACATTAAATGTCACAACAAAATAATATTCATTTTATAATTTAAATAATAATAATAATGCAATTAAGAGGTCAGTACTGATAAAGAAAAAAAAATTAATTAAAAATAACTGAATAAATAAATGTCAAGACAATTTGTCAAAAATTCTTGCATAATATTCTTTGATTGAATAGAATGGACGGGTCAAAAAATATTCCTTTACTTTTTTGTCAAAGGATCTTAGCTCTTGAATATTTTTTAGGTCGTCAGGAAGTAAGTTGTACACTCTAATGGCAGTATTATTTAAACTTTTGTCAAAATGGGCATAATGCACAACATTTAAATGCAGTCTATTTCTTTTCCTAAGATTATTATTCGTAGTCTGGCCTCGCTGGACATACATGTTCATATTGTTAAAAACATAAATACATAAACGGTACAAATAGAGAGAAATTACAGTCAAAATTTTATTGTCAACAAATATACTACGGTGAGAGTCAGGAACATTGGCACATTTTTCTATTAATCTCAGAGCTTTTTTTTGTTTGAGGAGCACTAAGTTAATGTTAGTTCCATTTCCCCAAACCTCGACACAATATCTAATTATGCTTTCAAAATATGAAAAATACGTGGTCAATAATATATCTTTGCTGACTATGTTCATCAGTGATTTCATTGCATAGCAAGCACTAGCTAGTTTCTTATTAACCTTATCGATCTGGTCATTCCACCTCAAGTATGGGTCAAGATCAACACCTAGAAATGTTGTACATTTAGCTTTACATATTGGTATATTACAATCAAAGTCAGGACTAGATGTACTTCTACGAAATGTCATGTAAAAGCTTTTGCTACAATTCATGTTCAGCCCGTTAGCCTCAAACCATGTTAGGAGTTGCGTCCAAGAATCTTGCATATATTTACATAAGACTAAAGAAGATGGTCCGCTTAAAATAATACTAGTGTCGTCAGCGTAAAGATAGGGGGTTCCATATCTCAAAAAGTCTGGTAAATCATTAATAAAAATTATAAATAGTAAAGGGCCTAAGACTGACCCTTGTGGGACTCCAAATTTAATACATTTTTCAACAGATCTAGTTGGGTACTGACATGACTGGTCACAAATTTCCACGTATTGACAACGATTAGACAGGTATGATTTCAGCAACGCCAGCGCATTACCACGTATACCATAGAAATCAAGCTTGTTTATGAGAATTCTGTGATCCACACAGTCAAACGCCTTAGTCAGATCACAGAAAATTCCTCCACATGTAAGGCCACTATTGAGATGTGTCATAACTTCAGTTACCAATTTGCTTACAGCAGCTAAGGTGTTTCTATTTTTCCTAAAACCGAATTGATGGGATGAAAGTAGACCATGATGTTCAAAATAACCCTGTAATCTTCTGGCTATACATTTCTCGAATACTTTCGCAAGAATTGGCAATAGTGAAATGGGTCTGTAATTATTTAAATCAGTTTTGCTACCTTTTTTATGTAAAACAATAACCTTAGCTCTCTTGAACAGCTCTGGAAAAGTTCCATTACATAAACACTCATTGAAAATTATACAGAGAGGTATACACAACACATCGATATGCATTTTGATTATATTAGTATCCAGGTTATCAGGACCCGTTGAGTACGTGCTTTTAAGATTTTTAACTATTTTAATGACTTCTGGTTCAATTATTGGTGTCATAAATATTGAGCGGCTGCTACTAGTGTTTCGTTCTTGAAGAATTTCCATGTACGTGGAGTCGTCATCACTAACCGTGCTTTTACCAACATTAACGAAGTAATTGTTAAAGGTGTTCGCAATTGTAATACTGTCGTTAACAATTACATTATCTATTTTAAGGGCAATTTTTTCACTTCTCTTGCTTTTGCCTGTATTTTCTCGTACTATATCCCAGATAGCCTTTGGTTTATTTTTAGCCTTAGATATCGTTTTCCTTACATGGTGTCTTTTAGCATTAATAAGGACTTTTCTAAACGTGCTTTTATATTGTTTAAAATAGGTTATTAAGCTATTATCCTTACTGTTTCTTATTATTAATTGCAGTTTTCTTTTCCGACGACTAGATTTTCTAATACCTCTAGTGAGCCAGTTCTTATGTTGCTGCTTGTAGACAATATTTTTAAAAGGGAAATGTATGCCAACTAAACGATCAAATATATTGTAAAATATCTTTAGCTTTTCATTACAGTCCGTGTTTAAAAACTGCAGATCCCAGTTGATACTTCTAAAATCGGTTTGAAATGCTTGTATCGATTCGGGACTAAAAACTCTCCTTTTAATAGTTTTAGATTTAGTAGAGTCAAGACGTGATGACATACGCAGCAAAATGACTTGAGCATCATGGTCTGAGAAAGAGCACGGGATCACGCGTGCATCTGAGTAATGTTCAAAATTTGTAAGGACATTATCTACTATTGTAGAAGAAGTTTGTGTGATCCTAGTGGGCTCAAATATTGTTGGCTTAATATTATATTCTAATAATAACTGCAGAAGTGCTTTGGTCTTGCTATCATCGGTTTGTCCTATATTTATGTTGAGATCACCGGCAATAACTATATTACGACATTTTAAGGTACTAAGGTATTTCTCCAGGTTATCTAAGAAATAATTAACATTTGAGCTAGGACATCTGTATAACACTGTAAAACTAAATTTAGCAATTTGTTCGATGTCTAACTTTAGTTCCGGTAGCATAAAATGACACAAAGTTGAAATAAATACCTACATTAATTACGATAATTTCCATAGGGTGTTTAACCATTCACGGCCACGCTAATCTCGTAGCGCTACGCCGTAGTCCGTAGCAGGTTAAACCTCGTATGTAGCGAAAAGCACTCGTAGCGCTCTGACGCATATGTGTCGTCATGGGACCAAGAGGAACTAGAAAAGTTCTTGGTATTAGTGTTTTAGTAACAGACACTAATTGCTTTACCTACTCCTAATCGCGTGACTTGCTTTTGACGCGACAAAATAGATCTGTTAGCGACACAGCTTACATGGCGATGGCGATGGCGTGACAAATGACAATCGAGTTGTACTGTCGGACAAAAGATACAACCTTTTCCATCTCAAAGATCCTGTAACTGTGGAAACAATCACGTGCGAGCCTCACACGCGACCCACCCACAAAAACAGCCAACTAACAGATTACAATCCCATTTGAGCCATCAAAACACATAGAATCAAAGCCGGCTACGTGGCGCTATAAAACCTTGTACAGAAACGAAACCCAACCAACAATTTGCCCACCATCACATTCAATCACCTACAGCTAACGATCGACGGTAAAAAACCAACGACAGACTCTCAGGAAGTCGGACAACAATAAAAAAACAAATAAGTAACCCGAGCAAATTAAGTTATAACCTAAAACACGTATGAAGCCATCATCTCAACATGTAATCATATTAACGACTACAAAAGGAGCGGCAAAAAATGTAAAAATTAGAGGATCGGGAAATGTGGGCCAAACAAAAACGAAGCGCCTAATTATAGCTCTTGTTCGAAAAAACAATTTTATGTGCAGCGCCGGCACACGGGCGGGTTTCTAACAAACGGGCCCGCTCTAAAACAAGGCTTTGCCGCGTAACCTGCATTGTTGCACTCGATATATCCGTTAATATTGCAACTCCTAATCAACATTCGTACATCTTAACCTCAATTTAGCAATTTCTTGCTTGTTTTGTTTTCTTTAAAACTTTTTTAGATACCTCGACACAAGTAGGTAAGTATCCTATTATTATTTAAATGAGTTACAGTTACTTTAATAATAGCTATGTGTTGATATTCAAGTTTGAAATTCGATATCCCTTAAATGACTGGGTACCTAATCTCTTTTTCACAGTCATAGAATAAACATTTGGATCCTTAAAAATAAAAATGTTTCCTAATTCGTATTTTTTAGTTCATAATTTTCTTGGAAAGGTACCTAATTAACCTACCTACAATATGACTAATTACGTATGTTTGTTGTCTTGCATATTACAAGACAATATTCACGTTTAAGCATACCATCACTAAGTAATACAAAAGTATCAGTGATCCAGTTCGGACCTCAGACCTGGTTACCGAAACCGCCCCGTGTGCGCCGCCGCGACCGAATCCTTTATTATTTCGACGTGTATATTTTTATTTTCGTTCCTACACGATTATTATTTATGAATTATTATTATTTGGGAATTTATTATTACCTTGGAGAGCAAGCGCGTCGTTTTCAATTTGCCACGAGACAGGTATTCGGAAGATGATCCTTTTTTTTAATACCTCGGCATTTGTTTTCAGTGTGCTAATCAAATTCGTTCTCAGCCGTACAAATTGGTTTTTGTTATAATTTAATTAAGATCTTAATGCGTTTGTGTTGGCTGTTTAAAGGTGTTTTTGGTGTAATTAAGACGTTCAGGGATTGATGTGTAACGGGACTGATAATAACCGAGGATAAAGGTGTTATTTTTTGCTAGCCTTAAATGTTTCTGTTACAACAACACCAGTGTTTATACGCTGCGCCGATTTTGATGCCTCACTCGGGTGAGATTTGAGTGTACTTACCTGTTAACACGTTGATAGATAAACGCCTGAAGGCATAATTGTTTAGTTATTTCTATTGTGTTTGGCTGAGTGTGCGTCCGGCACTTCATTAAGCATTGCCTCTATTATCCGATGTAGCCATAGCCAGACGATTAGCGGAAGGGAATTGTAAATTCTAAGTATAATCACATTTTTAACAGGGCTTCGTATGCAGTCTAATCTGTAAGATTGTTTGAATTTATCTAAAGATTATTAAACTGATTATAAATAAATAAATAAATAAATATTTGCGGACAATCTTACACAAATCAACCTAGTCCCAAACTAAGCAAAGCTTGTACTATGGGTACTAGACGACGATATACATACTTATATAGAGAAATAAATACTTAAATAGATAGAAAACATCCATGACTCAGGAACAAATATTCGTGCTCATCACACAAATAAATGCCCTTACCGGGATTCGAACCCAGGACCTCTTGCTTCGTAGGCAGCGTCACTACCAACTAGGTTAAAGCGATCGTCTTAGTTTTTAAGTTTTGGTGTCCTCAAAATCATCGTCACGGCTTCCGTGACAATCTCAGCGTTTAACACGTACTTATACATCTTGTTTTTCATTTTAGAAGTCCTTTTTGCTGTAAACGAAACTTATTTTCCTTCTCCTCTCACATTTATTATTAACCTCCAGAGGGGTAGTCACGTAACGTTTTGAACGCGCGTTAGGTAGATCCAACTGTAATTTTTCCATATAAAAAGTGACGTTTAGATCTACCTAACGCATTGTACGCGCGTCAGGTAGGTCTAAATGTCACTATTTATATGAAAAATTGAGAGTTAAATTGTACCGACGTGCGGTCGGAACGTTACGTGATTACCCCTCAGGTCGATCATGTTACGCACTGTACGCGCGTCAGGTAGATCTAAATGTTTCATATGGAAAAATGACAGTAAAATTGTCCTAACGCGCGTTCGGAACATAATACGTGATTACCCCTCTGGACTAGGACAACGAATAAAGTGTTGTCGCGAACTTGAGTCCACAACGTCTGCAGTTGTCATTCAGAACGCCTTCAACGTTTACAGTTTTTTTGTCCTAAGATGATGACGGTTGACAGTAACAGTCATGGTCGCACGGCTGGCGTTGATCCACAACACGGACGTAAAGTAGGATGCCATGATTCTTTGGTTCGCTTCGCTCGCTCGTTCAACTAGTGGCTCTGTGAGCTGTAGAATTTGCGAGTCAGTTTAAAAAAAAAAGATGCAGTTCCAAAAACTGAATCAGCAAAGACAAAATTATATAGCTCTCATAATTTCACGCGAATCGGTTGAGATTGAGAAATGCGACCTGTAGAGGAGAACAGCTGGACAGGTGCCGTACGAAATGCGACCTGTATAGGAGAACAGCTGGATAGGTGCCGTACGAAATGCAACCTGTATAGGAGAACAGCTGGATAGGTGCCGTACGAAATGCGACCTGTATAGGAGAACAGCTGGACAGGTGCCGTACGAAATGCGACCTGTATAGGAGAACAGCTGGATAGGTGCCGTACGAAATGTGACCTGTATAGGAGAACAGCTGGATAGGTGCCGTACGAAATGCGACCTGTATAGGAGAACAGCTGGACAGGTGCCGTACGAAATGGGACCTGTATAGGAGAACAGCTGGATAGGTGCCGTACGAAATGCGACATGTATAGGAGAACAGCTGGACAGGTGCTGTACGAAATGCGACCTGTATAGGAGAACAGCTGGATAGGTGCCGTCCGAAATGCGACCTGTATAGGAGAACAGTTGGATAGGTGCCGTACGAAATGCGACCTGTATAGGAGAACAGCTGGACAGGTGCCGTACGAAATGCGACATGTAGAGGACAACAGCTGGACAGGCGCCGTACGAAATGCGACCTGAAGAGGAGAACAGTTGGACAGGTGCTGTACGAAATGCGACCTGTAGAGGAGAACAGCTGGACAGGTGCCGTACGAAATGCGACCTGTATAGGAGAACAGCTGGACAGGTGCCGTACGAAATGCGACCTGAAGAGGAGAACAGCTGGACAGGTGCTGTACGAAATGCGACCTGCAGAGGAGAACAGCTAGACAGGTGCCGTACGAAATGCGACATGTAGAGGACAACAGCTGGACAGGCGCCGTACGAAATGCGACCTGAAGAGGAGAACAGTTGGACAGGTGCTGTACGAAATGCGACCTGAAGAGGAGAACAGTTGGACAGGTGCCGTACGAAATGCGACCTGTAGAGGAGAACAGCTGGACAGGTGCCGTATGAAATGCGACCTGTAGAGGACAACAGCTGGACAGGTGCCGTACGAAATGCGACCTAAAGAGGAGAACAGCTGGACAGGTGCCGTATGAAATGCGACCTGTAGAGGACAACAGCTGGACAGGTGCCGTACGAAATGCGACCTAAAGAGGAGAACAGCTGGACAGGTGCCGTATGAAATGCGACCTAAAGAGGAGAACAGCTAGACAGGTGCCGTATGAAATGCGACATGTAGAGGACAACAGCTGGACAGGCGCCGTACGAAATGCGACCTGAAGAGGAGAACAGTTGGACAGGTGCTGTACGAAATGCGACCTGTAGAGGAGAACAGCTGGACAGGTGCCGTATGAAATGCGACCTAAAGAGGAGAACAGCTGGACAGGTGCCGTATGAAATGCGACATGTAGAGGACAACAGCTGAACAGGTGCCGTACGAAATACGATCTAAAGAGGAGAATAGCTGGACAGGTGCCGTATGAAATGTGGCCTAAAGAGGAGAACAGCTGGACAGGTGCCGTACGAAATGCGACCTAAAGAGGAGAACAGCTGGACAGGTGCCGTATGAAATGCGACCTAAAGAGGAGAACAGCTGGACAGGTGCCGTACGAAATGCGACCTAAAGAGGAGAACAGCTGGACAGGTGCCGTACGAAATGCGGCCTAAAGAGGAGAACAGCTGGACAGGTGCCGTATGAAATGCGACTAAAGAGGACAACAGCTAGACAGGTGCCGTACGAAATGCGACCTAAAGAGGAGAACAGCTGGACAGGTGCTGTACGAAATAATCGCTCAGACTACTTCATTCGCCTCGCTCACTCGTTCAATTATTTATTCTGTAGCCTGGGTTTACATGCCTGCTAGACAAGGCCTCAATTGTGTTACTTGTGTTAGCAACACTGGCAGAATATTTCACATAAAAATGTGGGTAGCCAGAATCTCTAAAGAAATGATAACAGGCGGGTATTCCGGCAGTCGAGGTGAAGGAAGGAACTTTGTAACGGACTATACCCGAGTGCAAATAATGCTGTAAAAGTAATCAATATACGGAATACTACAAACTGGAGTTCCTCTTTATTGTGAAGATCCTTGGCCTATCACACTTGTTTTTAAGGTTATTCACCCAATCGCGTCTATTCCTTTGCATAAACGTGATAAGGCCTCTATTGTGGTGTTAATTCATTTCACTCGCACGTCTTATCATTTAATAAGGCCCACGGACAGCTATTTAATTTGCCGCGCCGAGGTGTGTGTTTGAGAAATTACCCCGCCGATACTGCACATTGTTATTGGATTGTTATAAATTACTTGAAGCGATGGAGGGGTTAAATACCCCGGTGATGTTTGTAAGTGTAATGTGGAATGGCTGTTTACGGGTTGTTTTGTTAGGTTAATATTTTAGGGAAATCCCTAAAATAAAGTAGTTATCTACTTAAATGACTATTCAACTACAAGATAAATTACGTAGTGGTTATTACTTTTCACCATGTATAGAAGTAAATATTGACACGTTGTCACGAAACCATCGGTAGTCTTAAGTTAAGTTGTAAGTTTGTTGTAAGTTAAGTTGTAAGTTTGACAGTTCTCTATGAGATGACAGCTGCCAGCGCCATATTTAACGCTTTACCGCCCTGTAAAGTGTGGTTGATATAACCGGCGGCCCAGGTTATTAAAGCGTCTTACTGGAACAGAAAAAAGGCCTAGTTAAAAACGGCCATTAAACCAATTTTAGTTAAGATATTGTTATAAACTTATAAATCGTTTGTCAATTTATTTTTTTCTTACATATATTTAGGTACCGTTAAACCCCTAAACTACATATAGTCCACAGCAATAACTATGGTTCTAAAAGTAAACTCATTCATGTCCGTCATTACTAATTTTGTTTTACATACTCGTATTTTATAAGGTTTTTTTAAGTTTCTGTAAAATTCATCATCATATCAGCCGAAAGACGTCCACTGCTGGACAGAGGCCTCCCCCAAAGAGTGCCAAAGGGACCGGTCCTGCGCCACCCGCATCCAGCGGACTCCCGCAACCTTTACCAGGTCATCAGTCCACCTTGTGGGGAGGGGGGGGATTCTCTAATAAATCACTACAAAACGAGTAATATTTGAGTTAAGTTGAACCATAGTTGGGAGATATGGAGTTTACTTAAGACTTGCTTGGAGGCTTGTTAAGTTTTATAAATATGAAGGTAAATCTCAGACCCTACGGAGGTGGTGTGAACAACACCAAACTCGCTATCTGCCATCTCCTGACCGTCTGCACCACTCACGCCCCGCCATCAATACTGAAGCGCTCCACCCTTAGCCGAACAACGACGCAAGCGCCTTCTAACCCCTTGTCCTTTACACCCTGTACCTTCTGAGTGAAACACGGGATGTTTAACACAAGGGTTATACTTATTTTAATACATTACTCTTTAAACTGAGGAGGTACACGTATTAAGTTAAGAGGATAAATTGCAATGATCAAGGAAGTAGACTATGAGTTGAGCTGCACCTGATCTGTATGCGGAAAATCGATGCAGTCCACTTTGTAGCATAAATGTTACAGTGTTGCTCATTATAGATAGAAGCGCATCGCTATAATGAGCTCTGAGTAAACTGATAACGTATAGCAATACTGAATTTTAAATTAAAACTATACAAATTAAGCTCACAAATAAGCAAAAAAAATTTTGTGAATAGGTACCTATTTTGACAGATCAAAGTATCGTCGCCCGGTAGCTCACCCAGCACCTCCATCATGTCATTATCATCATCATATCAGCCGAAAAACGTCAAATGCGGAACAATGCTTTTCAAGAGAGGTAGGGCACAGCGGAATGTCATCTCGCTCGTATGTGGAGCAGCCCAACTGGGGAAGTAACTCCACCTTACAGAAGACCGCAGCCATAATAGCAACACTGCTTTGTAGTGTTGCTATATTATTGCATGCTATGAAGTATGTGGTGTTGTGTTCCTGGTGGTGAGTAAGGTCGCCAGAGCTCCCTTGGATGCGCTGTGTTGGGAGTGAGGGACATGCATGTCTCTATCTGCCAACACAGTGAATCCTCAAGTGAATAAAGAGTCGGCAACGCGCTTGTGATTCTTCTGGAGTCACAAGTGTCCATAGGCTACGGTACCAGGTTAACATCAGGGAGGCCGTAATGCCACCATCGTTGTATAAAAAAAGTATATGTTCAGCATTGGACACCCACAATCCTCCATCATAAGTTTTAGTATAAGAGTGATACATAAGATAAATACAAAAGCAAGCGTCTGATTTATTTCAGCAATTGAGTACGTATTGGTGAATTTAAACTCGTTAGTTACATGAAAGCCAGTACCTATTAAGTCCAGTCAGCACAGTGACGTAGCTAATCGGAAAAAGTGCTAAAAATAATCTCCACAAGTACTAGCCCGGATGCATATGTTTTCGTCTAGTCAGAGCAGTTTTGTAGGTTCTCCCATTTGTAAGGAAGTAATGTTTTTGATGAAAATTCAATACCGTTTAATACTAGTTGTATAATAGTTCCATTATGTATGAAAATATTCCACAGTTACACAATTAAAATATAAGGATACCACTTTTATGAGCAGAAGAAATTTTGCGGTTTCTTTTTCAACCTATTTCGGTATCAAATTCAACAGGCGATAAAAGGGCCATTACTAGGGAAAACGACACGGCAAAGCTATACCTATGCTGACGGTTCTGCTTCGAGCCCATGAGTCAAGAAGTGCAGTTGGAGACCACAATTTGAATTGGACAATAGTTTTTAAGTGTCCTTTTCTTTCTACAATAATAGTACATTATGATACAAGTGTGCTAAGTTGGTCAATACACTCGAGTCGGTTTTTAAGCCTGAGCCGAAGGCGAAGGCTTAATGGAGACGAGAAGTGTAATGACCAATGCTCACGTGTTTCATACGACGTTTTTCAACACATTTGCGAGAAAAAAAAAAATGAAAATGTTAAAAGATATGTAATGAAAAGGCACTAGTGCGATAATGTAATGTAAAAGTCACGGCATGGGTAATATTCTGCATTATTTTGCTAATATTTAAAAAGATATGTAATGAAAAGGCACTAGTGCGATAATGTAATGTAAAAGGCACGGCATATGTAATATTCTGCATTATCAGTGTAAATACGCTGTAATAAGACCTACTTTACGAGCAGGTGTGTTGAAAAAACCTTTTAGGGTTTCCATTTAGTAATGAAAATAAACTACATTAAACATTACTAATATTGTTCTTATTACTTAGTCGTTTGATCTAAGAATGTAATAAATATCAAGATAAATGTGATAGTTGTTAAGGGGATCCCATACGCCAATGACCTTCGAGCTGAATCCCTTAGTTTTCTAAAGTTTTTTGAAGCTTATCATATTACCAACAACACCTTTAAGCAATATAGTATCCCATATTTACTTCAAACATCACTGTCTTCGAGATATTTGGCATCAAAGTTGACTAATTTTAGACCAAAAAACAGGTTTTCTGGCCATAACTTTTGTGTCAATTAGTTTAAAATCAGAACCCTACGCACGTTTATAGATCCATTAGAGACGAACCCAAATATGTAGATTTCGTATATGTTAGATCTTTCACAGCAATCTTATAACAAAAAAGGTGTTTGTTTAGACAATGTTTAAAAAAATCATACAAAAATAACTATTAATTTCCATCAAAATATGGTAGACCAAAATGAAGAGAAGAAGCGATAGCCGTTTGCCTTATAATTCTATTTGTAGTGCAAAAGTATTTGTAACGATTCAAAACTAGTCAAAAATCGATGAAAACCTCAGGTAGCCCCTTAAGTACAACTCTTCTGCATCGGGGCTAGTATAAGCCTCCTCGTCTACCTTTTATGTCCTGTATGTGACTCATGTTTTGAGGTGTGCAATAAAGAGTATTTGTATTGTATTGTATACTTAAGTCCAGATTGTTTGATGCTTATGGTATACAGTAATGTGTAAATCATTTTGACCTCTTCGCGTAGTTATTTTTACTACTGACTGTACCTGTTCAAAACAGAAACTTTAAAACTTTTTGATCAATAATATTTCTCAGTTCTAAAGTCTCGTCGGTAATAATCAAACTATTAATCTTCATGAAATGTGCGCTTTCCATATTTCACATTCGAAGCTAGTTGATGTTAAGGCGATTCATTTTACTTTAGGTAGGTGATTATTTTGAAATCAAATTTATCGTGAAAATCCATGCCGGTATCTTGTCACATATGTACTTATGGCAATAATTTATGTTTTATAGAACTTGCGACATATGCGGCAAGATATGTCGTGCTGGCATCGGATGATACTCACATACTATAATCCACCATGACCACAGAGGATGCCAACAATCATCCGACAAAGATGCAGTGGGGCAGTGGCCAATTAAATATGATTGATGATGAATGTATATCAAAACATTGTTGTAGCTGATAACGATGCAAAAGTGGTTCTATGAATTTTACTCTTTCTTCTTGAATAAATGAATTATTTCTTTCTTTCTCTAACGAGGAAAAATATGAGTGGTTGGTTAAAACATATTTTATTTATATAATTGACGACCGCTTTAGCCTAGTTGGTAGTGACCCTGCCTACGAAGCAAGAGGTAGCACGAATATTTGTTTCTGAGTCATGGATGTTTTCTATGGTATATAAGTATTTATTTCTCTATATAAGTATCTATATCGTCGTCTAGTACCCATAGTAGCTTTGCTTAGTTTGGGACTAGGTTGATTTGTGTAAGATTGTCCGCAAATATTTATTTATTTAAAAAAAATATTTTTATTTAATTAGTAGGTATATAATTACAACTAGATAAATTATATGACCTTAATTTAATTAAAACGTCTCGAGGCATTGTACCGAGGATACTGGCGGCATTTCCTGGCTGAATTGCAAAGCTGATGCGTTAAGCGAGGAAGTCGCCAGCTCTTCGGTCACCTGTTACATCAACCAGACATTCTACAGTCCACCATCTCTTAGAACAGTATTCGGTGGATGAAGTCGTTTATTTTAGCATAACAAAAGCTGGACCCGCTACTGTGGCTTATAAGTTTATTAACCTTTTCCCAGTAATTTGCACAATTACCAAATGACATTAACAAACCTAATCATTGCTACAAGAGCACCAGAACACCTACGCAGACGTCCTGTTGTTCACGAGTACATGCTTTACTTCACCCCAGCGTGCTAGGTACTTATGCACGGGAAGACACGGTCTACGTCGTCCAGGAGGCTGCGGCTGCCAATTGAAAGCCGTACTCGCAAATCAAATCAAAAATGTATCTGCTAATAGGCCACGAGGGATATTTTGCATGTCAAACGGCAGTTGACAATCCAAATAAAATCTTAGCTTACGATAATAATAGATTCATGCAATGTTAGACAACGTTCTATAGTCGTAGTTGTTTTAGCCCTGTTAGCACTTGGGAAGAGTGCGCGGCCGCTTTCCTCTTTCATTATTTTTTAAAATAATATTATTATATTAATCCGCAGCACTTCCCCTTAACCCGTATCAGGCATCGCGCGTTATTTTTCATGGTAATGGTTATTATTATTACTATTAGGCCGGCGCGTTACGGCGCTTAACAAACTATTAACCTTCCCATAATGCCTTATTATTTTGATTAACTCCGTGATTGTCCTTTCTTTCGAGTTTCAGTCTGGTGAAATGGGAAGTTGGGTTTCTTTTCTGTTAACTTATACCGGGTAGAAATTAACTAAGGTCACTTAAATGAAATGTTCCGGACATTACATGTATGGTTGTTATTTTCTAAGCCGTCCGTTCCGCACTAAAGAACGCCGCACTGCAGAACGGACGGCTTAGAAAATAACAACTATAAGTGATCTGAACATTAGTGTTTTGGATATATTAAGAACAAAAAGTGGGCTGGTCACATCTGTCGCAGAGCCGATGGTCGATGGAGTAAGCGGGTTCTCGAATGGTGGCCTCTGCTTGGCAAACGAAGTGTTGGACGCCCTCCAGCCAGATGGACTGATGACTTGAGGAGAGTAGCTGGTAGTGACTGGATGGTGAAAACGGGAGAGCGGGGCTTGTGGCGTACCCTGGGGGAGGGCTACGCAGTGGACTGCGAAAGCATAGTAAGTATAAAGAGGGCAAAGTATGTTATCTTCATACAAACGCACCGCGCGCGGCTTGTATGTGTGCGCTATAGTATCTATACGTCGCCGCACGCACACTCAAACAAAATCTCTCAGTGACTCAAATTTCTCAGTGAGAAACGGGTCGAGATTTTGTTTGAGTAGGTGCGTTTGTATGAAGATAACATACTTTGCCCTCTTTATACTATGGCGAAAGGCTGATGTATGTATTGGCAGTAGCATCAATCCATAAATGTTGTGTTAGGTTGTAGCACCCCGGGGGGTGTCGTGGTGGAATGCTCGCGATCCCACTGCGCCCTGAGCGCTAGTGAGTAGACTCCCTCCCCCTTCTCTTTAAATAGAGTTGGCAGGAGGGTGAGGGTCCCAAATACCCCCCATTATAGCTTCCCCAGGCTGGGTCCACTCCGTCAACAAAAAAAAGGTTTGTAGCACCTAAATGTAAAAAAAAGAATAAATTATTAGTAACTTAAAAGCCAGTCAGTCAGATTTTACAGGATTAGAGGAGGAAGTATAAAATGAAAGCAACGTGAATGAAAATTGGAAAGCTTGTGTATAATCCTTCCCGAGAAGAATCATTTGTTTAATCTTAGCTATTCGCAATATGTGTAGCATAATATCCTTGATAATATTAATGACCGCCAATAAACCAAAGCTTAAGCATTTCTATCGAAGCCGTGACCCTTGATGGCTATCTGGCCAGCGCGGTTAACGGAACCACACCACACCAGAACGTCACTAGTTGCTTTGCACCCTGTAGGCACTTAAGCCGTTCTTCGTCCAAGCGAGTCAGCCATGCCAATCTTGTTCCTAATTAAGAATGGTAATATGAATCTAAGAAGTTTTAAAGGGCATACGTCATTGTTCTTCCAAGCGTTATAGCTACAGCAAACGGACACATCTTTGCAATAACGTACGAAGAAACGTATTTGATAGAAATGTGATCTTTATTGGGATGTAGCAGGGTAGGTTTCGCTGAAGGCGTTTGAGGAAGATACGAGGTCGTGTAAATTGTGTGTGGGTGCGAGAAATAATGATGCTCATTAACAATTAAATAGCCTGCGTGGTTTTTGACGGCGCGCAGGATTGGGTGGTGGGCTCCGCTGCGGGCCGATGCTGAAAATCTTTAAGGTTTCTCTGTCTTTAAGGGCGACACTCTTGTTGGTGAAGGTTTCTAACCTTTTTACATCAAGTGAAAAGGGGTAGGTACAGCTCCCTTTCTAATCATATACGTCTACACAAAGTACCTTCATTAGCCTTCTTTTTTTTGCTTGAGCGTAAGTTCGTCTAAGAAGACATGACCTGACCCATACAGTTTATAAAGGAAGGAAGAGTTAGGGATCACTCAAAAATGTAGGGCTAATTTAGCTCTTTTTATATAGGTATCCTTACAGAGGTCATGTTCTAGGAAGTAAAAAAAATTGAGAGCACTCTTAGCAGTTCAAATAGTTGATAGGACCAATATTGATTACGAGTATATTGGTCTTATCAACTATTTGAACATCTATGAACTATCAGTACAACTGCTAAGAGTGCTCTCAATTTTTTTTTACTTCCTAGTTTCCCCAGTTTTTAAAGTTGTGGCTAACAGCCTAGTGGGCCCAAGCGGCGTGCGCGCAGGCGTGGGTCACAATAACACTTTGCAGCGGCAAATGAAACGCTTTATGTAATTGCCCGATGGTGCATAGTGGGCCGACCGCAGGACAAAGGTTAAGGTGGTTCGATTGCCATACAAAGCGTTATTTGACATTCGCAGGCTAACGGCGTGATATTTTAAGAAACTTATGTAAATAACTTTCATCAATTGGCTTCCCATTTGCGCCAAATTCCCCCTTTCCTAGAATAAACTTGTATAAACTACATTAATTTGAGAAAAATAGTTTTCCCAAAATATCACGTGACAAACCAATTTCTCAAATTAATCTAGTTTATGTAAGTTTATTCTAGGAAAGGGGGAATTTGGCGCAAATGGGAAGCCAATTTATGAAAGTTTGTTACATAAGTTTCTTAAAATATCACGCCGTTAGCCTACGAATGTCAAATAACGTTTTGTATGGCAATCGAACCCCCTTAATCCACTTTTTCAATTGTTTCTAAGTACTAAGATGAGGTATAGGTACTTCGTACGGGTATATTCAGCTTTGGATAATCTTATTGAGCTCTAAGGTCTTGGACTTTCTGAAAACGTTCTATATTCTAACAAAAAGTAGATAAAGTAAATTTACATAAAGTAAAATACAAAATTTAAGGGCACTCCAAGACTTAACTATCCTCAAAAAGATACCTATGTCGACGTAAGAAAATTGAAGACAGAAAAACCTGACAAGAAAAAAGATGCTGACCTAATTTATGTGAGTATACTTGATATCATCATCATCATCATCATATCAGCCGAAAGACGTCCACTGCTGGACATATGCAAAGAGTTCCAAAGTGACCAGTCCTGCGCCACCCGCATCCAGCGGACTCTATATCAGCGGCTTGCTATAGGTAAACTTAATTAAATAAACCAGAGTCGATATCTTGCAGCGTTTCTTCTTTATCCTCTATATGTTGTTTTTGAAAATAGAGTCGGACTTCATTATTATAAAATAAATCTTACGCTCGCTTATTTTAAAATAAATCAAATATTTGATTTTTGTATACTTTGCCCATATAATGGCTCCACTGTGCAGTAGGCGGGGCGCGGTGTTTTTTACGATTGGCATCGAACGTGCCTGCGCCTGCGTTCATTTATTTACAAAAAACGTCGTATTCCTATAAAACTAATACGGCGTTTACGTCCTACTTAACGTCGGCAGTACAATGCGTCATGCCTTCGTAATAATTAGTTATTTTCTTATTAATTAAAGGTTCACCGGTATCTCAGTTCTTTTTTCTGAATTTATTTTCATAATTTATTTAAGGTTAAGGTCATCTTCGGCAAGAGGAATACTGGGGGAGTTAATGTCGTTGTGTGACAACGCTAACGAACAATATATTCGAAGTATGGGATGTCTGTGGCTTATCTGCAGTCGCCAATATTATCCTGCATGTCGTGTTGTTTGCCAGCGTCGTGGTTTAAACGATAACGAGGGTATAGAATAGAACGAAAAAAAAATATTACGCGTCTTCTGTCTAACCCCTGAATGACTCACGCTAGAACGGGCCGTGTCCGGCCCGGGCCGTTTTCTAAGAATAACGACGGCCTTTTTGCGCGGCCGAGCCATTATATCAATATGCGACTTTTACTAAAACGTTAAGTGGATCTTCAGCCAGGCTATAGGCTATAAAAATTATAAAGATTAGGGTTCAAAGGGGGTAAAAAATGAGGTTGAACTTTGTATGGAAACTCCTTGAATCCATGAGCTAAAGACTTGAAAATTGGTAAGCATAAACTGGACTGGAAAGTCAAAACATACTCATTAAAACTTTCAGCAATGTATAGATAAAACGTGAAAAATATGGGATGAAAAAATAGGCGTTTAGGTGACTAGAGACTAGATATAATGTTGCGAGAGCGGGATTATAACAGTTTCATTACCATGGTAACACGTTGTCACCATATTCGAAAATTCATTGTGTTCTTACAACTCATACGTAGCCCAGTGGTTTGGCATATGGCTTACGGAGTCGGAGTTCACGAGTTCAAACCCAGAGACCGGCATGCACTTTTTGTGTACTTTTTTTTGTTAAACATTTTCAAAAACGCAGAGAAGTTTAGTGGAAAGAAGATTCGATGCCTTAGGAACTAAATTAAAATAAAGAATATTCGAGAAAAAAACGTCAAGAAGTGTGCAATAAAGAGTATCAAGTATTGTAAAGTAAGAAATCGTGTAAAATAATTATTCTCAACTTTTTTACAAAAAAAGTAAAGGCTTTTAAAAAGTATGTCTAGACTAGAATAGGTGTTTCCTAATAAAGCGCGAAACTAAAAATAAATCCATGGAGCGGAGCTCGGCCTTCAGCCTCCCGTCCCTCGCCGCTTACCTTCGGCCCTTGGGTTTCGCTAAAAGAACATTCGGGGATAGTGAGTGCCCACGTACGCTTGCCCTCGGGATCGCATAGTGAGCGTACTCTCAAGGGGCACTTCTGCCTTCGGTCCTACGAAAAACTCGGCCTTCAGCTGCGCTTGCCTCGCCACTCACCTTCGGTACTTGGACCTTCAGGTTTCCCTTGCAAGACATCCGGGGATAGTGAGTGTCTATGGGGGCTCCCATAGCGAGCGCGCTCTGGAGAGACGCTTTGGACCTTTCATCCCTACGAGAAACTCAGCATTCGGCCTCGCTTGCCTGGCCACTCACTTCCTCAACTGCGGTCCTCTCCTCAGGTTTTGCTTGCAACACATCCGGGGATAGTGAGTGTCCGTGGGGGCTCGCATAGTGAGCGCGATCTGAAGGGACGTTCTATAGGCCTTTCATTCCTACGAGAAAATCGGCCCCCAGCCTTGCTTGCCTCACCGCTCATCTTCTCGACTTCGGCCGTCAGGTTTCACTTGCAAGACACCACAGGATAGTAAGTGACCACGTGAGCACGCTCTGAAGTGACGCTTCGGGCCTTCGGCCAATCAAAGCAGTCGAATGCAATATAGTATTTGGTTTACAGTTTTTCTTTTCACTTTTTCTTTCCAATAGCAGATTTTTACTTCCTTACACAGCAGCAGGTCCATCACGCAACGCATTGAAATTTCAGTTGGATTTACCTAACGCGTGTTCGGAACGTTACGTGATTGCCCCTTAGCACTAGAAGTCATGCTAGGACTACTGCCTATACATTATGCACATACAAAAGGAGCTCTTCTGAGCAACGAATAAAGACATGGTCGATGCACGACTTAGTAATACGGTTTCCGCTAGGTTCAATACGTGTGTACTGACTGATGCCAGGTTCTAGTCCTTTTTCGCTTAATTTGTTTAAATAATATGATACTGCAGTGTTTGACTGTATTAAATCAATATTCATATCACCAATAATTGCATAGTTGGATTGACAAAACCAAGGTCATGCATATCCACTCTGCATATAAAAAAAGTCTCATCACACCTAAAATAATAGCGCATAGCCATGAGTGCATGCATCAAAAAACTACGCGTACGTGTGAATGTGTACCACTGGAAATAGTGGATAAGCATACATACCTCGGTTTGGTCATAGATAATACATTCAATTGGGGTCCCCACATTAGTCATATTTGTAACAAACTACGATCCATCTTATGCAAACTATCACTTCTAAAATATAAATTACCATTTAATACTCTCAGAATGTTGTACATGTCACTAGCCGAATCCATTGTTAGTTACAGCCTTAGTAGCTATGGCAGAACCTATAAAACTTACCTGGACAATATCTATAAGCTACAATTAAGAATGATAAAAACTATTGTACCTAATTCTATTAGAAATAAGCATAAAAACGACGATAATTATCTATTTCGATACTGTAAAATTATAAATGTATATGATAAATTTAAGATGATGCTAATCTGTGATGAAATTTCAAATTTACCCAACCTTCAAAAACGTTATAGGCCACAAAACTTGAGAAACATAAGTACCTTACCCAAATACGTATTGCCACCGTATAACAATGCATACGGAAAAAGAATGTGGGAGTATTTGTTACCTTACATATTAAACGAATGGCCAAATGATGTTTTCCAGAAACTTATTCATAATACTCACAAAATAAAAATCATCACAAAAAATATGTACTTGCCAACTACCGATGCGCGCACGAGCGTAGCACAAATTATGTAAAACTACCCTTTTCTTAGCTATCAATTGTAAACGAGCGACAACGGCGACAGATAAACCGTACGCGGTTTTCGTTCGCTGTTCAAATAATGTGTAAATAGTTTATAAGTATTTTGGATAAATAAAAAAAAAAAAAAAAAAAAAAAAAAGCTGAATGTGGGTGGCGCAGGACCGGCCACTTTGGAACTCGTTGGGGGAGGCCTATGTCCAGCAGTGGACGTCTTTCGGCTGATATAATGATGATGATGATACAAAAGGAGGCCGCTGCGACGGCAATAAGCCTGAAAAGCCGAAACTACCTATGGACGAAACTAGACATACCCCACACGAAGATCCATAACAAACTGATCACATATGATGGAAGTTTCAATCGACAAAATACCAAAAACTGCAGTCTTTAGGAAAGACTATGGGATATTACTGACGGAAGACTCGAAAAAGGGACTAAACCAAACAGAACTTTACAGATGATTCAAAAACAAATACGGGAACGGGATGTGGTGTGTTCTAAGAGGATTTAAACATACACATATCCAAACCACTGGGTGTACAAAACACGGCATTCCAGGCTGAATGCATGGAGATAATTGAAGCCTGCAATGCCATAAAGAGAAGACAAGTCGAAAACACAAACATACGGATACTCTCATAGACACTAAATCAGTACTACAAGCACTGAGCAGTGATAACATCACATCAAGCTTGATATACGAATGCCACCAAAACCTAACTCGCCTGGCCGCTCACCTCCTCGACTTCGATCCTCAGGTTTCGCTTGCAAAACACCCGGGGATGATAGTGCGTGCTCGTGGACGAATAATATTTAAGTTTACCTGGATGCTCTATCTTTACCTGGAATATTATACTTTGTTTGCAGTTGGAATGCCTTCTGTTTAGGTAATAGTTCCTGCAACTCAAACTCTCAGCCTTAAAACTTCGCAAATATACTCATACAAGGAAACTATTTTCAGCGATTCCAAAACTGAGATGAGAGTCATGAATCGTCTATATACCATACAGGACAAGTTAACTTATTTCAGAGTGTTTTAAAAAAAATATTAAGAGAAGGAGGGGTTAAAAGGAAGTTAAAATTGTGATAAGAAAATAAGTCTTTTTTGAAGAGGGAGACTTAAAATTGTTACTAGCTAGTGCAGGAAAACTAATGTAAATAAAACAAACACATTTCTGCAAACCGACACGAAAGCAATTTATTTTATTTTTTTTATATCGAAACTTACTTAAAAAAAAAACATTGTAGGCTTTTACGCTGTAAATACAACACAATATTTATTTGATTTACTCTCCTAAATAGGACTCGGTTAAAAGTTATAGAATTTAACACTCAGTTTGACCAGAGAGTATTCGTGGGATTTTCCCTTCCCTCGTTAGTTACCTACGATAAAGCCCTTAAAATGCTAAACAGGTAAAAGGAAAACAGTTGTATCGTCGTACGGCTAGCAGTGAGATACAGAACCCTATAAGCTATACTAGGTATGGGTTTCAAGCCGCCAATACGCTTGGTCCTAGACCGCGAATACGGAAAGCCGCGAAGATTAGGCTTACAGGTTTTTTAAGTAGATGTGAAGGATGAGATAATGAAGAATGCGTGGTATGGATGACGGGGTGAATGATTCAGGACGGTGAAAAAAACCTAGGGCATAAAACGAAAATATGTAGACGGTGGCGAGCAAAAAGCCTTTCTAAATTTTGAGGTGGGTAAGTCCGGAAAATTATTCACTGGCGGGACACGGAAGCTGAGCGCATTAGCGGGTTGCGACACTTTGCGACCCTACGTTAGAGGTGTAAGGTCTGTAGGTACAATGCTAAGCCTAGATGCAGATGGTCCAATAAAGGCTAAACCTAAATGCTACAGTATACTAATCCGACTGAGAAGTTCCTCCACCGACGCCTCCCGAAGAATAGACCACCGGATGCCTGCGCGGCAGGTTATACCAGGATGACCGCAACAGGATAATCGGCACGTGTTTCCCAGCAGAACAGGCCTGTGTCACCCGTAGAGAGCCTTGCGGGACGGTTGCGTCTAACCGCTAGTGAATGACCAGCAGGTTCTCCTAGCGCCCGTAACTGGCGCTACCGACAAAATAAGCTAATTAGCATCACACGACGAAAAACTATAGAATCCGGTAAATTGACGGAACCAAACGTTGTAAATACTCACCCGAACTCTCTTCTAGGTCCGGCCTTGTAACATAAAGCTTGGATTATCTAATCCAGCAAAGCTGACTCCAAACACAAAAAACCTCTTGTGGCATCCAAGCGCACTCGCTGTGAATTTGGCGACTAGGTCTTCAATAAAATAGATTACAGCTGAAAAAAATCCCTAGAACTTCAGGTACGCGCACTGGATTATCAAACTTCAGCAAAAACTGTAATAAGCGGGCTGCTTCTCAAAGGAAAAAGGCACTGTCTCCAAAATGCTAGCGTGAGCTTCAATATCGAGAATGATCCTTCATAAGTTTGTTTACAAGAATTGACAAGATTCTGGAAAAATTGTCTATCAAATTCAAATTTGAATAATTTAAAAAGATAATAGCCAACAACCAGCCAGAGTCCCACACAAGGATATAGACGTGAAGCAAAGAGATTTGACTCTGCTAAAAAATAAAGATCAAAATATAATACAGATAGCGTAATAAAGGCAAATGCAGGGAGTTATCACTGCAGATATCCCCCCACCAAAAGAAAACATGAGAATGACACAACCTAAATCCCATGCCAACCCTTCAAAAAGTTCCATGGACCAGCCTAGATAGGAAGTGGATACAATAAATGTACCTGAACTACAAAGTACCAACAATGAAACGACACCCTAACCTAACACTTGACTAACCCTAAAGACAACACACAATACACAATAAGTCGATAATCGACTAGTAGTCCCACGAAGAATTACTAGCCGAGAACCACCCGAAGCTATTTAAATATAGAAATTTAAACTCTAATTACAGATAAGCTAAAATAACACACGCACTAACCTAACATCCCTAACGTAAGGACGTATACACTGCCCACATCCCAAAGGAGCGGCAGAAATTCAAAATCCGGGAAAAAGGTCCAATCCGGGAAAAGCACTAAAGTAAGAGTCTCACCTATGCGATTGGCACACCACCACCAACTTACCACGCGCTAAGGGAGGAACAGGAGCGTCACACCGCAAACCTTGTTCGGTACAGGCAGCAAAGAAATACCGACACTGCAAAGAGTGCGGTAAGACAGGTTATCAAATCCCCGACGGGGTGATACCATCCAGTTGTCTAGCGTGAATGCTACAGACAAGGATATAAACGAAAAAACCAGGCAAGACTGTGGAAGCTTCACACAAAGTCGAGATATGTCGAAACCGGGATCAACTTATTCTAAACTACCCTAAATACACCAAACAACAGTAATCAATTAAGACACTAACCTACAACACAGCAATACTAATTGTTGGTACATTATTACGATGACACGGTACACACCTACGCGCCCTAACTTTAAACAATTGCCGCAAGCTAAGTCCGACCTTCGGCGAAATTACGTGCCTAGAATCTGACCCAAAGGCCTACAACGTGTTAAAAAGAAAAAAGGTCAAACGCACGCCGTGGATTTACAGGTACCTTAAATTAGTTGATAAGCCACCCCTATCTAGCACTAAGCCAAATGTACGGCCTACTACAACAAACCAAACCAAAACAAAAAACAAATATAACACAACCTATTAAACCCAAAAATAACAAATAAACAGCCTAATACAACAATCAATGAGGGAAAACGACGGACAAACGCGTCAATTTGAATTTAGAAAAAGAAGACCCCCCAAAATCCCAAAAACAAATAAACAGCCTAATGAAATACCTAATGAGGGAAAAGACGGACAAACGCGTCAATTTGAATTTAGAAAATAAGGACCCCCCAAAAACCCCAAACACAAATAAACAGCCTAATGAAATACCTAATGAGGGAAAAACGGACAAACGCGTAAATTTGAATTTAGAAAAAGAAGACCCCCCAAAATCCCAAAAACAAATAAACAGCCTAATGAAATACCTAATGAGGGAAAAGACGTACAAACGCGTCAATTTGAATTTAGAAAATATACAAAAAACATGAACGACAAACGAAGAGAAGAGAGAAAAAAAAACTCGCCAACCTACTTATCATTTTAGGATATCCTTGATGTGATAAGTACCGACGTGTGCAGAATCTGTGTCAGCCAACTCGTACACCTGCGGGGAGATACGCCTAACCACACGACACTGCACAAATCGCGCCGCAAACTTTCCACCTCTGTACGCGTCCGTCGTGCCTCGTTGGAAGTTCCTGCGCCAGACAATCTGCCCACCAGCAAGCCTAACCGTCTTCCGGTTCTCGTTGAATTTCCTGGCGTTACGGTGGAACGCCAAAACCATCGAATCAGCCACCCTTGCGTATACTTCACGTAAGGTGAGGAGATTTGCAGCGCGTTCGGCCCGACTGAGTCCCACTTGTTGGTCCTCAATCTGGTCATCGACACGCTGCCGATCAACCACCACCTCACGACCGTACATCAAGAAGTTCGGTGAATAAGATGTCGCCAGGTTAATGCACGAGTTCAAGTACAAAGCCACCGAGGTAAATGAAGCGGCCATCTACGCTGATCCCCAGCCATAGTCCCAACAGCCAGAATCCCGAAACGCTAGGATCTTGATAACAAGGAACCCAAAAAATAGTCTAGGACCCCCTAACAACTAGAATCCCAAACGTCAATCACCCCAAAAAAAAAACCACAAGAAGCCCAAAAAAAATCTGGGACCCTTAAAAAAACTAAGATCCCAAAAAATCAAGCAAAACCCCAAAAAAAAAGAAAAGCAATAGGACCCCAAAACATCAAAGATCCCAGCAAAAAAAACTCCAAGAAACTGAGACTCAAAAACTTAAATATGACTAGCATAGAAAACTACCATCAAAGGTCTTGAAACTGCCTGACGACATAGGAAGGACTGACGTGACGCGCAACACCCTAGTCTCGGATTCGCAAAAAAATTCACGAACGCATTTCTCACCGGAGAAGGTAAGGTTCCACTTGGTAAGCGACCCATTCTTGATAGCCCCTGAAAAACGCGCAATACCGCGGCATCGACACCGTAGGCTGAGTCCGACCTTCGATGACATTTCAAATCTAGGGTCTGACCCCTGGGCCTACGAAGCGAGCGGAAGAACCAGCGCCATTCGATCAAAAAGGAGGTATCGAAGAATTCAACATCATCACTCCCAGGCGGATCCAAGGTTCGAGCTTGCTGCGCCTTCAACTCCGAGGGAATACGGAGGGTATCGCGGATGAAATCCTCGTTGTATGCTCGCGACATCTTGAAGAAACTACAGTAAGCAAAGATCCAGAAACCTAGAACCTGGCAAGGCTAAAATAACAAAAATCAAAATTCAGAAAGAAAATCGACAGCAACCGACACCTATCAACAACAATTGACAGCGTTCGACAACAATAACAAGGAACAACAAACACCAAATATCTCCAGATGTCCCTAACTATCTCCCACTAGACATCTAAACATCAGATAGTACACCCGTCGTACGAGCAAAATGACACGAATGCCCGCCTGACTATCACATCAAAATCGATACAGTAAAATACTGGGTTCCCAGAAGCCTTAAACCGCACTACGTAATGGAGACCGCACGATTATAACAAACCTGTGCTATTTAAATTATAGACTACCAAACAGAGAAACATCTATGAATAAATTTTAAAATTAAGTATTTATTATGTCAAATCTGAAATAAATCCTCTATTATTATCGTTTGTCGAGATGCGAACCGGCGACCTCTCGCACACAGTACCGACCCCTAAACCGCTAAGCCACGAAAGCAGATACGTATCCGTGCAAAATCAGGCAACCTATCAAACTCGTGTACCGGTAACAAACAGACTAATAAATAAGAGTGTCACGCGAATAATTGTCGAAAATAAACCCTTTGGGCGCCGAAACATCTGGAAGCGTCAATCAATAGCAACAAAAACAAAATACGACAAAATATGACGGGAAATACGTAACTACGTCTGACTTACCTTCAGGTGCCCTATGTACTACGGGTTCTAAAATAGGAGGAATTATGCTATGAAATCAATAACTCGGGATGTTTTAGTATGGAACAGGAATAAAAGGCAAAAGTTTAAATAAAGCTATTTTGATTTTTTTTATACGTAACAGAATAACAGATTCACACAGAAGTTAAGCTCCAAGTCTCGTGGCAGGCGAAGGGTTAGATGACAAACCACGACGAGGGTTGACAAGCACGGGTAAAAGAAGGTACTGTTCGTTCACCAGAAAGCTAAAATCAAAAAATTAGTTAAAAGCGACCGTTTTCGGTCACCATCCCCACACAACAGAAAAAAAAAATTAAAAAAATTATGTCACACAATTTCACACAAGGAAAGTTACAGAGAAAAAAAATCCAGGGTACTTACCAACTGCTTCAGGTGGCAATTTATTTTGTTCGGGCGCCATTAATTTGCAGGAAAACTAATGTAAATAAAACAAACACATTTCTGCAAACCGACACGAAAGCAATTTTTTTTTTTTTTTTTATATCGAAACTTACTTAAAAGAAACATTGTAGGCTTTTACGCTGTAAATACAACACAATATTTATTTGATTTACTCTCCTAAATAGGACTCGGTTAAAAGTTATAGAATTTAACACTCAGTTTGACCAGAGAGTATTCGTGGGATTTTCCCTTCCCTCGTTAGTTACCTACGATAAAGCCCTTAAAATGCTAAACAGGTAAAAGGAAAACAGTTGTATCGTCGTACGGCTAGCAGTGAGATACAGAACCCTATAAGCTATACTAGGTATGGGTTTCAAGCCGCCAATACGCTTGGTCCTAGACCGCGAATACGGAAAGCCGCGAAGATTAGGCTTACAGGTTTTTTAAGTAGATGTGAAGGATGAGATAATGAAGAATGCGTGGTATGGATGACGGGGTGAATGATTCAGGACGGTGAAAAAAACCTAGGGCATAAAACGAAAATATGTAGACGGTGGCGAGCAAAAAGCCTTTCTAAATTTTGAGGTGGGTAAGTCCGGAAAATTATTCACTGGCGGGACACGGAAGCTGAGCGCATTAGCGGGTTGCGACACTTTGCGACCCTACGTTAGAGGTGTAAGGTCTGTAGGTACAATGCTAAGCCTAGATGCAGATGGTCCAATAAAGGCTAAACCTAAATGCTACAGTATACTAATCCGACTGAGAAGTTCCTCCACCGACGCCTCCCGAAGAATAGACCACCGGATGCCTGCGCGGCAGGTTATACCAGGATGACCGCAACAGGATAATCGGCACGTGTTTCCCAGCAGAACAGGCCTGTGTCACCCGTAGAGAGCCTTGCGGGACGGTTGCGTCTAACCGCTAGTGAATGACCAGCAGGTTCTCCTAGCGCCCGTAACTGGCGCTACCGACAAAATAAGCTAATTAGCATCACACGACGAAAAACTATAGAATCCGGTAAATTGACGGAACCAAACGTTGTAAATACTCACCCGAACTCTCTTCTAGGTCCGGCCTTGTAACATAAAGCTTGGATTATCTAATCCAGCAAAGCTGACTCCAAACACAAAAAACCTCTTGTGGCATCCAAGCGCACTCGCTGTGAATTTGGCGACTAGGTCTTCAATAAAATAGATTACAGCTGAAAAAAATCCCTAGAACTTCAGGTACGCGCACTGGATTATCAAACTTCAGCAAAAACTGTAATAAGCGGGCTGCTTCTCAAAGGAAAAAGGCACTGTCTCCAAAATGCAAGCTCACGCTAGGGCTTCAATATCGAGAATGATCCTTCATAAGTTTGTTTACAAGAATTGACAAGATTCTGGAAAAATTGTCTATCAAATTCAAATTTGAATAATTTAAAAAGATAATAGCCAACAACCAGCCAGAGTCCCACACAAGGATATAGACGTGAAGCAAAGAGATTTGACTCTGCTAAAAAATAAAGATCAAAATATAATACAGATAGCGTAATAAAGGCAAATGCAGGGAGTTATCACTGCAGATATCCCCCCACCAAAAGAAAACATGAGAATGACACAACCTAAATCCCATGCCAACCCTTCAAAAAGTTCCATGGACCAGCCTAGATAGGAAGTGGATACAATAAATGTACCTGAACTACAAAGTACCAACAATGAAACGACACCCTAACCTAACACTTGACTAACCCTAAAGACAACACACAATACACAATAAGTCGATAATCGACTAGTAGTCCCACGAAGAATTACTAGCCGAGAACCACCCGAAGCTATTTAAATATAGAAATTTAAACTCTAATTACAGATAAGCTAAAATAACACACGCACTAACCTAACATCCCTAACGTAAGGACGTATACACTGCCCACATCCCAAAGGAGCGGCAGAAATTCAAAATCCGGGAAAAAGGTCCAATCCGGGAAAAGCACTAAAGTAAGAGTCTCACCTATGCGATTGGCACACCACCACCAACTTACCACGCGCTAAGGGAGGAACAGGAGCGTCACACCGCAAACCTTGTTCGGTACAGGCAGCAAAGAAATACCGACACTGCAAAGAGTGCGGTAAGACAGGTTATCAAATCCCCGACGGGGTGATACCATCCAGTTGTCTAGCGTGAATGCTACAGACAAGGATATAAACGAAAAAACCAGGCAAGACTGTGGAAGCTTCACACAAAGTCGAGATATGTCGAAACCGGGATCAACTTATTCTAAACTACCCTAAATACACCAAACAACAGTAATCAATTAAGACACTAACCTACAACACAGCAATACTAATTGTTGGTACATTATTACGATGACACGGTACACACCTACGCGCCCTAACTTTAAACAATTGCCGCAAGCTAAGTCCGACCTTCGGCGAAATTACGTGCCTAGAATCTGACCCAAAGGCCTACAACGTGTTAAAAAGAAAAAAGGTCAAACGCACGCCGTGGATTTACAGGTACCTTAAATTAGTTGATAAGCCACCCCTATCTAGCACTAAGCCAAATGTACGGCCTACTACAACAAACCAAACCAAAACAAAAAACAAATATAACACAACCTATTAAACCCAAAAATAACAAATAAACAGCCTAATACAACAATCAATGAGGGAAAACGACGGACAAACGCGTCAATTTGAATTTAGAAAAAGAAGACCCCCCAAAATCCCAAAAACAAATAAACAGCCTAATGAAATACCTAATGAGGGAAAAGACGGACAAACGCGTCAATTTGAATTTAGAAAATAAGGACCCCCCAAAAACCCCAAACACAAATAAACAGCCTAATGAAATACCTAATGAGGGAAAAACGGACAAACGCGTAAATTTGAATTTAGAAAAAGAAGACCCCCCAAAATCCCAAAAACAAATAAACAGCCTAATGAAATACCTAATGAGGGAAAAGACGTACAAACGCGTCAATTTGAATTTAGAAAATATACAAAAAACATGAACGACAAACGAAGAGAAGAGAGAAAAAAAAACTCGCCAACCTACTTATCATTTTAGGATATCCTTGATGTGATAAGTACCGACGTGTGCAGAATCTGTGTCAGCCAACTCGTACACCTGCGGGGAGATACGCCTAACCACACGACACTGCACAAATCGCGCCGCAAACTTTCCACCTCTGTACGCGTCCGTCGTGCCTCGTTGGAAGTTCCTGCGCCAGACAATCTGCCCACCAGCAAGCCTAACCGTCTTCCGGTTCTCGTTGAATTTCCTGGCGTTACGGTGGAACGCCAAAACCATCGAATCAGCCACCCTTGCGTATACTTCACGTAAGGTGAGGAGATTTGCAGCGCGTTCGGCCCGACTGAGTCCCACTTGTTGGTCCTCAATCTGGTCATCGACACGCTGCCGATCAACCACCACCTCACGACCGTACATCAAGAAGTTCGGTGAATAAGATGTCGCCAGGTTAATGCACGAGTTCAAGTACAAAGCCACCGAGGTAAATGAAGCGGCCATCTACGCTGATCCCCAGCCATAGTCCCAACAGCCAGAATCCCGAAACGCTAGGATCTTGATAACAAGGAACCCAAAAAATAGTCTAGGACCCCCTAACAACTAGAATCCCAAACGTCAATCACCCCAAAAAAAAAACCACAAGAAGCCCAAAAAAAATCTGGGACCCTTAAAAAAACTAAGATCCCAAAAAATCAAGCAAAACCCCAAAAAAAAAGAAAAGCAATAGGACCCCAAAACATCAAAGATCCCAGCAAAAAAAACTCCAAGAAACTGAGACTCAAAAACTTAAATATGACTAGCATAGAAAACTACCATCAAAGGTCTTGAAACTGCCTGACGACATAGGAAGGACTGACGTGACGCGCAACACCCTAGTCTCGGATTCGCAAAAAAATTCACGAACGCATTTCTCACCGGAGAAGGTAAGGTTCCACTTGGTAAGCGACCCATTCTTGATAGCCCCTGAAAAACGCGCAATACCGCGGCATCGACACCGTAGGCTGAGTCCGACCTTCGATGACATTTCAAATCTAGGGTCTGACCCCTGGGCCTACGAAGCGAGCGGAAGAACCAGCGCCATTCGATCAAAAAGGAGGTATCGAAGAATTCAACATCATCACTCCCAGGCGGATCCAAGGTTCGAGCTTGCTGCGCCTTCAACTCCGAGGGAATACGGAGGGTATCGCGGATGGAATCCTCGTTGTATGCTCGCGACATCTTGAAGAAACTACAGTAAGCAAAGATCCAGAAACCTAGAACCTGGCAAGGCTAAAATAACAAAAATCAAAATTCAGAAAGAAAATCGACAGCAACCGACACCTATCAACAACAATTGACAGCGTTCGACAACAATAACAAGGAACAACAAACACCAAATATCTCCAGATGTCCCTAACTATCTCCCACTAGACATCTAAACATCAGATAGTACACCCGTCGTACGAGCAAAATGACACGAATGCCCGCCTGACTATCACATCAAAATCGATACAGTAAAATACTGGGTTCCCAGAAGCCTTAAACCGCACTACGTAATGGAGACCGCACGATTATAACAAACCTGTGCTATTTAAATTATAGACTACCAAACAGAGAAACATCTATGAATAAATTTTAAAATTAAGTATTTATTATGTCAAATCTGAAATAAATCCTCTATTATTATCGTTTGTCGAGATGCGAACCGGCGACCTCTCGCACACAGTACCGACCCCTAAACCGCTAAGCCACGAAAGCAGATACGTATCCGTGCAAAATCAGGCAACCTATCAAACTCGTGTACCGGTAACAAACAGACTAATAAATAAGAGTGTCACGCGAATAATTGTCGAAAATAAACCCTTTGGGCGCCGAAACATCTGGAAGCGTCAATCAATAGCAACAAAAACAAAATACGACAAAATATGACGGGAAATACGTAACTACGTCTGACTTACCTTCAGGTGCCCTATGTACTACGGGTTCTAAAATAGGAGGAATTATGCTATGAAATCAATAACTCGGGATGTTTTAGTATGGAACAGGAATAAAAGGCAAAAGTTTAAATAAAGCTATTTTGATTTTTTTTATACGTAACAGAATAACAGATTCACACAGAAGTTAAGCTCCAAGTCTCGTGGCAGGCGAAGGGTTAGATGACAAACCACGACGAGGGTTGACAAGCACGGGTAAAAGAAGGTACTGTTCGTTCACCAGAAAGCTAAAATCAAAAAATTAGTTAAAAGCGACCGTTTTCGGTCACCATCCCCACACAACAGAAAAAAAAAATTAAAAAAATTATGTCACACAATTTCACACAAGGAAAGTTACAGAGAAAAAAAATCCAGGGTACTTACCAACTGCTTCAGGTGGCAATTTATTTTGTTCGGGCGCCATTAATTTGCAGGAAAACTAATGTAAATAAAACAAACACATTTCTGCAAACCGACACGAAAGCAATTTTTTTTTTTTTTTTTATATCGAAACTTACTTAAAAGAAACATTGTAGGCTTTTACGCTGTAAATACAACACAATATTTATTTGATTTACTCTCCTAAATAGGACTCGGTTAAAAGTTATAGAATTTAACACTCAGTTTGACCAGAGAGTATTCGTGGGATTTTCCCTTCCCTCGTTAGTTACCTACGATAAAGCCCTTAAAATGCTAAACAGGTAAAAGGAAAACAGTTGTATCGTCGTACGGCTAGCAGTGAGATACAGAACCCTATAAGCTATACTAGGTATGGGTTTCAAGCCGCCAATACGCTTGGTCCTAGACCGCGAATACGGAAAGCCGCGAAGATTAGGCTTACAGGTTTTTTAAGTAGATGTGAAGGATGAGATAATGAAGAATGCGTGGTATGGATGACGGGGTGAATGATTCAGGACGGTGAAAAAAACCTAGGGCATAAAACGAAAATATGTAGACGGTGGCGAGCAAAAAGCCTTTCTAAATTTTGAGGTGGGTAAGTCCGGAAAATTATTCACTGGCGGGACACGGAAGCTGAGCGCATTAGCGGGTTGCGACACTTTGCGACCCTACGTTAGAGGTGTAAGGTCTGTAGGTACAATGCTAAGCCTAGATGCAGATGGTCCAATAAAGGCTAAACCTAAATGCTACAGTATACTAATCCGACTGAGAAGTTCCTCCACCGACGCCTCCCGAAGAATAGACCACCGGATGCCTGCGCGGCAGGTTATACCAGGATGACCGCAACAGGATAATCGGCACGTGTTTCCCAGCAGAACAGGCCTGTGTCACCCGTAGAGAGCCTTGCGGGACGGTTGCGTCTAACCGCTAGTGAATGACCAGCAGGTTCTCCTAGCGCCCGTAACTGGCGCTACCGACAAAATAAGCTAATTAGCATCACACGACGAAAAACTATAGAATCCGGTAAATTGACGGAACCAAACGTTGTAAATACTCACCCGAACTCTCTTCTAGGTCCGGCCTTGTAACATAAAGCTTGGATTATCTAATCCAGCAAAGCTGACTCCAAACACAAAAAACCTCTTGTGGCATCCAAGCGCACTCGCTGTGAATTTGGCGACTAGGTCTTCAATAAAATAGATTACAGCTGAAAAAAATCCCTAGAACTTCAGGTACGCGCACTGGATTATCAAACTTCAGCAAAAACTGTAATAAGCGGGCTGCTTCTCAAAGGAAAAAGGCACTGTCTCCAAAATGCAAGCTCACGCTAGGGCTTCAATATCGAGAATGATCCTTCATAAGTTTGTTTACAAGAATTGACAAGATTCTGGAAAAATTGTCTATCAAATTCAAATTTGAATAATTTAAAAAGATAATAGCCAACAACCAGCCAGAGTCCCACACAAGGATATAGACGTGAAGCAAAGAGATTTGACTCTGCTAAAAAATAAAGATCAAAATATAATACAGATAGCGTAATAAAGGCAAATGCAGGGAGTTATCACTGCACTAGCTATTAAATTTTCTGAAGATAAAATAAAACTGCTTGGTTTGCTGCTCTACATTCGGACAGACTTAATTTGTTTCATAATTAGCAACTAAAAAACGACTTCAAATCAATACTTTGTTGTACCACATGCATGCACTTCCTGTTAACTTTAGCTCACAGACTCTTTCCGAAAGCAAATGCTTGGGTTTTTACAGAAAATACTTACACAACTGAAGTTATAGGGGCGCAATGCCACAGTTATCTACCAAATGTCAAGAAAATTTTATGAATGGATCTATAGTAAAATCATACCTCCCACCAAATATTATCTGCTTTGACTTAAGGTTGACTGACAGATAATGCTTTGTGGCATTAAATCCAGCTTTTGCAATAAAGATTAAATATTATTGACGATGACGACGTTTGTGAGGGTGTTTTGATTGAAAGAGAATTTGAACCGATACACGCATAAACTATGGAGTTGCAAGCGTCCATAGGCTGCGGTAACCACTTATTATAAGTTGTTTGCCACCGACGTGATTTAAAAAATATTATAAATCGTTAATTATAAATTATCCAGGAGTATGGAGCGCATGAAAATAACATTTATACGCGTACGAAGTCGCGGGCAGAAGCTAGTCTTAAATAATTTTAATTTGTATTTGTCTATTTTTAATTTCGTGTATGAGCCTCTGATGCTTGAAATAAATGTTTTTTTTTATTCTTTTTCGACTTTATGACGAATATTTTCTTACCCCGTCTGTATTTTGACAAAATGTTTCGAATTTATTTGTGTAAAATGAATTCGAAACATGACATTTGAAGCGGATGTCAAAAGCCAACGCCGACCGCATTATAAAATACTGATTCTTTGATTCTGACGGGCCGAGGTCAGTTGTCAGAAACAGTTCAAATGTCATTTCAAGCCATTACAAGTGTCAGTCCAGAACATTTCAATTAATGTATTGTGTTCATATTTTATTAAAATGTATAAATAGTATGGATAGGGAATACTATAGGTAATGTCCAGATATCCAATAGTGGTCTACTACTTTTTAGAGTTCCGTAGTCAAATGGCAAAAAACGGAACCCTCATAGATTCCTCATGTCTGTCTGTCTGTCTGTCCGTCCGTATGTCACAGCCATTTTTTCCGAAGCTACAAGAGCTATACTGTTGAAACTTGGTAAGTAGATGTATTCTGTAAACCGCATTAAGATTTTTACACAAAAATAGAAAAAAAACAATAAATTTTGGGGTTCCCCATACTATTAGAACTGAAACTCAATTTTTTTTTCATCAAACCCATACGTGTTAGGTATCCATGGATAGGTCTTCAAAAATTATATTGAGGTTTTTAATTTTTTTCTAAACTGAATTAGTTTGCGCGAGAGACACTTCCAAAGTGGTAAAATGTGTCCCCCCCCTGTAACTTCTAAAATAAGAGAATGATAAAACTGAAAAAAATATATGATGTACATTACCATGCAAACTACCAACGATAATTGGTTTGAACGAGATCTAGGAAGTAGTTTTTTTTTTAATACGGCATATATCATAAAAAGCAATGTATGTAACAGAACCCTTCATGTGCGAGTCCGACTCGCATTTGGCCGCTTTTTGACTCTATTATTTGTATTTCAAGGTTCAAAGTGGTTGACCACTTTCTTGGCTGAATGTACCAGCACCAAAAAACAAATTTGAGGATGTAAAACCAAACTTTGAATCTACCATACATCTTTTATTTACTTTGCAAAACGTCCCTTAACAAACTAAGAAATAATTAAGAACACTTGTTAAAGACAAGCGCCGTTAGTTTTATACTGGAACCATCGAGAATGATGGCGATCGAAAGTCACGACGTAGTGTGTATAACTATCACAAGAATTTGGAAACTGCACTTCAAGAAACGATAACACTTTACAGAAATGTCTGGTGCAAGCGATCATGGCGACCCGACCGGGAGTAAATGGGTTAAGGGAAAGGATTTATAGAAAGAGTGTATTAATAAAAGCGTAAATACATACAAACTTAAGTAGACAAGCAAAAACCCTGTTAACAATTTTATCCCACAACAATTACAATCAAAGGTCACATGCCTGCAAATCTATTTTTAATGCATGTTTCCAAGCGAGAGAATCAAGCAATTTACAATAAATTAAACATTCAATTACAATCTGCAGTTAATTAAGTCGTCGAGTGAAGTTAATGTAATTTAATTACATACTTTACTACTTTTATAGAAAGGTGTAAGTTAATTAGTTTTACTACAACTTACGTCCATTTAGATATAGGCGGCTTTGTCAGTCTGAACGCATTGCTTTTTTTCTTTTGCGGTTATTCCGAGCCGAGCTTCACTAACTTCACTTTATGTTTTCGCGGAATCCTCATTCGAATGTTTACGATTTAGTTCTCAACTGATTCAATTTTGTAGCCTTTTAATTTTACTCGAAAACGGTATGAAATCCAACGTTCCCATTTATCTGTGCAGATGGCATCCAATTAATTATTTTAAGAATTTTATTTTTTATTTTACACGAGTCTAACGCGATATTTAATTAACATCTTTATTTCTGACGTTTGAACACGGGTTGCACCGCTCATGGTCGCAGATGACTGTCGCCCCAGCATGTTGCCAACGGAGATATGGGTGCAAATAAAAATATATTCACGTGTAAAATACCTAATATTAGTGTAATTATGTGTATAATTATTTGAAGTTTCCGAAATCGCCATGTACGGGTAAGTATATGAAGTCATTTGAATTAGCATTGATGTATTTGAATTTGTAACTATCATTTTAGATGTAGCACAGTCCGCCGCAGAAGTAGCTTTGCAAAATAATACGCTCAAGTGACCCCACACACCTACATTATATTTGCTCTACTATAAACTCGTGTGTAATTTTAAATTTGAGCACTTTGCCCGTGTTGCTGCTTCATGGTGATTTTGATGATGATACTTTGAAATGCATAGTACCTATTGGTACGGTAATTGTACTGGTTTTCGCTTCCACTCACTCGTAACCAAACCAAACTTTATAAATCGAAACTGTGTTGAACATGAATGGCATTTTCTGTAGCAGAATAACGGCCCTGTATCATGTTTCGACAAACGACTTCACAGACTTTGCTCTGAACAAAAGATAACACACTGGTTTTAATGAACAGAATGAGCTTGTTTCAGAGCGGGTAGTAAAATATTGACAGCACACAATGGGCTGTAATGATTGAACCCCGGACAGTTATTGAATCGGACAACATTCCGATTAGCTGCCTTTCAATGGAGGAGGCATGCCTTCAATACACCATGTCTTCTTCAAATCATTCATGCACAAAACTACCTGGATAAACTTGCCTGCTATTCGTCACTCATTCGTAATTCATGTCTGCTCAAGGCTTTCAGACTACCAAAATAAACTTCCAATCCAACTCGAGTCGAAGGTGAGAGCGATAAACATGAAATCCCATGATGTGCTTGTCGTCGCTCAAGTCAAGTTTTGCGTCTTCGTCTTCGCTTAGCGAGGAAGCGGGAATTCCTTCGCGCGTGTTGATGTAGGTACGTTTTATTTCACGTCCGTAAGTAAGTAGTATTTACTGCTGTGGAAAAACCAGTACCTGGCTAGAGAGAGAGGTAAAGTTGTATACACAACCCGGACGGTTCTAAAGAAAAAACTCCATTTGTGATGGAGAGCATCTGAGGTGAAATTCCAATTGGACAAAATCTTCTTTTATTTTATTTTTTATTTATTTATTTTGGTTCACCAACAATTGTTTACACTGAAGTTTACAGTAATCCAAGTATCATAACTACTTGCTAAGTGTAACAATCACTTAAAGGTAAACACCGCATGCATTATATAAAAAAAAAAATTCTTATTAGATCCCACAGCGCAAATCAGGTTTGTACACTCTAAATCTGTATGCATGTTATTTCTTTTATGAAAGTTCAAATAATATTGGCGTATATGATGGGAAAATATTAGTGAATTGAAGGAAAAATAATTGGACAATAAAATATTGGTAAATTCGTTGTCCGAATGCATATCATAAATTAAAGAAAACAGTTACCCAAAAGCAACCGAGCCTGGGGGCATACAAACATAAACCAGTGTAAAATTAAATTTATTAACTTCGTGTGTTATCTTCGTACATCTCCGACGAGCGGCGCGGGCGCACGTACAAAGGAAAAACCACTTTGAATCGCCTTAACTCCATTTTCTCAGTCCTTCAAAAAGGAATCTTAAATCTTAAGATGTATGGTTGACTTTAGAGGTCTGTTTATGGAAGGTATAGGCTCGTTTGATGAGATATCGTTGAGAAGAAAGCCAATTCGCTCTCAAGGTGTGAAGCTGTCATGGCAGATATGATGACTCCATTATTAAGAGAGGTGCTCGGACGTTTATGGCCTCGTTTATGCGCGCTCCGTCTCTCTCACACCCTCGGAGACTGACGGGGATATATTTACGTCTTTTTGCCGGGCTAGGAACGCTAGAAATTCCTGAGTTTCTTGGGTGCTTTAGAGTTGTGGTTAAATGGCAGGTTTGCTGAAGAATTTACTTATCAACTAGGCTTTTCTCTGCTCTGAGACTTGTGTCATACATATTGCTTTGGGATTTTGATTAAGCTCATTACGTTAACTTTACAGTTGACTGTTTGATCGATTCGGAATGATTATCTTGTTTAAAGCATGACACTTTTGAGCACTGACAAATGTGTGATAGGTAGAGCTACTAATTTGTAATGACCCAAAGTGAATAATTTATATTCTGGTAATGACACACTCATTCGAATTCGCAACGAACATTGGTCCTACAATGAAGGAGAGTGAACATAGGTTCACAATTGGGTATCCGCAGTTAGTTACTTACATTGGTATCGTTGATGAAGGTTTTGAAGGTGTGAAGTGAAGATAAGGTTTTGATGGTTGTTAGCATTGCTTTAAATTAAGCTTTAGTTATGTTCATTCTTGAGTGCGTGCCTTAATTTTAATTCTGCAGTATTATATAGGTACCTACACCTTTCTTTCGTGTTTTCATTTATCTTTAGGGGTGTTAACTAGGTAAATTTGGTCAAATTTCGTTGAAAAATTTTTTTTTTCCATAAGTACCTACTTACCCTATGTAGAAAGTGGTTTGACGGGAGAATTTAATTGTTTTAGACCAAATGTCAGATCAAATTGTAGTTACTCGGTAAGTACATCTTTTGACATTATGTGAGTACTTACTTACCGACACCATAAAGTCTAACGGTTTTGTAAAAATGTACTAATTTCGTTACAAGCTTACAGTAACGAAGTAAGAAAATATGTATTATACCTATGTATTTAGTACCTAGGTAGGAAAACGTCACGAAGTGAGTGACTTCCATTATATGTATACCTAAGTATTAGTTAGGTATAGGTAGCCGAACGGACACACTATACCTATGTATTTAGTACCTAGGTAGGAAAACGTCACGACGTGAGTGACTTCCATTATATGTATACCTAAGTATTAGTTAGGTATAGGTAGCCGAACGGACACACTGGGCTACCACAGGATGCAACCAGGATAACACTAAGGTGAGGAAGTGGACAAAATATGTATTGTAAACAAAAAGGACTTACCTGCAACAAAATAAGTGGTTAAGTTTTATTTAGGTATACTAATATTAAGGTAAACGTCCCGGTCGTCGACGTTGCACTAGTGTATGACGTTGTCGTCGTATCGACGTTGCATGGTAGTTACTTTATGTCAAAGTGATATGGTTTAAATTCGAACTAACCTAAGAGGATTTATCTTCATTCGAATTTAAGCCATGTCACTTTGAAATAAAGTGCCCGTGTCACACACTATATAGTTCAACGTCGAGCACTAGGTCATTTAACTTATAAAGAGGAAAAGTCTGTGAGATAGTAGCTTTGTATATACGTTTTTATTTAATAGTAATAGGTACCTATCTCTGGAACCACTTTTCCGATTTCAAAAAATATTTCACCTGCGTGTAGAATGGAATTTACTTTAAAAACATAATTTTAATCGACTTCAAATCAGTAGCCAAATTACTTCAAGTTTGTTTATAAAATTTTAAAAGTTCCCTCGATTTCTCCAGGATCCCATAATCAGAACTGGATTTTGGTGACAACGGGACATTTATGCTTTCAAACAATGAAAAAAAAATTCAAATCGGTTCATAAATTACGGAATTATCGCGTAACAAACACGCAAAAAAATACAGTCAAATTGAGAACCTCGTGTTTTTTTGAAGTCGGTTAGTAAGTAGGCTATATTTTAAGTTGTCGCCTGCGTTTTTTGCGCGGACAGCTAGTTTCCTATACCATTTCAACAAATACTACAGATATTTAGATGGGTAGGTAAATAAATAGTGGTCTTGTTTTCGAGTTTTAACCTTTTCAACGCTCTGTCAGAGAGAAAACTTGTCAGCCACCCGCCAAGTCATCAATTTAGTGTGGAGTTAAACCTTATGTCAGTGCAAGAAGGTTGCTATCGCGCTGGGCTCCTTGTGCCCTAGACGGATAAATCCGTCATTGGCGTTGAACCCGTGGTACGGATATATCCGTCTTTCAAGTAGGTACTTATATCATGTATTTGAGCGATTACAGTGTAACGAGCAGCTGAAATAAAACAACAGACAATGACAGCGAACATCTCATTTACCTACACAACTACATGAGAAAGATTGAAATCATTTCACATCATCAGAACACAATCTACCCGTCACAATGACAAACGACCACAATCGTTTATGATGATACTTGATTAAATCGCACAATAGTCATCAGCACATCATTATCCTCCCCCCTCCCACCCCCCACGCAATTAACGATGCGCAGTGTCAGCTTTTGTTTCTGGCCACGCCCCTTTGACGGGCAGCCAATGGCGACGCCGCGCGGGCGACGGTTATCTGTAATTAAAATAGTAGAATTAACTGTTCTGTTAAGAACTGGATTATGGGATTCGTAGATTAAGAGGTTCGAGTTATTTGGTTGTCATTGTTCTTATTCTAATTCTGGTTTCTGTTGGTTAAGAAAAATTATACTTTGTCTTGCCTTTCTCTGTATTTTCATGTTTCAAATCTCTTTTTCACTCTTTTTAAACGTAGTCTCTCGATCTTGACTTACCTACAGGAAAAATCTTATCTTACCAATGGTGTAAAAGACTAAAATGTAGGTACCTACAATGTAGCAAAGTAGGTAGGTACGTACTACAATTTAAAATGTCTCCATGTCTCAGCTTAGTTGGCCCCGAATGCATCGGGGTTCGCTTTCTTACAATTTATTTTCTCCTCTACTTTTCACAATTAGGGACTTATACCTTATACAAAGTCTAAGAATAAGTTAAGAGAAATATCTTACTTATGTTAGACACAAATAATTACTTTATAGTGTTATATTTATAAATACGTACCTACGAGTAGCTACCTAGCTACACCTAATCAAAGATTATTGTCTTTAACCTTAGTTTTATCAACGTTTTCGGAAGTTAACAAAGAAATGAAATAAATATAAGACGTGTCAGAGTTGTAGTTATAAAATGATAGGAAATGACCCTACCAGCACGCCAAAAAAATTTGACTGTATAAGTTTTATTTTATTCCAGTATTATAGTAGGCCGTACTAAAATGAGAGTCAACCAACTTGATTCCTAGACCACCGTAGAACTCTGTCATTTTAACTGCTACAATAGCGACGCAATAATCCTAGTAATTCGTATTGACATAGCATTCACAACGGCAAGGTTCTATGATGGCCTCGGAATCAAATTGGTTGACTGTACGGAAAGTCAAGCTTACTTGAACTCTTTAAGGAAATAGTGCTTAGGTGCTTAGTGCCTGCTGCTGGGCTTTATGAACACTTTTCCTTGCAAATCGCCGATGATCCTGGCGAATGAGAGGCCAATTCCAGAATACGTTTGACATATTGAAATTATGTGAAATGTCGTGGTTTATTTATACACCCCCCCTCAGGTAGCTAGGTGGGTGTGAGCTCTACGCATTAATTGTTAGCTATCTATTGGGCTGGGATGCAAAATTTAATTTAAAAGTAGGGATTTGCTGGACTAAAACACACCCGAGATATACCTTCAAAAGACTAAGTATATTCTTATATTCTTCCGCAGTCCCGCTAAACGCCGCGCTTGTGGCCCAAGCACGGGCTAAAGCTCGCATTCCAAAGGGATCATCACAAAGGATGTTTTTGTCATTTGCCGCCCAGGAATGTATAGTCGCACACCCAATGTTTGTGATGCGGTATTAAGATTCTTATTAACTTCCTTTAGCGTTTATATTCGTATAAAACTTTGTGAAACGTGAAGTCATTTTAATCTTAGATGACGCATTGTTTTTTGGTGGATATAATTTAATAACTACAACTCTGACACGGCTACCAGCACGCCAAAAAAATTTGACGGTTCATGTGCCACACACCCTGTATACACAACGGGATCTTATCATCCATCTATGTTGGAGACTAGAGAAAGACTAAACTTCTTTTCTCTCTACTTTCTTTCTATTTTATTTTATTTCTAGCTCCAGAAACTAGTTCCCGACCTAAATATCTGCTGTGTATATAAAATTTCATGTTATTCCAGCACGCTGTTTAAAAACGAGACTACGTTTGTATGGGGAGCCGACTTGTGTCGAGCTTCCTGAGGACTCTTAAGTAATACGCATGTTAATAAATAAGATGTACTTGTACATCTCTCGTGTGAACCTAGCTCACACGAAATCGGTCGGATTGTCGGTCCGTTTGAGCCGCGAGGTGCTAATAACGAGGCGCCCCGCGGCGCGCCCCGCTGCGCGCGCGCCGACACCTGGGGTGTTATTCGCTACGCGTTAATGCGGCTCACCCCGCCGGTCACCCGTTACGAAACTAGACCTCTACCTACGCTTAATTACTACGCATCGCGGTGCCAAGGTATAATTGTGGGTGAGCGTTGAGGTGAGCTTAAAACAAGTTACAGAATAGGGGGGCTGTGTACATGCCATTAAATAACCTGGGCGTAAAAAACGACTGAAAAACTGAGAAATGTGATGTCACGCGGAGTCTATAAATTTAGTTTGGTGACAGTTTTGGTTTAACCCTTCAGACTTAATCAGTGCAATCAAAAATTTACTCTGTGAAAGATACACCTGTGTATAAATGTCCTTAGATAAAATAACATTGGTGTAAAAAAAACTGAGAAATGTTATCGCGCCGAGTCAGTTTTTTATTGGTGCTGACAACCTTTTGGTTGATGACCCTTATGAGGTGATCAGGGCAATCAAAAATTGACTATCCTTAAAATGTCTCATAGGTAGGTATGAACGCTGTTCCTTCGATGCAAGTGGCTATTTCCTTGTAATTTTGAATTAAAATCGTTTAGTTTCCTGACAGTCAATAACATTCCTGTATATTAAATTCAGGTAGGTATAAAAACGGATATAATATATAACAAAAGAAACATTAATCTCTCTCATAACATAACCCAAAAACCTTAAAAACTCAGCAGATGATTCCCTCAATATTTTATTAAGTACCTACCTGATCTATCCTATAACTTCTTTATTTCCTTAAATTAAGACCCTATAACTATCTGTCGGAGGGCTCTAAATACAAAGTGAGCTCTACAATTGAGATATCACGGGCTTTATTGAGTGTAAACTAAACGCAGCACGATCTGCGCTGGCGCTGCCTTCAAAGCTCCACACAGAGTACAGGAACCAGAGGGCTCAATGGCACATATTACACGGTAGGTAGGATTATCACGATAATGAAGCAAAACTGTTTTTTGTAATTTTTGTTCACTTGCCTTGTTAAAGATTATATTGTGTGAAGAGATATGCCCAGTGTAGTCAGATTTGCAGACAGTCATCATCATCATATTAGCCGAAAGACGTCCACTGCTGGACATCGGCCTCCCACAAAGAGTGCCACAATGGCCGGTCCTGCGCCACCCGCATCCAGCGGACTCCCGCGACCTTTACCAGGTCATCAGTCCACCTTGTGGGGGGCCTACCCACGCCGCGCCTTGCGGTAAGTGGTTGCCACTCGAGAACCTTTCCGCCCCAACGGCCATAAGTTCTACCACAGAATAAGTAATAGTACTACGTACAGAAGGTTCTCTGTTAACAAATTCCCTGTTTAGGTACGCCAAACGTGCCTAAATGTGGCCATCCCGTTCTATCGCATGAAACGCGCTGCGACACGTGCGAGCGTCCTGTACCAACACGTGGAAGCCACTGAATAGAGCCCTTCGAAGGGGCGACCGGCATGTACTTGTAGCGATAAACACAAATCGCGAGTGAGCCGCACCTGGTTCTTACGTGCAATGTGCCCCGCCCACTGCCACTTAAGCTTAGCAATTCGGAGGGCTATATCAGTTACCTTGGTTCTGCTGCGGATAGCCTCATTTCTGATGCGATCGCGCAGACAAACTCCCAGCATAGCCCTCTTCATTGCCCTTTGAGTGACGTTAAGCCTTCTTATGAGGCACATAGTAAGCGACCACGTTTCAACACATCACTAAACTTGCAGACAGTAGTCCATTGAAAATGAATTGTAATATATATTTTCTTTTAGACGACCTGACATAGCTAAGCGTACTTACTAAGGGCGGGTTGCACCAACCTACGATTACAAACCGATCAATATGCCATTCTACTATAAAAACTTGTCAAACTTTCCATACATTCTAATTTTAAAACACGATTACAGTCGGTTTGGTGCAACAAACCCTAAGACATCGGTAACACGCTAATTCTGGCTTCTGTTCAGTCTATCATTCTGGTCAGGCTGACAGAGAATTACCGTGTAACCCTCGGACTGACGGACTGATGATCAGTGTCCCGTCAGTTTTCTGTCATTTACAAGGATTACACGATAGGTATCTCGTTACTATAACAGATAAATATATAAATAATCTTATTTGCAATCCATGCACATATAAAGACAAACACACTCTTAAAAACGGTCTATAATACAGTGAAAAGGAACATAATGAAGCTGCAGAAAGCACTGAACAGCAAAACAATACAGAAAACTATAGCAGTATACACAAACAGAAACACAGTACTGTTTGATCAGAATGATGGACTGGGGGCCGATTTTTGACTTTCGAGCGCTCGAAAATTAAATAAAAATAAATACGATAGTATTGTCTAAATTGCAGGGACTTACTTTCTACCAATATAATTAAATACGAGTGGTCAATACCACTCGTTTTTAATTTTTCTATCGCTATTTCTAAATAGAATTTCATTATTTTTGTCAGTTTTCGAGTGAAAGATTCGAGCGCTCGAAAGTCAAAAATCGGTCCCCGAACTGAAACCAAATGGAAAGTCTTCAACCATCTTTCAATAACTTGTCTGTTTTCAAGAGCATGCAAAATATTAGACTGCAAAATCTAACCGATCTGCAAACTGTATTTTCCCACTTTGTAATAAATGCCATTTTAGTAAAGCAACTAGCGGAAATACGTTGTGACACTGTTAATTTGACTGATAGCGAATTACCGATTATGCTCACCTTGTTCAAACTGTACTTGTGAGAGTATACCGCCATATTACGGTGCACAACGGCATCGTGACCATGTTTGTGGCAACGGAGGTGTCGATATTCTTGTTACAATGAGGATTAAGGATGACTCACGCTAGAACAGGCCGTGTCCGGCCCGGGCCGTTTTCTAAGATAAACGACAGCGTTTTGGCGCGGCCGAGCCGGCTTTAGCCAGGCCGAGCCGCATCCGAGCCTCGGCCGTGGCTCGGCCGGACTTCACCAAAGATGGGCTCCATAAGGGTTCACTTACATCGATCATTACAGTCCGCCTCGCGTATGCAACTGTAGGGCGTTTTCGTCTACCTTCATTTTACTCTGTGAGCGTCACTCGTAGCTTGTGCTACGCCGTACCGTAGCTATGGAGTGCTTTTCAAATTGCTTGAGTACGGTGACATACGTCACCCCAGTATATTTAATAACCTCTTTTACGATTTAAGGTTATCAATAATATTTGGTACAGCTAAATGACAAGTGTCGTCGCTCGCTCATTCAACGAAAAGCACTGTAATGTAGTAGCAAGCAGCTATGTAGCGAACATTCGCACGCCATGTGCACAGGAAGGGTTAAGTTATAGACGGTTAGTTTAATACCTTTTATATCACCTTACCGGTTTTTAACCGAATTCTAAAAAGGAGGAGGTTCTCAATTCGTCGGAATTTTGTATGTACCTATGTTCCTCGATTGCTCGAAGATGCCTGGACCGATTTGGAATATTCATTTTTTTCGTTTAAAAGAAAGAAAGAAAGAGAGGTAGGGCACAGCGGAATGTGATCTCGCTCGTATGTGGAGCAGCCCAACTGGGGAAGTACCTCCATGTTACAGAAGACCGGAGCCATAATAGCACCACTGCTTTGTAGTGTTGCTATATTATTGCATGCTATGAAGTATGTGGTGTTGTGTTCCTGGTGGTGAGTAAGGTCGCCAGAGCTCCCTAGGATGCGCTGTGTTGGGAGTGAGGGACCCGCTGCATGTCTCTATCTGCCAACACAGCGAATCATCAAGTGAATAAAGAGTCGGCAACGAGCTTATGATTCTTCTGGAGTCACAAGTGTCCATAGGCTACGGTACGAGCTTAACATCAGGCAGGCCGTAAGCTTGTTTGCCAGCGTCGTTGGATTAAAAAAAAATACATTTATTTAAAAGACCCAGGTATCCTTCCCAGATGGTCCCATGGCCTTCAGTTCAGGATCTGATGATGGTATCCTGAAGAAATCGAGGGAACTCTTCAAATAAGACAAAGTACTGAATTGAAGTCGGTTAAAACTTTTTTTATTCGAGTAAATTATCAGCATACATGTTCCTAAAAAGACTTTGAAAAATTCCTGGCGTGACAGACCGACGGACTAGCGATCTTTTAATACGTTCAGTGCCAAAGATTTCGTTGTGGTACGACGCTCGTTGAAGATACCCCACTTTTTCTGCTTTGTAGAGGAAAGTGTCTGCGAGCTGGGCGCCCAATTAGCGTGTTCTCTGCTCCCAAAGTGTTAAGGGTTCCGTTTGTTTCTACATACGGAACCCTCAAAGTATGATCACCATTACGGACAATGTTCTAGCCTTTAGTAATCAATCAGAGCACGTCAATCCAACGACAGGAACAAATGGCCGAGCATTGTTCTAATTCTAAAACGGCGTAACTGCCTTACCTTGACGGTTACCTTACAATTGTATGGGTTTTTTGTTAGAGGCGTTTTTCAACGTCCACTACACCGTTATGATGTAATGAGGTGGCAGTAATTGTGGTAAAAACGCTTTTAGTTAGTTTGATACGTTACCATAGGTAGGTGTCAGACTGTCCGTCTATACTCGCGTTGACTTTAATCTTGAACTAGCTGCCCGCGTGGTTCCGCTCACGTATTGCAAAGAATGCAGGCAAAACCGCGGGATAAAATATAGCCTTTAACCATCCAAAAAGTCCATTCTACACGCAGGTGAAAGAATTTTTGAAATCGGATGAGTTGTTATGGAGTTGTATGTGGGCAAATATTCAGCGTTTTTAGGGCGTTTTTTTTCGTCATTGTCGTTTCCAAGAAATACTATTAAAATTGACAAATATCAGAGTCCACTTTTGATGAAGTCGTAAGCCAATACCGGTGCTGAGTCATTTTTGATTTAATTTTCCGCGGTATGTTTTACCTCTGCCGAAATAATCTTAAGCCGACAATGACGTTAGAACCGAGCGGTTCAAACGCCCGGAGATTGGCCCATGTATGTAAATACTTTATTGTATGTACACAAGACATTGGTAAAAATACAGACAAAATAGGTTAAGTTGGTACAATAGTACATTACTTACCTAGGGCGGTTAAACAAAGAATGTCTCAGATCGCAGGTATTTGACGCCCGAGCCGAAGGCAAGGGCGATAAATATGCGCTCTGAGGCTTTCTTTATTACCGCCCGTGGTGAGTACAAAATTTTACGTCTCTATCTGGCCAGGAAGTGGGGTTTTCCGCACGCATAGCGTGCGGTAATTCCTACTTTATGGCCAGGTATGACGTAAATATATAAAAATAAATAAATAAATAAATATTTGCGGACAATTTTACACATATCGACCTAGTCCCAAACTAAGCAAAGCTTTTACTATGGGTACTATAGACGACGATATACATACTTATATATACAAAGGCGAAATTATCCCTGTAAGAGATCCCTTAACCTTAACCTTAACCCCCTACATACAAACATACAATACACACTGACGCGATCTTTACTCCTTTTAACTATAATATTCGTTAATTGCACTCCCTTACGAACACTCATTTGACAAACTCCCGAATAAAAAAAAGTTTCCTTTGTACGGTATAGTAAGCCTCATAAGTTGCTAAACACCTAAGTACCTTGTCGCCTTAACTCGTTCGACAACTTCATATGGCAGTTTAACATGACGTTTAATGCGTCACGGTACAAATGTGTAAAGCCACTTGTGAGGCTGACCGTACTTTTGCCTTATTTATTTATTTAAACTTTATTGCAGAGACAAATAAAGTACAAAAGGCGGACTTCATGCCTTAAGACATTCTTTACCAGTCAACTGCGGGGATAAACAGAAAAGCTTATCGGTACAGGCAGTGGGCAAAACAGAAGCAAATTAAAGGAAATACCTAATTAAAATAATTCTATTTTAATAATATTTTTATCGCAGTTCTTATTAGATTAAAAACGGACACACAGACAGATGGACAGTTTGGAAGTAAGAAGTATTTCCGCATTTATATTATTAGTAGGTATCTCTATATAGCCTATCTATAGAATTGGATCACCTTTACAAACTGTCCTTTCCATTTCATTCTTCGAATTAAAAAATAAGTTTCTGTCAAAAAATTCATTTTTGGTACAAGCTTTTGCTGCCGACTGTTCTTTTCTGCATACTATCATCAAGTACCTACTCATTGAGACGATTCTAACGAGCCTAAACTCGATGGGGTTGTGTCGTTTTATTGCGGAGTTCATATGGCCACATTCCAGCTCCAGCATCAGATCAGCTCCAAGTCATCACAATATTGCATTGTCATGCAATATACAATTGCTTGCAAAATTTCAGATCAATTAGATAACGGGAAGTGACTGAAAAATGGATTGCAAATTTTGACGGACAACTTACATACTTACATATTTACATACTTAAATATTTACATACTTACATATTTACATACATACGAACAGTGCAAGTTAATATAAAGCTTGTAAAAAAGAGATGGACACTGGCCAGGTTAACTCAGTTCGGTTCGATGTCCTACGTCGAATAAAATACGTAATAGTTTATACCTAATGTAAACATTCACATGTCGGTGTATAACGTAAACGTTGCGTTGGTATACCTACCATTATTAAATTTGATACCTTCATTTAATTGACAGTTGCTTGTCATCTTAACTGCTAATATAACATTAAGATTCTTATACAAAAATAGAAAAAAAAAACAATAAATTTTGGGGGTTCCCCCATACTTAAAACTGAAATTTAATATTTTTTTTCATCAAACCTATACGTGTGGGGTATCTATGGATAGGTCTTTAAAAATGATATTGAGGTTTCTAATATCATTTTTTTCTTAACTGAATAGTTTGCGCGAGAGACACTTTCAAAGTGGTAAAATGTGTAAAATAAATCGTAAGCTGCAATTTATTTTACGGTACCCTTGATATGCGAGTCCGACTCGCACTTGGCCGCTTTTCTTTAATTTCCCGCCTTTTTCAACTAACTTAGCGGAAGAAAATATAGAAAAAACTCATTACCAATTCCATTATCGCGCCTCGACAATAGTTTATTTCCACAGAACTGTCGTAGTCGTACAAATTACACCGTATTATCTTATGTAAATGCATGTACTCTAAGTAAAATGTGATAATAATAACCTTCTTATCTGTCAATCTGATTCTCCACGCTCACAGGGAAGTTTGTATTCAAACTACGTACAATCAAAAACTAACTTTAATATAGTGCCATCAAAACCCATTTCTCATTGCATCTTTAAAGTTTTCCTTACAAACAAGAATAAACCGTGTGTCTTAGGTAAAAGAGTATCATTTAGAATGAAGGATACTTGAACGGTGTTAGATAGAATCTCTCGCGGCCCGATGACCGCACGACGTAATGACGTTGTCGGCAGAGAAGTCATTATTCATTTTTTTAATACAATGTTTTGTTGAAACGACATTTTCACTACGTAATCACGAGGTACAGGCAATATATCAAGGCAATAAAAGAGGTTATTACGGAGGTGATTTTCAATTTGACGTCTTCATTGGAGTTGTCTCTACAATCGATTTGTTATCGAGTGATAGCTTTATACGCGGTCCCGCGGTGAATCGATTATTTATACTCTCCAATAAACAATGTGTTACAATTTTATAACCATAGTTATTCACGATATCGTCTCTGGGGACTCTGGGGGACGCGATCTTTGAGGTAGGACAGTCAGCAGCAGAAGTTGCTAAGCGGTCCTAGTGCTCAAAATGATCTACACACGAACTCTAATGTCAAGGGAATAAGGATCTGTGTACCTCATTTTGAGTGTGTTATTTTGCTTAGCTACTTCTGATGCTTATCACATTTTTATCCACTATGTGGAATAAGGCATTTGCAGGTAACGGGTGTCTCAATAAGAGCACTATTCATTGAATTAATAATACCTAACTTAAGAGTTCGCAGTAAGCTCGATTCTCCATACAAACGTAGTTACGCTCTCATTTTAAAACTACGAGTTGGATTGTAACGAAACTTTGCAAATACAATGAAATAAGGTATATCTATGTCTGAAATTAGTTTATATGGCTTCAGATACCATAGGAAAAAAAATACAGCGAATTTAAATTTTTCATACAAAACTTGTTTTTGCTGCATTTCATTTGTTTTATAAAGTGGAGCCATATAAACTAATTTCAAACTTAGATGTACCTCATGTCATTGTATATGCAAAGTTTCGTTACAATCCAACACGTAGTTTTAAAATGAGAGCGTAACTCCGTTTGTATGGGAAGGTGTAATTCGGCCTAGCTTACTGCGGCCTCTTAAGGGTTATTTTTAATAAAAATTGTGCATTCTTATTGAGACACTCGTTATTGATGTTCCTCTACAAGTACATGTTAATTACAAACAATAGTACCTACCATTATATGCACGTATAGTTGAGATCTGAAGATAATATTGAATATACAAGCTTCTATGATACAGAAGTACAGTTGACACTATTTAAAGCTTTTTGTCAAACTTTCTATACGTGCGGCCTGTGGGCTAACTTTACGCAGCGGGCGTACGGTGCACTGCGCGTCCAGTATAATGATGCTTTTAGGATGCTGTTTGGGTTGCCGCGGTATTGTAGCGCCTCAGCTATGTTTGCCGAGGCGCAAGCAGGCTGCTTTTTTGCCATCATGAGGAAGCGATGCGCGTCACTCCTCACCCGCAGCCGTGGCAGCACTAACAGTATCCTAAGTACGTTGGCTCAGCGGTGGGACTCGCCTCTGGTAGACAGGTACGTGCAACTACACGCACCTGTGGCCGTACAGCCGCGAAAGCTTTAATGTATGTAAATGTTGTGTAATGTTTTGTTGTGTTTCATTAATTGTAGTACTAACAATAGATATATAAGTTATTGTATTACCTAACCCTATGGACTACTAGTCTGAAATAAATAAATATAATAATAATAATGTATCTGTGTGCGTCCCATGACACGGGCAGGGACAGCATCCACTCGGTGTACTCTTTGCATTTCATTAAATTGTCAAAAGGGCCTCTACGTGTTGGCTCAGTTGGTACTTTGTAGGTACCTACAAAGTACCAACTGAGCCAACACGTACCTAGCCCCACGCACGCCTCCCAAAGGTCTGGGACATCATTGTCCCGTGAGCGGGAAAGACATACAGAATAATATAATATGAAACTTACACTGTTCGTAAATAAGTATGTAAAACTTGTAACCCATTTTTCAGGTACGAGTATCCGAATGTGCAGAAATTTGGCATAAGTACGTAAGTAGTTATATATGTAAGTTTAGTGAAAGCGCAACATCATGAAATCACCGAACTGATCTGATGATGGAGACAGAAGGTGGCCATAGGAAGTCTTAAACTGTACATGATAACGCTCTTGTAGTTGAGCTCATCCTCTCACCGAGTAGCACAGTCTTTAAACCAATACAGTCAGTCGACGAAGCCGTCAGGGCAATCGTGCGGGGTGTGAGGGGTGGGGGGCGAGCCCCAGCTGCATATTACATGTAGCTTGGGACATGACGTTGTCAATGTCAAACCCGCAAACGTCAAAAGACGTCGGTCCACTGTTACTCTTTACACTTTACACTGTGACCAAAGCTTGTACATTGTACAATTTTTGCCAAAGATATTATAAAACTATCTTGCTAATAGGTATATCCTATAGTATTAAACGAGCAATATTTGTATAGTATTTGTATTTGTATACATATATTTGCAGTCACGTTCTCGGAAACGGCTCTAACTATTTCGATGAAATTTAGGGTAGGTACAGGGGCTTACGGGGGCGAGAAACCGATCTAGATAGGTCTCATTCTCATGTTCGGGAAATTTCGTTTTATCCATCCATTTTCACCGGTCGCCTAGGGACTTATACTTAAATGTGAAAGTTTGGATGTTTAGATGTTTGTTACTCAATCATGCTTAAACGGCTCTACCGATTTAGGTGAAATTTTGCACAAAGAAAGTTTATATCCTGAATTCAATTATAGAATAGTTTTTAACCCGGGGCCACGCGGACCAAGTCACGGGCGGAAGCTAGTGCGTACATAGATTGAACAGTATTAAGTCTCTAAATTAGTGTTGCTCGCATGTCGCCACTGTGTCGCCTGAAGCTGCAACACCAAACAAAACTTTCTCAATCATAGCAACAGCTCGCCAACAAGATTTAAGCCTTCCACAACCCACGGTAACCGCAACAAATTTCAGTGTACATCCTCGCATGAGTTATGCGCGCTTACTTTGGAAAGTAAACCTTTGTCTACCCGTTAATTGATTATAGGCCTTACATAGAACACAATAAGGTCGTCAATAACGTGGGTGAAGTAGCGATGGCTCAATCATGGATGTTTAGACGTGTCGTCAGGTAAACAATTTGCTTTACAATGTATTGAGTTGGATGCCTATAGTGTTTATTTCTTGCTTTTTACGACCTGGGCCGGGTTTAAAGGTTTCTGTTACTTTGAAGTTGGATTTTGCATCTATATTTATTGGTTATTCTGTTATGAGGCTACCAATGAGGCTGAAGAACTTAATTTTCATCATCTATTTTAAAACGTAGGTTAGTTAGCACGATTGCGTTTAAGCCCGAACGTAAGTAAAACATATTCGTCCTTTTCCAGAAAGTATGGAAGTGCAAGAAAGATGGTTGATATTTGAATCGGACATAAACGCGATTGTCACCAATGCCTTAAATTACATACAATCAAAGTGTATGTCGTTAAGAAAAAACACAAATAGAAAGGTGGAAACGCCCCGGCAATGAGAGAAAAAAACACAAGATTTTGTGGCGTAGGTAATTGATTTATTTATGTACTAGCTGTTGCCCGCGACTTCGTCCGCGTAGAACTTTTTATCGTCTTAGAAAATGATTTCTCTCAATACAAAATTTGAACCCTCTTTTAGGGGATAATTAAAAAAAAAGGTGATGTTCATTTTCTAGTTTGTGAACAAACAGTCTAAAACCAAAGTTAAAAATCTCATACTTTAAAAATGCCTTGAAATACTCAAACTTTGAACCAATTTTAACACTCTTAGGGGATGAATTTGGAAAAACTCTGAAATCAGTTTTGTAGTCTTTTAACGTACAGAATAAGACCGAAGTTAAAAATCTCTTACTCACACTTTAAAATTTTATTGCTCGCCATTTAAAATTTGAACCCCCTTTTAAACCCCCTTAGATGTTGAATTTTTCTAATCGCTGAAAGAACTTTTTTCGTAAACTTTTAAGTCTCTAGCTCAAAAAAAGTGTTGCCCATACAAAGCTTTCTTAACCCCCTTAGGGGTGGAATTTTCTAAAACTATGAAAGTACTTTATTATTAATTTTAATAAGTAACATTTTGAATAGTTTTAAGTCTAGTCAAAAAAAAGTTTTTCCCACACAACACTGGCTACCCTTCTTAAGGATCTTAAGGATCCCCTTAGGGATGGAGTTTTCTAAAACGCTGAAAGTTCTTTTTTAGTATTCTAATAAGTAATCTTTTTGCAAAGTTTTAAGTCTAACTCAAAAAAAAGTGTTGCCCATGCAAAGCTTGCTCTCCTTTTTAACCCTATTAGGGGTGGAATTTTCTAAAACGATTTGTGTTCTTTTTTTGTATTTTAATAAGTAATCTTTCTACAAAGTTTCAAGTCTCTAACTCAAAAACATAAACTTTCCCTGATAAAAACTTTGCACCCCTTTTTATCCCCCTTAGGGATAGATTTTTTCAAAACGCTGAAAGTCTTTTTTTTTGTATTTTTATAAGTAATCTTTCTACAAAGTTTTAAGTGTCTAGCTCAGAAAAAGTGTTCCCCATACAAACCTTGCACCCTTTTTTAACCCCCTTAGGGAATGATTTTTGTAAAACGCCGAATGTAGTATTTTTCATGTTCTAATAAGTCGTAATTTAAATTAATAATATTTACATTAAATGACATTGAAACTAAACTAATAAAATTAAGTAAGCCTAAAATATGGATAAAAACAACTAGTAAGTAAAAAAATAAGTAGAAACATAATGCACACAGGAAAAATTAAAATTAAACAAATAACGATAAGATTATAAATAAAAAACTTGTCCAAGATCGGCGCCAGGCGGCAAGGTGCCCAGGAGGCTGGCGGTATTGCCACGTTGTATGGCAATACTTATGCGTTGGGCTAGGTAAGCGCCAGTAAAATTTTAAGTCTCTATTAAAAAAAAATATGTTTTTCCCATACAAACTTTGCACCCTATTTTACCCCCTTAGGGGTGAAATTTTCCAAAACGCTGAAAGTACTTTCTTTGTATTTAAATAATCTGTCTACAAAGTTTTAGGACTCTAGCTAAACAAAATAGTTTCCCACATACAAACTTTGCACCCCTATTTTAGCCCCCTATTTTTAGGGGTAGAATTTTCTAAAACGCTGAAAGTACTTAATTTGTATTCTGATGACTAATCTTTCTACAAAGTTTTAAGTCTCTATGTAAAAAAAATATTGTTTCCCCCATACAAAATTTGCACCCCTATTTTACCCCCTTAGGGGTAGATTTTTTTAAAACACTGAATCTAGGTACTTTATTTGTATTCTAATGAATAATTTCTCTACAAAGTTTTAAGTCTCTATTTAAAAAAAAGTAGTTTTCCCATACAAACTTTGCAGTCTATTTTACCCCTTTAGGGGTAGAATTTTCTAAAACCCTGAAAGTTCTTTATTTGTATTCTAATGACTGATCTTTCTACAAAGTTTTAAGTCTCTATTTAAAAAAAAAATGTTTCCCCCATACAAACCTTGCACCCCTATTTTACCCCCGTAGGGGTGGAATTTTCCAAAACGCTGAAAGTGTTTCATTTGTATTCTAATAACTAATTTTTCTACAAAGTTTAAGTCTATAGCTCAAAAAAAAAAGGTTCTCCCATACAAACTTTGCACCCCCATTTTACCCCCTTAGGGGTAGAATTTTCAAAAATCCCTTTTTATCCCTAGCCCACGTTATAAAAGCAACATACTGTGCAAAAATCAACTCTCTAAGATTAGTAGTTTCGGCTGTGCGTTGATGAGTGAGTGAGTGATTGAGTGAATAAGTCAGTCAGGACATAGGCATTTATTATGTATAAATAAATAGAAGATAATGAAACTCCCATTCAAATATCTCAAAAAATTATGAAGCTACATCCGTTTTAATGTCGCTTGTTAGAGTGAGAAAACGATGAGGGACTGTGACGTCAATATACTCGAGCGTCATAGTAAAAAACAATCGTTTCATATGAAGGTGCGTTTTGCGGAAAAGGGACAGAACATACCCCCTCTTAAAACTTTGGACTCTTATAACTTAATCATTACCTATATAACCTCTTGCTTTGTTTTTTTCTCCATTTGACTATATTTATTTTAAATTCTTTTTCGAGAAAATACATTATGATTATTTACCATATTTTCGATTCCTGAGCTATAACCACGAACTTCGGAATTCGAAAATATTCGGGTATCTCTATCGCACTAACCATACTCGAGTGACAGGGATGCAAATATATGAACATTGAGTATCGGTTTTCGTGGTAGCGCCGCAGGTACTTTGGCTGAATGCGCCGAGCGCGTGCCATTGTCATTCAAAAAAAACAAATTCGTGTTAATTATATTGTTCAAATTTGTTGATTTCATTTATTGAAATTACGACATAAAACGACATTTGCGCATATAAGTTCTCATATCAGAATCGAATATTTTTTTATGGTTTATATTTTAGCATTTGTCTCGTAAAGGTCTATCGTAGACGGGATTTAAATTATTAATAAGTGAAAGGCAAAGCAATTCCGCCATTTTGACGAAAATTTGACGGTACTTATAGCTGACAGTTGGAGCAGTGTTTGATTTCAATAAAAATAAATGAAAAATTAAATGAAGTCGTATATTTCGGAAAGTTAATTAACTGTCGCAGTCGGATAAAAACTATCCTAAGTTGCAGCTAGAATAATAATGTACCTATATAAAATGTTTCATATTTTTCCGTTCATGGGATGCTGAGAACATTCGAACCGCGCAAAGCTTAGTTTCAAACTGGCTGATTCTTTTTTTAATTTAGAGATTTATTATAAGTGGAGATATATCCATGCCAAATTACAGCTTTCTAGTAGTCACTGAACTAAGCCGCACACAGACGGCCGAACGGACGGACAGACGGACATGGAGGTATAGCTATGGCTTATAAAAATAAAAAATAAAAAACATTTATTTCAGACCATACAGATCCATAGTTTTGTTAGTAAAATCTTACGTGTTATGTTAGTATTGGGAACAAAAAATAAAATAAAGTAAGAAAATAAAAGCTTTAAAAAATACATAAAATTCTTAGGTTTTCCAAAGAGTTGGCTATTGAGAGAGTGAAGAGAACACCAAGGGTACTTAACTCTCCCTATATCCACCTCAACCCAAAACTTCATCATCGGGCAGTCGAGTCTTTCAGCCAACGCCCTGAGATGACCGTTGCTGCTGCTGCGCACTCGCCTTAGCATGGAGGCGACTCTTTTTCTCCTAATGGCAAAAAAGTCATCGAGTCGCGCTCCCGCGAACATGCCAGATGCACTGCAGTATTTCGGCAGCCGCAACAGCATCCTCAAGATGTTATTATATTGCATGCGTAACGCATCACAGGCCCTTTGTGTAAACCTCACCCACAGGCTGCATGTGTAGAGTAGTGTAGTAATTAAGGGTTCCTTTTGTTAACCGTGGAATCCTAAAAACACAACATCCTTAAACGCGATCACCAAATCGTGCTAGTCTTTGAGAAACATACATACACATAACCTTGAAATCTCGATCAGCGATGGCTACAATTGGCACTTGGCAAGTTGGCACATTACACGTAGAACCGATGGCCGTTGGGGCGGAAAGGTTCTCGAGTGGCGACCACGTACCAGAAGGCGCAGCGTGGGTAGCCCCCCCCACACTGATGACCTGGTAAAGGTCGCGGGAGTCCGCTGGATGCGGGTGACGGTCACTTTGGCACTCTTTGGAGGAGGCCTATGTCCAGCAGTGGACGTCTTTAGGCTGATATGATGACGATGATGATGAAGTTGGCAGATCAAATATCATTTTAGCAGAGATAATTTACTTTAAAAACAAAGTTTAAACCGATTTCAATTCAGTACTTCGCCAAGCCACACAGGTACATGAAAATTTCCACATTTCCTTTCCAATTTACCACATGAACTGCTTTCCGAGTGCAAATGCCTTGATTATCACAGAAAAAACCCAAGTCGCTATATGTGGGCTGATAATATTTGAGGAGTTCCGTCGGTTCCTCAAGGATCTCAGAATTAACACTTCATTAGTTGCTACTTCAACGGAATCATGTCAGAATCTTTGACGTACTTTACATCTTTGAGGAGTTCCATAAGTCATCTGTGGTCATCATCATCAGTTCCACTTCACCATAATTGCGATTTCCGAGGGTAAATATACGAGTTATATTAGAAAATAACAAAATTACTATACACGCGTGCCTTTAAAATTTGAGGGTAGCCCTCAATTTCTCCGGGATTCCATCATAAGATCCTGACTTGGTGACAATGGGACCACCTCAGACATATACTCTTTCGAATAAAAAAAGAATTTTGAAATTCGGTCCACAATGGGTTCAATTCGAACCAGTTTTTGTAGATGAACAAATGTGTGTATGGAAGCAACTACATTTAAAGGACATTAATACCCAAAAAATCGAGTTAAAGACGGACCTCGCTGGCAGCAGCCGAAACGCTTCATACCGTTTGGCTTTAAAGTATGACGTCACACCGTGCTATTTGTACTAACCGTTGCATGGAAAGTGAAGTAAATTGCTGTTTCGCGAAATACTGCGTTTAGGTCCATATTTGTAATACAAATATGTGTCTAAGTATAAAAGCGTAAGGATTTTATTAGTACCTTTAAATTTACTCTTGGACAATAAATAAAAAAACTTATTTTTCTAAACTTTCAAGGTTCATATCTTTTTATGATTTGAATTATATTTTGTAATTTATACTTTATTACAATCATTTGATGGTTTACTATTCATTTAGCAACACAACGTTATCAATTTTAACACCACGCAACAAGCGGAAACATCGTTGAACATACATAAAAAAAAAACATACAGTGGAACATATAACCTCCTCCTTTTTTGAAGTCGGTTAAAAACGGATACAAACACTTGTCACTTTCTATAGCGCGATTGAGGTCTCATCACGCACATAACAGCGGCATCTGCCGGATAATTGAGACATCAAAACATCGAGAGCACCGTAAAGACGCCGTCAGCCTTCGTTAAGCTGTTCATATAATTAGGGAGGCGAGTTGCACTAAAACATATAAATCATAATAATTTAATGCGCCCTTTCTCGCGCCGCTCTGTACCTTTTAGGGGCCCTTAAGAGTCCGCAGTAAGCTCGGCCGAATTTCACCTTCCCATACAAACGGAGTTTCGTTCTCATTTTAAAACTACGTGTTGGATTGTAACGAAACTTTGCATATACAATGACATGAGGCAGTTATATATAGGTCTATAAATAATTAGTTTATATGGCTCCAGTTTATAAAACAAACAAAATAAGTACAGCAAAAACAAGTTACCTATTTATGTATGAATAACTTAAATTTGCTGTATTTTTTTACTATGGTATGTGAAGCTACATAAACTAATTACAGACCTGGATGTTACTTAACTTATTCTAAGTACAAAGTTTCAGAGCAAGCTAGCTAGTCGTTTTAAAATGAGAGCGTAACTTCGTTTGTATGGAGAACCGATCTTACTGCGGAGCGGACTCTTAAAGCTATTCAAAATATAAATTCATAACATTTATTTCATGGAAACCACAATGGACAGATACCTCCTGGAAGAGATCCCTTACAGGGATAAGTTTGCATTTGTACTGACTTAACCTATTTTGTCTGTATTTTTACCTGCGTCTTATGTACAATAAAGTATTTACATACATACTTATGTTTTATAGTAGGTACGCAGTGGCGGAGCGCCCACACAAGCCGATTCCCACCGGCTTACCTTAAATTTATTGCTATATATTACCATACACAAACAACTCTTTTATGTGCTCCGGGTTGTCTAGTGAAAATTCTAACGCGCCGCCACTGGTAGGTAGGTATATTCATTTCTAATTTACCCAGATAGGTAGGTATTCATTATTTAACCGTGGGTGTCAAGATCAAATATTTTCTGAACAATAATCTTCCTGCATCAGTCGTATCGGCACAGTTAATAACTTTAAAGGTAAGTCAGTACTCAGAATCAAATGCAAGTTTTTGCCGCATTCAACTCCTTAACGAAAGAAACTTAGCACATACAGTATGATCTGCCCAAGCCGAAGCATAATAAGTATATGTATTTTCTCCACGACAGGTGCTGAAACTTCCTTAATTTTTTTGCCATTAAAGCCTTTTATTTCTGAGATTTCGATTCTAAATAATAGAGAGATAAATTATGCCATTTATATACAGAGGCATCGGGTGACCAGAGGGCTGGCCACTATTTCGCACAGCGTATTAGTATCGCTATACAGCGAGGAAATACGGCCAGCCTTCTGGGCACCTTGCCTGTTGACGCGTTGACGGCGACTTAGGCCAATTTTTTTACCTTTAGGTTAAGTTTTATATTGCTGTTTTTATTAATTGCCTTGTTATACAGATAACCTAAAAGATATTTAAGCCTTTTGGAACAATACATAAACAAGGTATTTTTTTTAGAATTACATAGGATATAAGTGTCTCATACAGAGTCTAGTCAGGGCAGACCCAGAACAAGATGGAAAGATGTAGTGCTAAGAGATATAAGAGAGAGCAAGTTATCCGAAACCGATGTCGAGGACAGAGCGAAGTGGAGAAGTGAGACGAGGAAAACTGACCCCACCACCATGTGGATATACAGCTGGGAAGAGAGAGAGAGATATCTTATCTTATCTTATATTATCTAGGTGAGGGCCCTTTCGGATGCACTTCGACCCAGTGGGATCTTTTGTGCATTTGCCCTCTCCTTTATACCTGCTCCCAGGCTTGCTCCATCATTTCCACAAAGCGGATGATGCAGTTCGCCGGGAGCACCTTGAATTCCTTTGGTTGCGGACCGTTACCAAAGTAGTTCATTCTTTGTCTGACAAGGGCATGACATTCACACAATAAGTGTTCCATAGTCTCATCCTCCTCGCCACACATTCTACAGTCTAAACTATCAGATAGTCCTATCTTGGCCAAGAGATCCTTGACCCCGAAGTGACCAGTGAACACCCCTAGAGAGAGATACAGAGTCTAATCACATTATGACTTTTGGAGTCCCTTGTAATCCCTTTAATAGTGTCCCAGTTCACACGTATACGAAAGCATACGATTTTGTCTGAACCGTATGTATAATATTTGACAAAAATATGAACCTACGATATTATTGTGTCCTTACTTGCAAGGAACCCTGAAAGTTCCTCAGCCCGCGCTTGACAATTTTTTTAAAGAATTACGAACCATCTGCCGCCTCCAATCCAGTGGGAGCGTATTCACAGCTTTATAAATACTTAATGAAAAACAAAAACAATGCTGAGAGGGAAAGAAAGATGAAGCTTAAATCCTAGGTTGCAGCGTACATGAAAACCTAAACAGGTTACAGGAAAATTATTCAAAAGGATATTGTATTCTAAACCATTTCAAAAATGTTTAGCATCAGCTCGGATGAAATATAGCCTTTGTCCATCGTGAGGGTCCATTCAATCAATCAATAAATCAATCAAATAATTTATTTGCAGAAAAGGGGTAGTTTACATGTCTTAGAGTAAATACATTATTGTTTCACCTTTTCCAGCTGTTACAAACAGCATGCAAATATGTACATCTATATCATAACTACCTATGGTGGCCCTTAATCAATTCAATAACATTTGCAACAAAAAATTAAAATATAAATAATTCTATATACTGATGAAATAATTTTTGAAATCGGATGGTAGATGATATGGTATACTCGTATATATAAACTTTCAACCTTACAATGTTACAGCCTCTCAGACTTTTCCTTTTTGTAATATCTGTACCTACCTATAGATTAGTAGATATCAATAGCGTAAATCTTTCAGGATTGTTAAAAAACTTAAACCAAACCTTATCTAGTAATCTCCATGCGATGATGTTTTTAAGGTCCTGAAAACTGAACGGTTTCATCTTACTTAGGCAAAAGAAAATTATGCATAATTATAATATTATTATATTATTGCAGGTGGCTGTACAAATATTTGTACAAAACAATTAAAAATTATGCATGATCAAGTCTTTCAACAAATAGCATGTATACACGTAGGTAATGTACTTTAAAAAAAATGAAACCGTGTCGACCAATTCCAATTGACCAGTTTTTTAAACATTTAAAAAGGCAAAGCCCAAACGAATAAAATCTTAGTCACAAATAAATTGTACGTCGCTTACTGCCTTTTTTCAATTGAATCGAATCATTATTTATATAATCCTGCGTCGCGTTAAGTGGGCCCGACACACAATGAGAATTATTGGGCACATGAAATATTACAAGACAAGTAAAGGTGTGTCAGCATATTTATTTCAGATCCGGGACACTTTTAGGTTCACACCTGGGGCTGTATTCGAATTAATGTATTACATTGGAATCAATTTGATAATTGGGTACTTTCCTGGGTAAAAAAAAGCTATTTAGTCCGTCATTCGATTTTCAAAAAATATTGGACACATATTTTTTTTATTTTGTCAATCATAAAAAAATGGTGAAGATATTAGCCCGTCACATTATGCTAAAAAGTGTAGCATAATGTGACGTCACGCGGAACTTTAACAGGCTACTATATCTTCATATTTTTTTGTTGGATTGACAAAATAAAAAATACGTATTTAATATTTTTTGATAATCTAACTGATGGACTTTTTTTAGGAAAGTAGCCAATTGTGGTAGAGTCAGATTGAATAAAACAAAAGAATAGAATAGAATAGAAAAGCTACATTCAACATCACATTGATTGATTGAGTGATTGAGCGAATCCGCAAGTGAATAAAGGGTCGGCAACGCGCTTGTGATTCTTCTGGAGTCACAAGTGTCCATAGGCGACGGTACCAGCTTAACATCAGGCAGGCCGTAAGCTTGTTTGCCACCGTCGTAGTATAAAAAAAAAACACGAAATTATAATTAAAGATACATGTGAGCCTTAAGATGAAAAGACGTCTTTCCTGTCATCAATAGAGGACTGCCGTGCACATAAAAAAATGTTATGACTGCATTGAAATCATATAGTTAAGAGGAGACACTGTTTAGGCAGATTAAAAGGCCAACCAAAAATTAGGCTTTATAGCCTTATCTTTAGAAGAGGCACGAAACTTAATCTCCATATGCCCTGGTACAGTCACCGGCATAAATATATGATGAACAAAGGCCGCAAAAATAGCTGATGGCAACTCTATTCCTAGATTCTTCTATAGCCGTAGGAGCGTGTCAGATATTTTTGCGGATCTTGATTCATCACATATTGATGCCGGTGACTGTACCTGATGATGAGCACGATATAACAAATAGAAATTGAAAGAATTTTTTTCGTAATCAAAAAAGTAATTGTTATTCTGCAAAGCCTAGTGCATTGACTGGTACTTGTAATACTAATACGTGTAATCGATTTTCCTAAATAAATGTCTTATGTTTTTTATCCCGGCATTTAGATATTCTCCTCGGCCTCCGTAGCCCAGTGGGTAGTGACTCTGCCTACGAAGCTGGAGGTCCCGGGTGCGAATCCCGGTCAGGGCATTTATTTGTGTATTTATCACGAATATTTGTTCCTGAGTTATGGATGTTATATATGTATATAAGTATCTATATGTATGTATCTATTATACAGGGTGGGTAGGAGTATACCGACAGATTTTAACCATGGATTTCTGAGGTTATTAGGAGTAAAAAATGTAAAATGAACTCAAGTAAAATTCAACAAAAAAAAGAAAGAAAAAAACTAGTTATGTCGGTTTTTGTAAAAATAACTATTTTTACAAAAACCGACATTCCAAAAAAGGATGAATTTAGTGAGTGGTAGTTGTCACTTTGATGTCTGTGAATAGCGACGCGAAACTTGGCAACATCGGTGGCAACGTCGCAATAAAAAGAGCTTAATGCACTTTAGTAATCACAATAAATAGTTTACATGAAAATTGATAATATCTTCAAAACTACGCCAGATTTGACTGGGGTTAATCTAACATTTTATGCTCCTAATGACCTCGCGGGAATCCGTGGTTAAAATCTGTCGGTATACTCCTGCCCACCCTGTATATATCATCGCCTAGTACCCACAACACAAGGCTTACTGAGCTTACCGTGGGCCTAGGTTGATTTGTGTAAGATTGTCCCATAATATTTATTTATTTATTAGATATGTCTTTCATTCCAGCATTTTACGTTTTGAAAATAATGTCGGTAATTCACATCTTACTTAAGGTAGCCAACATACTTGACAAGTTTGTAAGATCTCAGTGTAAGGCAGTGATTATCATTATCAGTTAAGCTATATCGCATACCCTATAGGTACATTTCATAACTCAGTAGGTAAACCTACAAAATGAGTAGAAATCTTTCATTGCCAGTTAAACAATGATTTACGATACAAACATTGTATGATCGGAGAGAGCCGCCATCATTAAAGGTAATAGAACCATTAAGGTTTCCCAGACTAGCCATTAGGCTGGCTACACACTAACCTAAAACCGTAAACTGTTTAGTCCTCATTTATCATCTGAATTTAAACTCTAATTAGGTACATGTAGAGTCGTATTTTGCTTATGTGTGAGACAAAATTGAACATATTATAATTTATTTTATTTGTACATAAGTTACAAAAACAAGCGTAATAGAAATTCATCCATTCAATTGTATAACAATGCCTAAAAGTAAAGGTCGATATTTTCGACCCTGAACTAGGTGAGAAACCTGTAGGTACGTATTAAGTAGATTGCAATGAAAAGTAACGTTTCATAGAAATAAAATGCAAGACCCAGCAGAAATAAATATTTCATGCTCCAAAAATTGGGTTGAATGGCATCAAATCTTAGTCATCATCCTTATTCAGGTTTCTGAAATTTTAAAAAACAAAGCGCGAGTTCTACAGATCACAGAGCCACACTATACTATTTTAATAATAAACGGACTCTAAAAGCTTGAAATATAACTCTAAACACCAAATCACTTCACAGTAAACGCAAAAAGCCGGTCGGCCATTTGCGGTCGTTGTCCATAATGAGGCCGATATTCAATTAATTCGTTGTTTATATCAATAATGCCGGGTTTAGCGAGATTGGTTTAGATTTTTAATTAACTGGCCGAGTTAGGACTATGGGTTTAAACTTAGTGAAAAGGTATACCGTACCAAAAAACTTTACGAAGAAAAAGTTTATTTAATGTGTTTTAGGGTTCCGTTACCTACCAAAAAGATAAAATCTGTGTCCGTCACAACAACTGCCTGTTAAATATGTAAGGAACTACTAATGCCATCAATTTCAAACTTGAAATAGTCGTAAACAAAGCTGGATTCCACGTGTAGGTACGGAAAATGCTTTTTTTTGACATAAAATTATTTTTAATTTCTATGAAAAGATAAGATAAGATAAGATATAATTTATTGTCAACACTGTGTACATAACATGTCATTAAGTAAAAAGAAAAGAATAATAAAAAAAGAGAGAGTGAGAGAGAGAGAGAGATAGTATGAGAAAGAAGTTGCACATTTTGGAACAGTTTCTCTTTTTTAGGGTTCCGTACTCAAAGAGCTCCGTACGGGACCCTATTACTGAGACTTCACTGTCCGTCCGTCTGTCTGTCACCAGGCTGAATCTCAAGAACCGTGATAGATAAAGAGTTGAAATTTTCACAGATTATGTATTTCTGTTGCCCCTATAACAACAAATACTAAAAACAAAATAAAACATTTTTTAAGGGGGGCACCCATACAACAAACGTAATTTTTTTGCCGTTTTTATAGACAATGGTACGGAACCCTTCGTGCGCGAGTCCAACTCGCACTTGGCCGGTTTTTTTTCTACAATGAATTATGATTTATGAAGGAAAATGTTGAAAAGAATACTGTTGTCAACTTCTGCACTCAGCACGAACCTAATCTATATAATAGCTTGAAAGATGAGATAAAGTAATCCTAGATAGTGCGCCTGACTCCCTTAAATAAATCTAAAAGCTTAATTTCGACAAGAAATTCACCAGCTCACAAAATTTCACGAGACTCGGTGGAGAAATGCGCCCTTTAGAGGAGAACAGCCGGACAGACGGCGGACATACGAAACAACTTTTGCACAAGCTGAAAAGCTTTCGTTCTCTCGTTCAATGAGAAGAATGTATTAAAACTTGAGCTTCAGTTATACAATCTAATTAGTAAACATTTTGAACGACAACTTTTAATAAGTAGATAGTAGATAGGTATAAAACAAATGATAATGTTTTTACCGTTATTTGAATTTGGTAGATTACCTATACACGACACACAACAGATAAGTCGTTATTTGTGAATAAGCAAAGTGTGTAGATATTTATGAATACGAACGAAATCTGTATAGACAGAAACATAAATCGTTGAGACAAGTTAATTAAAAGTACCGTGTTAGAGGAACCGACAATAATGTCTTAATTGAAAAATTTAAATAGCCACCTTCTATTAACTGGACTGACTTAGGTCGGAGTCTCCATGGAGCAGATACAGAATATGATTTAAACATGAAAAGCTATCAATCTAATCTAATCTGAAGGTTCACATGTATCTTTAATTATAATTTCGTGTAATGTGATGTTTAATAAAGCGTTTCTATTCTATGGGTACATTATTGCCGTGGCCGGGAAGGAAGCAATTGCAGGCTGAGTATTTGTTTAAACGGACGAGCTATTATATTCTATTATATTATATTATATTCTATTCTAAATATTTCACGATAAAAATATATCTTAAACTTAAACTACCCACAGTAAAAAGAGTACAGATACAGATACACATTATTTATTCATAAAATAAAAAATATTTTACATGTCAGGAGAGTACATCAAATTTAGATTTTTAGTGTTATAATTAATAATATAATAACAATTGCATGCATTTAACAGTTTGCTTAGGTACTTTTCTGTAAATGAGAACAGGCTTTATATTTCACACCTTTTTTGTTGTTAATTAAGTGCCATATATTTATATACCTACTTATCTTAAATAAATGAGGAGGCAAATGCACAAAAGATCCCACTGGGTCGAAGTGTATCCGCAAGAGCGGTCATCTAAGGTATATAAGATAAAATATGAAGATGTATTTTGAAGGCAAACTGAAGCGATGGATAAGCAGATTTCATCGAACCTTCATACTCTATAATAATCATAATCATAATCAATTTATTGGTAATATAAATTACATGTCAAAGGTTCATTTACATTAATATACAAAATTACACTACGAGGATTTTACAGGTACATGTATATGCATCGTAAATATAAAACATTGTAAGTTCCACTTATGAAGCACCCTGCTGAGTGCAAAACCAAATCTGCAAATCTATCCAGAAATAGTCCAGATATGCTTGTAACAAAGAATTAAAAAAAACCAAAGTAAAGTTATTGTAAATAAATAAACATAGCATTGAAATCCTCCTCCTTTTTAACCGACGTCAAAAAAGAAGGAGGTTCTCAATTTGTCTTGATTGTTTATTGTTTATTTATGTTCCCCGATTACTAGAAGACGCTTGGAAAATTCTTTTTTGTTTGAAAGGGTATCCTTCCCAGGTTTTTTTTATACCACGACGGCGGCAAACAAGCTTACGGCCTGCCTAATGTTCAGCAGTTACCGTAGCCAATGGACACTTGTGACTCCAGAAGAAGCCCAAGCCAGGTCCAGCATAGTAGGTGGTTCCAGCATGGTCATCAGTCATCAGGTCAGGATCTGATGATGGAATCCTGGAGAACACGAGGGAACTCTTCAATTTTTAAAGGCACACTTGAATCGGAGTAGAAATACTACCTACTGAATCGAAGTCGGTTAAAATTTTATTCATAAAGTATATTATCATAAGTCAGATGAAACCTTACACACCGACTAAACGTCTCAAAGAAACCTCACCCTAACCGCGCTAGGAATGAGGAATGCGTTAAAAAGTGCTTAATGATAATTAGACACGCGAAGTAGCTATAAACCCAACTGGAATCTCACTTGACGTACAACCGGCAGTAAATCTAGGGACTTCCGATTATGTCGAGGCCGAAAAAGGGTTAGCGAGTGCTGAGAATTGGCGAGGGTACCAAAAAGAAGTAAAAGAGAGAAAGAAGACTACATTTATTCACAAACACACATACACTCGCGGAAGAAGAATACGGGTCGGTAAAATACCGTCATATTTCCTATAATAGTGCAAGGTCGTACAGTTTTTTTTAATTATTGTCGTGATCTTTATTTATTCTACATAAATACTACAAAAATAACAGTAAAAAAATAACGTTACCAGATTTAAATCGTACTCGTAAAGACCCATGAAAAAAACAACGTTAACGGAGCGAGATATCGCAGAAATCGTCATATTTGGACATTGATATTTTTATGAGCGGATCCCGGAAATTGCTAATACAGTTGGGTATTATAAAGAAATAGTATATTAAGTAAATAAAACTAGTGTTAAATATTAAAAAAAACCTACTGCGGTTATCCTTACCTCGTACACGTGAGTGTCCTGGTTCTTTTATTTTGAAATAACTAACACTAGTAATTAAGTAGGTAAACCTAGATAATAATTTTAACATGTATGGACCCTTGGTTGTCTGAATTAAACGAATTTTATTATTTATATTTTTTTATTATTATTTAATTTAGGGTGACCCGATTTTTTTGACCGCGAGTGTATTAAACAAGAAAAACACATAAAACTTGAAACAAGTGTGTCTCTGCGGCAGTAAACCGGACACTGGCTCAGCATTATGCTGAGGTGTCAGTCAGACACCTACAGCGCTGATTTTCAGCCAGCACTGTTGGTGAAGTGAGTCCTATGGTTTGGTAGAGTGCGTTTGGATAGCTGCTTTTTATGCCATATTCGTGGCAAAGGAATGTGCGTACTTATCAATATTAAGTAGGAGGAAGAGAGAGCTCCTCGCCTTAAGCCGTGTGCGCAGCATGTTGCTTACTACCACTAATTGCCTTCTTCACAACAATAGTAAAAAATTAAATAAAAATAAATATTTGCGGACAATCATACACACATCGACCTAGTCCCAAACTAAGTAAAGCTTCTACTATGGGTACTAGACGAAGATAAACATACTTATACATATAGATAAATAAATACTTAAATACATAGACAACATCCATGACTCCGGAACAAATTATTCATGCTCATCACACAAATAAATGCCCTTACCGGGATTCTAACCCAGGACCTCTTGCTTTGTAGGCAGCGTCACTACCAACTGGGCTAAAGTGGTCGTCAAGATTAGCTTGCATCCTGAGCTCATTGGCCATCCATTTCGCCTAAAATTATCTGCTTCTCCAGATCTGGCTTTGGATACAGCATAATGTGTCCGGAACAGCTGGGCGTCCGTTTAACGCGTGTTTTGAGCGGCCTTACAGGTCGCTTAAGCGATGTTGATAAATGATTAGCAGCTACAACTAAAACTTAAGCAAGAGAGAGACGTAAGAGAGGATTATGTACAGATATCTTAGGCATCTGTTCATTCATACCCAGTCTCTACCATTCAGGGACTGATTTCGGTTACGGTTATACCGGTATGAAACCGGTATTCCATTATGGTACCGTTATGTCGTAAAGGTTATGCGTGCCGTTTTGAAATAACGGTTAGCGGTATCAGTTTTAAATGATACCGTAACCTTTATAATACCGGTATTATAAAGGTTATCGAGAAAAGTAAGCGAGCTGGCACTCTACAGAGGAAGCATTTTGGCTACTAAACATTTAAAGACAAAAAGACAAAACGGCGTGCCTTTGCCGGTGGTTTGGCAATAACGCCAGGCCAAAGTCGATATATCGGTACCTTTAAAAAGGTACCGGAAAAAATAAAGGTACCATTATATTTCGATAGCGAAATATAAAGGTTCCGCTACCGAAACCGCTATTTGACAACCGATATGACGTCAGACCGTTAAAATAGAATACCGGTATTTTTCGGTTATGCAGTCCCTGCTACCATTGAGCACTTTTTTTACATATGTATAAAGTTCCATTATTGAAGTGTATGCCTCATAATTTTCCCATGCCCCCGTGTAATTACAACTATAATTAGTTACATTACAGTGTAATTACAAGAGGTTCTTATAACGCATATTTATAGGTATTTTTTTAATATGTAGGTACTTAAGTTCTTATAGTAAGTTTGTTAACCGTGCCTATTTTTGACTAATATTTTTCCGATCACAACACAAACGATCATAAATAGTCGCCATTTTGTCACGGTCATTAACAAGCACAGCTGTCAATGTAAATCCACGATAATTACAACTCGATCGAAACCATTATTCAATTGATTTGCATCCTAATGTCCAGCCACAACGGTAGCTTTGGAATTTAAGAAAAAAATTAATAACACTGCCCCGTCAGGTACGGCACCGCTTATGAGCTGAGATGAAATAATTTTCTCGATAATCCCAAAAATATATCGCCCATAAATAATCTCTCGTATGGCCGTCTGTCCAAACCCTATTATAGTCATGTGGGGCATTGGTATCGATGAAACAGAGTATCGATAAAATGCACATTGCAATCAATAATTCGGTCCTATAATAAGTACAAGCTTTATGGACCTTACTACGGGGCTAGTTGTAGTTTTTTGTGTAAGATTGTCCCCAGATAATTATTTAATACTACCTGCCCGGAGTATTACCTATCAAGAACCCAGGCAGACCTGTGATACAAAATATAGCCATACCAATTTCAAAGACTCATTCTTATAAAAGAAAAATTGACTATTTTCAGATTCCTTAGATCCATAGCATAGTTACAAATCACTTAAGCCTTGGTCAGACACACGGCGCGACGCAGCGCCACGGTGGCATATTTCCATACATGGCCTGTTTGACCACGCTAGCGGTTTGTACGGAGTCTGACCACGAGGTAATGTTGCGGAAACGTACGTACAAAGTATCAGTCACACCGTACATGTCCGCACTAGCTAGGAGATCACCGTCATACTCCTATTGCTGCATATATAACTATGTCTGCAAAATATGTGATATTAAACATCAGCCAGTTCTCAGAGCTAAGATAATAATGAAACAGTGGTTATTCACGTTATCTTACGATCAGACAGAAGAAATTATTCAAAGCGCAAGATAAAGTAATATGAACCCCAGAACTGATTTACAAATGGGGGCTCACGCACAGCACATACGCACACAACCACACACAAATACACACTGACACACACACACACACCCACACGCACACACACACACACACACACACACACACACACGCACAAACATACACACATACATTCACACATACTGTAGGTAATTAGTTCTCTTCATTTGTCATACGCTAGATGTAATGCTAAAATCATATTTTAATTTAAGTACGATCTGTTAACCGCACTCGCAGTAGGCCAAGATACAGGCTCAGCCTAGTTTGGTCACTGACGGACAGCCTCAATTCAATGTTATATTTGGTTTTGTGAAATAAACTATTTTGTATTTTTGTATTTTTTTGACCAAGGCTTTATACAACTACATTAGTAAATTAATATTAAATGGCCACATGAACTATACTTATTTTTATTTATTTTTTAGGACGTACGACACGTAGGTCGGTGTATTGGCGGAGTATGTCCGAGTCCCACCTCTCTGCTATCATTTTCAGGATGCTATTCGAGCTCCCCCTCGTCTGCATCACCACAGACGCCGTCTTCTTCCGAATTATGGCATAACATTCATCTACGCTAGCATCGGCAAACATCCCAGAGGCGCTGCAGAATCGGGGAAGCCCAAACAGCCTCCTGAACATGTTGTTATATAGGACACGCAGGGCGTTATATGACTTCAGCCTGAAACTAGCCCACAGGCCACACGTATAGAAACTTTGACAATAAGCTATAAATAAGGTCAGCTTCACTTGGGCACTACAACGTGCGAACCTGTGCGCCAGCATCCCGCCTCTCTCGGAGTAGGATGAGAAATTTCGGAGATAACGAATGATACGACATTATAAGCAATTGTCTTCTATTCCTTCAGCGCGGCTATCACAAGACGGCGCGCGAGCTCTCTCGATTTTTCTCGCACTATACGTCTCTATCAAAGTTTTCTAACAAGAGAGAGACGCATTAGTGCGAAAAAAATCGAGGGAACTCGCGCGGCGTCTTGTGATAGCTGTGCTGAGAGTTTACGTAACCTTTTTAGATTACCTGTATTCAATATGTGTATGGTTACCTGTATATTTAACTAAATATAGACATACTGCTACACTTGGAAACCGACAACAGATTTTACTAAATCTGTACTGTCTTTTGGTATAATATTTCAAGTACAATCGAATGTGTGGTTCTAAGTAGTATTTCTGTAATAAGTATTATTGTCCTGCTAAAGCAATCAAATTTTATTTTTAGCGTTTTGAGTAGCGTCGTAGATGAGCGCCATTAATAAATAAATAATAAATAAATATTATGGGACAATCTTACACAAATCAACCTAGGCCCACGGTAAGCTCAGTAAGGCTTGTGTTGTGGGTACTAGGCGATGATATATATAATAGATAAATACATATAGATACTTGTATACATATATAACATCCATAACTCAGGAACAAATATTCGTGATAAACACACAAATAAATGCCCTGACCGGGATTCGAACCCGGGACCTCCAGCTTCGTAGGCAGAGTCACTACCCACTGGGCTACGGAGGCCGTTAAATTGGCCATTGTTTGACATAATTACATCTATACATACATTTTCTAGTATATTCCTATTGCAGTCCACTGCTGGACGTAGGCCTCCTCTAAGGTACGCCACAAGACCCTCTCTCCCGTTTTCGCCATCCAGTCATCTAGCCAGAGGATGTCCAACACTACGTTTACTTGCAAAGCCGTGCAAACCAGCGGCAACATCCAATAATTACCCAAAATAATACCTGAATTTTTTTCATCGACAACTCACGCCCATCTCTACAAACCAATTTGAGATCACCGGGCCCAGTGAGACATTTGTGTAGATTAAAATATATATGGGTTAATAATGTATTAGTAGTTATTAAACGTTTATTTTATTGCCGGCTCGCTCGGGCGTTTAACTGCTTTATTTTCCCAGTTTTTTACTCATAAAAAACCTTAAGCGACATGCTTAGGCTATTAACATAAGTTTTTATTTAAAGATTTACTGGCCAGTGTTGCCCGATTTCACGGCTTTGTAATTCCTAGTGACGGTCTAATTTCGCTTGACGATAAGTTTACTGTCTGACATCGCTTTTAGTACTTAGTGTGACGTTGCCGGCAACTTTGGAAATGACAGCCGCTTGACGTCGTCATCATCATTATCATATCAGCCGCAGCCGAATCCGATCATAGGCCTCCCCATAGAATAAAACAATTCTGTTCATAATTTAAACTTTGCTTTGGAAAAAGTTCGCAATACGCATGCTTTTCCTTGCTTACAATATTTAATTACAAAAAAAATTTAAAGTAGGTATGTCATTCATTTATTTTTTACCGGTACTTCATTTGTGATTTTGAGAAACTTAAAGCCAGAAAATAATTAAAACTCGCAAACCTCTCGATGTTCCGCTGTGACCAGAAGTGGGACTGTTAAAGGGTTATACTCGTAATATATCTACTGGAATGTTTCGTGCCGTATGCTGTCCGCCAATTGGTACGCCGTCTAGTTTTTCAATTAATATCTCCCGTTTTTTTCGCAGGATGATACTCTATAACAATCTCCGAGCCGATATAACCCGCAGTGACGCACAACAAGCGCCCAGCGTTGTCTCCATTGTGTTCTCTTACTTATTAACTCGCAGCCACAAAAACTTTCCAAGCAACAACAGAAAACAAGTTCCGTATTTATAAACAGGCCAGCACGCCCTATTCTATTCCACCAGGTTAATTGAGCAATATAATTTGACACCTCACAGCTAGTGAATAGCCAATTATTATTATAGCGGCTTGATTAATTGTGATATCAGCATTTAATTTTCGTGTTAACAGACGAGCGCGGCGGCCATTGTGTGCCGTGACGTTTCAATTTTGAATAAATTAAATTTCGAACGCTTCTTTTTTTTCGTAGGTATTTGGCTCGGGTGGAATGAGCCGCCGGCCAGTGTCATAATTTACTGTCGTTTTAAACTAAGATTAGTTTTCTGGGCATTTATATTGGATTCCGTAGTGTATTTGGATTGTGAAATGCAGCTCGCCGCAATTATTATCGGGTGTATTTTTTGGAGCAGCATAATAAGTTTTGAAAGTTTGGTATGATAACGCAAATAACACTTGAAGTTAATTGTTGGATGAAATGCAAACTATAGCTATTATCACTGGCGTTATCTAAAGTTATCTATTCACATTAATTACCATGATAAAATGCAATTTAGCACTTAGTTGTTGTTTAATCAGCTCTTATTTAGTTATCTACTTATCTCAATAGTGAAAACAGTTAACCGCTGAGAATTACCAAAGGTGGCGTTTATGATTTTGTTAAGTACGCGCAAATAAGTAAATATAAAAATCCAAAAAAAGCATATGCGACATCCGCAAGAAGATGTAATTCGACTTGTATAAACTCAGTGTGTAGGAAGGATTACACGATTTGTTTAATTTATTGGGCAACGTGTGGCTCGAATGTTATTCATAAATTATTAATTTGCTTTTATTAATAGTTTTATTTTTAAATGTCAAGATGAAAAATTTACGGCCAGCGTTAATTGGATAAAGACCTGCTCATTCCCAGATTGTGAGTTATAAATTAACGTTAGTGTTTCAATAATAAAAGGTAAATTAACAAATTTAAATGGGCGAACATTAAAATTTAAAATTAGTTTCAGTGAATGCTACCGGCCAATGAGCTCGATAACCGTAATGCTCGTAATGGCGGCAATTTGAAAGTGGTATTCGAAATTCGAATTTTGAATACGCACCGTTAAAATCAATCAGTGCGTTTCTTTTAACGTTTTTGTGTTCTTAAAAAAGGTTCCTATTCTACGAAACGTTATAAATTTGACTATGGATTTATAAAGCATATTTACTTAAGTATTTTACGATATGATATATTATGTGATCTTATTTGATATGCTAAAGAGCTAGCCGAAGAGCGGCTGGTATTTTTAAAGTCTTCATACACGGGTAAGCTTTATTTATGAAGTTGTCACCACGGATTATCAACTTATGCTAGTAGTAAAACGGGTAAGTAAAATTCCCCGCCGTATTATGATCAACCGTTGAGACGGTAAAAGTTATAGAATTATGCGCAAAAAAGGATGTTTCCAACTGTTACACTTATTTAAAAAAACCGGTCAAGTACGAGTCTGACTCGCGCACCGAGGGTTCCATACAAACTTTCATACACCATCGTCATGTCAGGACCCCATTCATTCTTGAACAATCTTAAACAGCTCGTACTTAGTAGAAGTTACCGTTGCAAAACGCCTTCTGCATTTTGGTACTAACAACTTACGACCTAGTATGTTTATTTATCAGCGATAGCTTTTTATCACACGTACCGATTTCGATTATTTATTTTTTATTTGAAAGAAGGGACTAACGATAATTTAAAAAAAATATTTTTGATAAAAAAAAAATAAGCTATATATAGATATATCTTTTTATTTTTCCTGTTATTACTCTTAACCATATGTAATTATTTCAGAATTTTTGCTTCGCATACTTTGGAGATAAGGGGGGGGGGGGGGGTATTCTTTTCTATATTTTCCTTAAGAAATCAAAATTTAACCACTGTAGAAAAAAATAAAAATGGTTTTAGAAAGTGCAACTCAAGTTCTTTCATATAATACCCCACTTGATTTATTTACTAGACTTTGAATGTTTAACCCCCCCCCCCCCCCCAATATTCGTCATTTAAACAGAAACTAAAAATGTTTATTATTATTTTTCATTTTCTATACACGCGTCTTAACCCTTTTAACAGTTGTTCCAAATTTCAAATTGATAGCTTAAGTACCTAGTTCCAGAGATATTTAACGTTGTGACAGACGGACAGAGTCACACCATAAGGGTTCCTTTGTTACCTTTTTGGTATGGAACCCTAACTAGAAGCTTGAAGTTAACTTCAATCTATACTGATGTTATAAAAAACCGGCCAAGTGCGAGTTGGACTCGCGCACGAAGGGTTCCGTACCATTATCTATACAAACGGCAAAAAAATCACGTTTGTTGTATGGGAGCCCCCCTTAAAAATATATTTTATTTTGTTTTTAGTATTTGTTGTTATAGCGGCAACCGAAATACATAATCTGTGAAAATTTCAACTCTCTAGCTATCACAGTTCTTGAGATACAGCCTGGTGACAGACAGACGGACGGACGGACGGACGGACAGCGAAGTCTTAGTTATGGGTCCCGTTTTACAATTTAGTACGGAACCCTAAAAAGAAGAGTGTGAGATTGTAGCTTCACTATCACTAAATAGTATAAAACAAAGTCTGTCTGTCCCTATGTAATGTATGCTCAGATCTTTAAAACTACGCAACGGATTTTGATGCGGTTTTTTTATACTCATACTCATACTCATTTATTTATAATATTATAAAAATATTACACGTCACATAATTATTCACAATTTCATATTATAAGCAATTCAATTTTATTACTGTTTAAATAAATAAATAAATTAAATAAATATTACGGGACAATCTTACACAAATCAACCTGGGCCCACGGTAAGCTCAATAAGACTTGTGTTGTGGGTACTAGGCGACGATATATATAATAGATAAATACATATAGATACTTCTATACATATATAACATCCATAACTCAGGAACAAATATTCGTGATAAACACACAAATAAATGCCCTGACCGGGATTCGAACCCGGGACCTCCAGCTTCGTAGGCAGAGTCACTACCAACTGGGCTACGGAGGCCGTGTTTAGGTATACATATCATTCAATTATTAGTTTCATAAAAATTATTTAAATTATAAAAGGCATGTTCAATTAGCCATTTTTTTTTTTAAGGTGTTTGTGCCTTCCTCCATTGTAATGTCTTCAGGTAGTTTGTTATACACTTTGGGACCTAATAATACTAGTAGATAGAGTGATTCAAGAGGAAGGTTTATATGTAAATAGGTATAATAGATACCCGTGCGAAGCCGGGGCGGGTTGCTAGTATGTGTATAAGTATGTACTTTCTGGATGGTTATAGGCTATATTTTATCCCGCGGGTTTGCCTGCGTTCTTTGCAATACGCGGGCGAATATATATAAAACACTAGCGACCCGCCCCGGCTTCGCACGGGTTTATGTGTATAATACATGCATGTATGGTTTGTATTATCCATATAAACCTTCCTCTTGAATCATTCTATCTATTAAAAAAAACCGCATCAAAATCCATTGCGTAGTTTTAAAGATCTAAGCATACATAGGGACAGACAGACAGCGGGAAGCGACTTTGTTTTATACTATGTATTGATA